>CM058168.1:18282500-18817606 GCA_030254885.1 Vitis rotundifolia
GCTTATATAAAGGCATATGTACAGTTAGTGCTGATGAAGTGGACTTCCTATATAACTAGGTTGTTGATGTGGGCATATTTTTTCCTCACTACTTAAAAAGAATTGTAATTGTTAATTTTAGACAAGTTATACTTAAAAGTGCATGGAGTGAAAAAGGAATATTTCTAATTATTTCATAAGTAATTGTAGGCGTAAATTTTAAATAGAAAATTCAGAGCATTTTGATAAATAAAATAAATAAAATAAAAAATAAAATAAAATAAAATAAGTGTGGAATTGAGCTCATGTATATTCTCTTTTTCTATTCCATTAATTGTAGATGAAGAAGGTAGGTGGATGTCAACACCAACTGATGGAAATGTTGGATGTATCACATTTAAGTCTATAAATAAGTGTTTCATCTTCATCCTCATTTTCAAGCAAACCCCCTAATAACTTCATTTCTACCAATTCAACAATGCCCCTTCAATATTCTTCATCGTACTCCTTATTCTCCCAACTCATCATTACTCCTTGCTTCTTCATATTTCTCATTTTCCTTCTATATTCAATAATATCATTCCATGTCACTTTTACATCTGCCTCTACACCTACCACTTCTCTTTTGAAAGTTGAACAAGATCAAGAAGCACTCGCTCTTCTAACATGGAAGGCTAGTCTTGATAATCAAACCCAATCCTTCCTCTCTTCTTGGTCTGGACGCAATTCTTGCCATCATTGGTTCGGAGTGACTTGTCACAGGTCAGGAAGTGTCTCCAATTTAGACCTTCATAGTTGCGGTTTGAGAGGTACACTCCACAATCTCAATTTCTCATCACTCCCCAACCTCCTCACTCTTAATCTTTATAATAACTCCCTCTATGGAACCATTCCAATCAACATTGGTAATCTTTCCAAACTAATCACAGTTCTTGACTTTGGTTTCAATCATTTCACTGGTGTAATATCTCACCAACTTGGATTTCTAACATCTCTTAGCTTTCTAGCATTGGCTTCCAATAATTTCAAAGGTCCAATTCCTCCTTCCATAGGGAACTTGAGGAACTTAACAACATTGTACCTTTATAAGAATGAACTTTCTGGTTCCATCCCTCGTTCCATAGGTAACTTGAGGAACTTAACCACTTTGTACCTTTATAAGAATGAACTTTCTGGTTCCATCCCTCAAGAAATTGGATTGTTGGGATCTCTTAATTTTCTTGATTTGTCGGCTAACAATCTCACTGGTCTAATCCCTCCATCTATAGGGAACTTGAGGAACTTAACATTTTTGCATCTTTTTGATAACGAGCTTTTTGGTTCCATCCCTCAAGAAATTGGATTTTTAAGATCTCTTAATGATCTTCAATTGTCAACTAACAATCTCACTGGTCCAATCCCTCGTTCCATAGGTAACTTGAGAAAATTAACCACTTTGTACCTTTATAAGAATGAACTTTCTGGTTCCATTCCTCAAGAAATTGGATTGTTAGGATCTCTTAATTTTCTTGATTTGTCGGCTAACAATCTCACTGGTCTAATCCCTCCATCTGTAGGGAACTTGAGGAACTTAACATTTTTGCATCTTTTTGAGAACGAGCTTTCTGGTTCCATCCCTCAAGAAATTGGATTGCTAAGATCCCTTAATAATCTTGCATTGTCTACTAACAATCTCACTGGTTCGATCCCTCATTCCATAGGTAACTTGAGGAACTTAACCACTTTATACCTTTATAAGAATGAGCTTTCTGGTTCCATCCCTCAAGAAATTGGATTGCTGAAATCTCTTAATTTTCTTGATTTGTCGGCTAACAATCTCACTGGTCTGATCCCTCTATCTATAGAAAACTTGAGGAACTTAACCACTTTGTATCTTTTTGAGAACAAGCTTTCTGGTTCTCTTCCTCAAGAAATTGGATTTTTAAGATCTCTTAATGATCTTCAATTGTCAACTAACAATTTCACTGGTTCAATCCCTCCTTCCATAGGTAACTTGAGGAACTTAACCACTTTGTACCTTTATAAGAATGAGCTTTCTGGTTCTATCCCTCAAGAAATTGGATTGTTGGGATCTCTTAATTTTCTTGATTTGTCAGCTAACAATCTCACTGGTCTAATCCCTCCGTCTATAGGAAACTTGAGGAACTTAACCATTTTGCATCTTTTTGAGAATGAGCTTTCTGGTTCCATCCCTCAAGAAATCGGATTGTTGAGATCTATTGATGATCTTCAATTATCATTTAACAATCTCAACGGTTCAATACCAGCTTCCATAGGAAACTTGTCTGGCTTAACCTTTTTGGGCCTTCATTACAACAAGCTTAGTGGTGCCATTCCTCTTGAAATGAATAATATCACTCATTTGAAATCTTTGCAGTTAGTTGAGAATAACTTCATTGGCCACCTACCACAAGAGATATGCCTTGGTAATGCTCTCGAAAACTTTACTGCCTTTGGGAACCATTTCACTGGTCCTATACCAAAGAGCTTGAAAAATTGCACTAGCTTATTCAGAGTTCGGCTTCAAAAAAACCAACTTTCGGGAGACATAGCTGAAAGTTTTGGTGTATACCCGAACCTAAATTACATTGATCTAAGCAGTAACAATTTTTATGGTGAGCTTTCTGAGAAATGGGGGCAGTGCTACATGCTCACAAACCTGAACATCTCCAACAACAAAATTTTTGGTGCTCTACCACCTCAACTTGGGAAAGCAATTCGACTGCAACAACTCGATCTCTCCTCAAATCATCTGATAGGGAAGATCCCAAAAGAATTGGGTATGTTGCCCTCATTGTTCAAATTATTGCTAGGCAGCAACAATCTTTCAGGAAGTATTCCTTTGGAATTGGGAAACTTATCCAATCTTGAAATCCTTGACTTGGCCTCTAACAACTTAAGCGGTGCAATTCCCAAAGAACTGGGAAGCTTCTGGAAATTATCGTCCTTGAACTTGAGTAAGAATAGATTTGTTAATAGCATTCCCGATGAAATTGGAAATATGCATCATCTTGAAAGTCTCGATCTTAGTCAAAATATGTTGATAGGAGAGATACCACCGCTGCTTGGAGGATTACAGTACCTGGAAACGTTGAATCTTTCCCATAACCGGCTCTCTGGCACCATCCCACACACGTTTGATGAGCTGATAAGCCTGACAGTTGCTGATATATCCTACAATCAGTTGGAAGGTCCCCTCCCCAACATCAAAGCCTTCGCTCAATTTGAGGCATTAAAAAATAATAAAGGTCTGTGTGGTAATAATGTCACTCATCTCAAGCCATGCAGTGCTAGTCGAAAGAAGGCCAGCAAGTTTTCTGTCTGGATCATAATACTCCTCATTGTGAGCACTCTAGTGTTCTTATTTGCTTTTATTATTGCCATTTATTTTCTTTTCCCAAAATTGAGGAAGAGAAAAACCAAGTCTCCAGAAGCAGATGTTGAAGATCTATTTGCAATATGGGGCCATGATGGGGAATTGTTGTATGAGCACATCATACAGGGGACCGACAATTTCAGTTCGAAACAGTGTATTGGCACTGGAGGATATGGTACTGTTTACAAGGCTGAGTTGCCAACAGGTTGGGTTGTTGCTGTGAAAAAGCTTCACTCATCAGAAGATGGAGATATGGCTGATTTGAAAGCTTTCAAAAGCGAGATTCATGCTTTAACACAAATAAGGCATCGCAACATCATCAAGCTTTATGGCTTCAGTTCATTTGCAGAGAACTCATTTTTGGTTTATGAGTTTATGGAAAAAGGGAGCCTGCGAAACATTCTAAGCAACGACGAAGAAGCAGAAAAATTGGATTGGACAGTGAGGCTAAACGTTATTAAAGGTGTGGCTAAAGCTTTATCTTATATGCACCATGATTGCTCGCCTCCTATAATTCATCGAGACATATCGAGCAACAATGTTTTGTTAGATTCAGAATATGAAGCTCATGTATCTGACTTCGGCACGGCCAGGCTTTTAAAGTCAGACTCATCTAATTGGACTTCATTTGCAGGAACTTTTGGTTATACTGCTCCAGGTACATTTTGCTTAGTGCCTTGCTTATCTCTAAACGGCGTCTATACATCATATGTAACTTTTATAATATCTTAGCAGAGCATGATCTAATCCTCTTTGCAGAACTTGCTTTTACGATGAAGGTGGATAATAAAACCGATGTTTATGGCTTCGGTGTTGTAACATTGGAAGTAATTATGGGAAGGCATCCTGGAGAACTCATCTCGTCCCTGTTATCATCAGCGTCCTCATCATCCTCATCACCATCAATTGTTGACCATCGCCTATTGAATGATGTGATGGACCAGCGCCCCTCTCCTCCTGCGAATCAAGCGGCTGAGGAAGTAGTGGTTGCAGTGAAGTTGGCATTAGCATGCTTGCGTGTTAATCCCCAGTCTCGGCCAACTATGCAACAAGTTGCTCGAGCACTCTCAACACAGTGGCCACCATTTTCAAAACCGTTCCACACTATTACGTTGGGTGAGTTGCTGTGTCATGGTCATGGGGGTGAAACTAGCTGAGGGTCCTCACTTCTCCATGTAAATTTGTTATCAATTGCTTATTACTGTAAAAGATTATATTGGGTAGAGTAAGAAGATTTTTCAGGCGTGAGGAAGTTTCAGCAGATAAGGCATGATGTTATGACGTCCATGAGGTGGGTGCAAGCAATCGTGCATAATTTCTCTTGCTTTTTACTTTTATTATAATATAAAACTACAATTACATTATTTTCCTAAGATATTTGAAGGGTGGAATGTGTAGGTGTACTACCGTGAAGAGACCCATCCTGTTCCTGTTGAGATGACGAGGGGAAATGTACAGTTATTCAGAAGCATGATCTGCCATCATGTGATGTCCTTGCAACCTTTGGAATATATTTTTTCTTTGAAGGGCTCTTCAATCAGGTCGTTCATTTGTATCTATATTAGCCAAATAGTAGTATTTGGTGACATTTATGTTAAAGAACGTGATGATTTTACCTCCTGTTGCTTCCAACTTTGCAGGTGTACCAGTAACCAAGTGGGCTACTGAATATGAAGAGCCTGCTACGGATGCATTCAAAATTCAATGATCCAGAATCATTGATGTTTATTAACAATTGCAATGTGATCCTGAGGTGAATGATTTCATTAACATGAAAATCTCGTTTTCTGTCTCTCAATTTGTAATAGATCCGTAAATTGGTTGTGATGCAGGGCTGTGGTGGAGGAGTGCGGGAATGCCAACGACTGTCTCTACTTCTGAGGTTGCCAAATAATCTGCGTCACTAGATTCTTGGACAGTTGATTTTATTAATTGGAGGGGCCTCCATGCTAGGTTTGATCAGCTTCTACTCTGTTTTTTTACTCTATTCTAAGAGTTAAAACAAGGCTGCCATCTTCACAGGGTTTCTCTGGGATGAATCTGTTTAACCAAAGCAGCTGGAGTAAAGTTCAGTGTTTACATTCTAGACGTGAGGGGCTTATATCTAGGAAAATAAAGTGGGAGCTTCAGATAAAACTCTTTGAAGTTTGATATGGAAAATTTTTGTTCTGTGTCTCACAGGATATACCTCTGGTGTCAATAACTCTGGAGATTTGAAGACTCTTCATGCAGACATGGGCCTAATTGCATGGGGCGCGCTCCTTCCATTTGGGGCACTCATCCCAAGATACTTCAAGCATCATGATCCTCTGGGTTTTCTTCTGGGTCTTGCTACTGTCGTTTCAGGAAGGGCACTCTACAATGGACTGGAGTCCAATGGCATTCCCAAATTCAACATTCACAGACCCCTCGGATCCTTAGTGTTTTGCCTTAGCATTCTTCAGGTTTGTTTTCGCTTGGGCCGGGGCCTTTACTTGACGTTAACTAAATATATTTCTTCAGGCATGCTGAAAACTAAGTTTTCTTCTTGTCAGGTATTGGAATTGATTCTAAGACCGGACAAGACATCCAAATGGCGCAAGGACTGGAAACATCACTGGGTAGGGAGACTTGCTCTCTTCTTGGGAGCTCTAAAAATTGTGATTGTACTTTTAGTGGCAGAGGCAGGCTCGGGGTGGAAGATAGGATATGGGTTTCTTGTAACCTTCATTCTTGTGAGAGTCACCGTTTTGGACGTGTCCTTGGGGCTGGGGAGATCGAACAAGGCAGATGCGACTCCTGTTTTTGGATGCAATTAGATTTTTTGTTCATGTGTCTGCACCTTTTCTAGGACCCTAACATGTAATCTTTACATTTTCTAATTGATTGTTGAGAGAGTGATAATTCCCAAAACTGTTGAAATCACATTGTTTTTTTGGATACTTCTCAGCATGAACTATGAGTTTTTCGTTATTAACTCCCTTCAGAAATGGGTGACCACCCGTATTTTTTTATTAAGAAGAAACAAGTGACTCAAGGAGAACATGATCAAAGGGCATATGAATATAATAAATAGAACTACTTCATACACTTGCATAGTTCAATTTAATAAGGAGAGCGATAAGGAGAGTAAATATATAATTAGGAATTGATGATAATAAATTAAAGATAATTAGAATACATTTGATAGTGATTTCAGGAAGTGTTTTTAGATTTTTTAACACTTAAAATTTTTTCTCTTTCAAATATTAAAAAAAGTTAAAAATGCTTTTTAAAATCATTATTAAATGCACACTTAATATTCATTTGGAATTGTTTTTATATGAAGTGTTTTTAATTGAATTGTTTCTCTAAAAACATTAAACCTTGAATTCACATATATATTATATATGTATGAGTTCTACTTAACTTTGTGAACACATTTTAAAGTTATAAGGGTCCTTTGGGCCTAGAGTAAACAATATATTTATGATTGGGAATAGTTCTATAGCCCTCTTAATATGCATTCTACTTTATTATGGATTGTAAATGATTAGTTTAATTTGTAGTCCTTGTTATGGGCCAAATGTAGATTCCTTTGGACTTCCAAATGGAAAAAAGCATGTCTATTTTGTTCATAGATGATGGGTCTTACTTATAGATGAATTCAAATAAGCATCATCAACAACAAGCCATGCATTTGATTGAGAAAGAAGTAGAAGAAATGATAGCTAATTTATTTTTAAAATTTAACATAAATGATTTACAAAATATTAAAAGAAATAAGAAAGCTTATCTTCTAAGGACAAAAATTATGAAAGAAATAATAGAGTTAAAAGAGTTTACTTTTGACAAGAAAAAATAGTTAAAAGAATTTAATCCAAATAATGAATAAGGGAGGAATTTAAAATTTATAGACTTAAAAATTTAGTTTTAATTACATTATATCTTAAATGATTTTGAAATAAAATTTATGACCTAAGCCACTTTATTTTTTTCTTTTCTTTTTTCATTCATTTATGATTTAAACTGATATTGAGTTTGGTTAAATATTTCAAATCCTATGAGGCATGGTCAATTACCATTTTCATTGAGTAATTGAATTTATCTAATTTTTTTGTACTTATTATTTAGCCATTTTTCTATTTTTTGGTTAACAAGTGTAAACTAAGTCACAACCATTTAAAAGCTTAAGCTTCTTAAAATGATTGAATTTCATTTATCTATTCAATTATTCTATTCTATTGTAATTATTTATTTTATATATATATATAACCATTGCATTTTTTATAAAATTTAGCATAATATATCAACTAATATTTTATTATGTGAAGAAAATATCTTTGAATTTTAGATTTTTATAAAGAAAGACGTAAAAGAAATTATTTTAGGGATGGTGTACATGTTATCTTATTTACATGAAAACATGTTACGCTTGCAACTTAAGTAGTCATACATCCTAAAATAAATGAAGTTTTCATATAAATTTTGCTTTCTAAAGAGAAAAAAAATCTAGGTATTCCTCAAGCCTTGACATGTTAAAATCAAGTATCACTTTCTTATCTTGTTCTTTTATAAGATATTTAAAACTAAAATTTAACATATGGTTCACTTCAATTGGACCATCTATATTAATAGAATTCTTGACATGGATCACTATCAATTCAAACATTTGGTGAAGAATCCTTAATAACAAATTATGATAAGAATTTAGCCATGAAGTGACTTTTCTACCCCATTGAACACGGAAAACATCTAAATTAAAGTGTGTGAAGAGGGGTAAACTAAGTCACATCTATTAAAAAACTTAAGCTTTTTAAAAGTGATTGAATTGCCATTTACCTATTCAGTTATTCAAATTTTATTGTATTTATTTCTTTTGCACCTATAAAAAGATCATAACATAAATTTTCTTATATTTTATATATATTTGAAAATAAAAAAGCATCTCAATGATTGTTAAATCCAAATCTATTGTCATTATATGGAACTCATAAATTTATTGTTATTATATGGAAATCATACCTTGTGTGTTTTTCTTTTTTCCTTCTTTCTATTTTTCATATAATATTATTTAAAAAATAGAATAAGAAAATTTACATTTTAAATACATCATTTTTATAAAATTTAGCAAAGAAATATACCAACAAGTATTGTTAAAACAAATGTCCTTATGCCTAACATTACAAAGACGGTAGCTTTGAGTTCTAGATTATTTTATTTTTTTTTAAAAAAAGGAATTATTACTGGGGATGGTATGGTATCCTATTTACATGAAAACATGTTACACTTGCTACTTAAGTAGTCAAGTACATTAAAATAAATGTAGTTTTTATATAAATTTTATCTTCAAAAGAGGGGAAAAAAAAAAAAAACTATATAGGTTACCTAGCATTGTCATAGCTATCACTAAACTCTTAATATGAGGAATTCAATTATCTGTTTCTTTGTCCTTTATAAGATATATAACACTACAATTTAATATAGTGTCTATATCTAGTTTACTTCAGTTGGACTACTTATATTGCATCGTTGTCACTTTTTGTGTCTTTTTATAAGATATTTAGTACTACAATTTAATAAATAGAGGCCCATATATAGTTGTCTTCATTTGGACCATCTACGTCAACTAGGGTCATTGGCATGGATGACTAATAATGTAAATAATTAGTCAAGATTCCTTGATAACAAATAGTGAAAAGAATTTAACCATACAATGAATTTTCTACGCTATTGAAAGAAATATAATACTTCAATTTAATATATTGTGACCATGTCTAGTTCACTTCAATTGGACCACTTACAATGCACTGTTATTATTTTCTTTGTTTGTTTCTAAGATATTTGGTACTATAACTTAATAAATGGAGGCCCATATATAATTGGTTTCAATTGAACCACCTACATTAACAAGGATGGTTGGCATGGGTGACTAATAATATGAATATTTGGTCAAGATTCCTTGAGAACAAAAAATGATAAGAATTTAGCCATATAGTAAATTTTCTACTCTATTGAACACAACATACATCATAATTGAAGTATGCATAATTGAATATGAATTTGTATACATAAATTATGTATATATCTACATTAATTAGGATAATAGGCATGGGTGACTAATAATATGAATGTTTGGTCAAGATTCCCTTATTACAAATAATGATAAAAATTTAGTCATATAATAAATTTTCTACCCTATTATACATGATAAGCATTATAATTGAAGTGTGCATAATATATATATATATATATATATGTATATGTATATATCTATGTATGTTTATATTGTTTATATATTGATCTATTCGATCAACCAATTTTTATTATATTTATTTTTTTAGACCTATTAAAAATGAAGAATGTAAATTCTCTTATATTGTATATATTTGAAAATAAAAAAGCATGTCATTAGTTGTTAAATCCAAATTTATTATCATTATATGGAAATCATACCTTGTGTATTTTTCTTTCTTCCTTTATTTTCATATGACATTATATATTTTAAAAATAGAGTAAGAACATTTTCATTTTAAACATGTCATTGTTATAACATTTAGTGTACAAATATAGCGACTAATATTGCTAAACATATGGTAAAAGGTTAATTTTAGACATGAAACAATTCGATGAAACTATCATTTTCAAAAACAAAATTTAGTTTGTAGGAGGAGATGATCACTTAAAAGGATGAAAATAATTTATAATAAAGCTTCAGTTTTAAGCACGAAAATTAGTTTATGGTCAAGTATGAAAATATTATAGTAAAATGTCACATTCACGTGTGAAAATTAGTTGTTTGAAAGCAATTTCTAGGCATAAAAAAAATATTTACGGTAAAATATCATTTTTAACGATGAACGTTAATTCTTAGCAAAATAATCACTTTGGAGCATGAGAAAAAATTCATAGCAAAATTTCACATTCAAACACAAAAACTAATAACTGTCAATATATATAAATACATGGTTCTAAATTTTTTCAGCAGATGGCCAGGGCAAGATCTGAGTTCAAGCCCCAAACCACCCAAACAAGGAAAGTAATCAATTTTTCTGTGAACACATGAATGTGTCCTATATATTCGGATGGCCATCAGTGCCACCAGCAGCATCTACGCCTGGTGGAGCTGGCTCTACGTGGATGACACGTGGAGGGTGATGTGGACATGTCCACATGGGTGGAATCATAGATAATATCTGCTATTTTCTTCAAGGCATTATATACAATTTATAAACTAGGGAAGCTACTAATGTAAGAATTTCATTTCCTGAAGATTTTTGTAGAATTCCCTGATGAATTAATTCATTTTATTTTGCCTGATGTGAAGTATATTTACCATATGATCAAGAGTACTGTAAAATTTATGAACATCCCATTTGCTTCACATTCACATTCGAACTTACATAAAGCCCCAATCAATAAGTAATATACATTTTTCTATGAATCACTCTTGATCTTATAATATACTTTATAATAGTGTATTACAAAATTTATGTTATATATTGAGATTAAGGACGTTATGATAGTTTCACATGTCAAATCGAAGAGTCTAATACATAAATGATCTTGACTAACAAATCTAATAAATAGCTAGTTGACAGATACCTGTAGCCACAAAATTGCCATAAATGTTTTTTTGATTGAAAAAAACATTTTTACCATGAAATTATATATTTTTATTTTTTATTCGTGATTTAGTTTGTGGCAAGAGCCTATGTTCCTTGTAGTGTAAGTTAATGATTAATTTCAAAACTTGCATATATATTAATTACAGAAAAAATCGAATTCCAAGTAAGATAATTTAGTCAATTGCACTTCTCAATCACCAATTTTGAGCCACTCCACATATGGGCAGCATTCTCATGTTTTTCCCTAGTATTTGATGTCTTGGCTTAAGTGAATAGTTGGTCTTAAAGGAACATCTCGGGGCCACCCAAAGCACAAGCATTAAGGGAAATATAGGAAGAATTAGGTGCTGCAAGTTTTGCGTGAAAGTAGGGTGGCATGGCCCACGAGGCCCAAATGTGCCACCCATACACCTAAGCCTCACTTACCCATTGCCACCTTTGGGCAACAGTATGTCGGCATGGCTCGTGGCCCAAACCTACCTAACTTGTCTAAAATAACATTTTGTGCTTAGGCCCACTTTTTTTGGCACCTTATTCCTTGAGATATCTGGATGTGTCCTCCAGTTAGGGGCAACCTTTTAAGGGGTATAAATACCCTGTTTTGCAGTATGAGATGGGAGCTTCTATTTTCCTTTTGGGGAAAGCCCCTTTGTTCTTTGGATCTCTTCATGTTTAGCTTAGGTTATTGTAGATTTCATATTCCTTTTTGATGGAACCTTGCTTTGGATCTTTTCCTTTATCTTTTAACTCCATTTGTGATCTTTATATTTATATTTATCCATATATTTCGGTTATTGGCCTCTATTTATGGAGGCACTTATGTTTAAGTGGTTTATTTATTTTAGTTTTCTTGAACTAGGGAGATAGCTCTTTGATGGGTGAACTTCATTGGTCATTGTAATGAAATTTATGTCTTGATTTTTCATATTTTAGTTATCTCGTATCATTTAATATATTGCTAGATTATAAAATTTCATGTGAGACACTTCCCATGCTTGAATTTTACATGCCTTCTTGTATTTGCCTCTTTTGATTTTGTAATTCTAGGGTTTGAGTTGGGAGTTAAAGTATTGTATTTCACCGTCCTCGCAACCTAATTTAAAACTATGTAATCTATTGCAATTTGGGTGCTTGAGATTTAATCTTTTTAACCTATATTTGTGAGTGATTTCATTTCATAAGTTTAGGGTTCGAGCTAGGATTTGAAGATTGTATGCTCATTTGTTGTGGGAAGAAAGACCATTGTATAGATATCATGTTATGAAATTGTCTAATTGGTTTTAACGGTATATCCTCCAACTTAGGTCATCTTTACTATAAAGTTTTGGGTGTGTAAATTGTTTGGTGTAAAAGATCATGGGAGGAACTTCAAGAAGATGCTCACTCCCTGGCATATTTTGCATGTTTTTAAGCAAAATTTTCAATTACCTCTCTTCCCCATGTTTATGGCAATTCTCCATATATACCTTTCACACCAAGAACACTCATCTATTGCATCCTAATTCACCTCTTAAACCCCATCATCACTCTTTTTTGTACCTCTTTCAACCAACCTTTAAGTCCTTTCATTTCTCTCTTTGATTCAACACCCGATACTCATTGAGTTTGACACTTGATACTCATCAAGAGACTACAAATTTAAAGCTATTGTGCTTAGGGGCTCAATAAAGCATTATTAATCGTAAAACATAACCACTTTTTGTGTCATTATGGAGAAATGGCATGGACATGCTAGTTCAATTGAGAGTATTTTTAGTGGAGTTTGTGTTAGCTATGATCCACATAACAACCGAGATAAAACTTGCTTTACCTTTTATTTCATTTACTTTTAGTTTAATTTGGTTTATTTTTTAATTAATCTTGCTTTTCTTTGTTGTTTGCTAATTTTCTTAATTTAGTTTTGGCGATTGTCAATTGCATTCTTAGGAATTGTTGCTGTTAATTTATTGATTGGTTTGTGATGAATAATAAGATTTCCAATTACCTTCTGAAATGCCCCAAGATCCAAATTGATTGTTTCACTAGCCAAATTTGTCGCCTCAAGTCATGAATAGAACTATAAATACGAGAACCATTTGTTTCTCATAGCACAAGAGTCTTGACCTTTGTTTCACGAAGAAAATTATGAATAACTTTAAGATAAAGGACTTTTTGTTTCTTCAGAAGAATTGTATTCTTTCTTGTTTATTTCAAGAGAGAAAAAAAAATGCATTCTTCATTTTCATTTTCTGAGAGAGAAGAGAAAACATATTCTTTCTCTGCTTTTTCAAGGAAAGAAAAAAAAGACTTCTCATAGAGAGAGAATAAAAAAATAAAAAACTTTTTTATTTATTTTTATTTTTAATAGTGGCAGTTTCTGGGTAGTTTTAAAACTCCCAAAAATTGCCCCCCCATTTTCTCATTTATTTGGGTCAAGTCGATTAGCCCACTTGGGCACCCAAACCCAACTCCAACATCTCCCACTTGCACAAGATAGGCTAAACTAGCTCGATCACTCATCCAAGTCCATTCTATTCAACTTTTGAAGGTCATTCATACAGGCAAATGGGTTGTGTGACTATGCGAGCACACTTGCAATTTAGGAGCTATTAAACTTATGCACCTGTTCGGGATACATAATAGCTCAACCCAAAAAAGAACTATGAGTGAACAATAATAATCATGTCTTGTTGTACCCCAGACTTATTTAATTACATTTTAATGTATACACTTAATCTCTCAAAGTTGTATATCATCCAACATTATAAATGCATTCATAATTATATCAACTATAAAAGCAATATAAACAGTCGACCATGAACACATCTTTATCAATGTAACTCAAAAAAGTCTTCCTTATGAGCTCATGCCTTTTAGATCCCAATTAATTACTTGCCTAATATGTCCCATAAGGATAAATTATTTCATTTCCGTCAGAAACATACCAAAGTAGCAACATTAATTTGTCACCTCAAAACATAGTCAAAAGTACAAAGAGTACAATATGGGCTATTATAATTGTAATAAGCCCTAAGGATCTCACACAGTGAGGATGCAAGGATTAATCACTCTCTTTCCTTATTAGTTACATTCAAACACATGTAGTATGAAATACATGCTATGGTGGTTTCTCTTCACTTAGAGAGTGTATATGTCAAACTACCACCATACGGACCTCAACTAAGAGCTTCACACTAGCAGCTTGTTTAAGTTTTACATCTATGGTTCTCCTTAAACCTTTTATGCTAAAACTCAAGTCCGGTTTAAACAAGCAAATGTAATTGTGAGCGATTACATTCGGTCAAGATGTCATTTATTATATACCTCATCTTGACACTTAATCAATGCGATACTCTTCATATTTTGTATACTTTTCACTCATTTATCAACATTAGTATACTGTATCTCATCCCAACTCATAAACATATTGATTGTGACGGTTGCTCGTGTGAGAGAGCCAATCTCTGCCTGTTGACATACTTATATGTGTAAGTACTAATTACATATTCAATTATATGAATAACAAATATTCATGTCATTTTATCATGTATAAATTATCTTATATCCAATCAATAATAATCCATGACATATGATCCACATAGATCATAACCTATGTAATCCCAATGACTTTACATGCACAGAAAACATGTTTCTTAGAATGGATTTTGTGAATAGATCAACAACCATTTCACATATAGGTAAATATTCAAGATCATTTTCTCTTCGTGCAATAATATCCCTTTTAAAATTATTCTTGGTATCTAGATGTTTAATTCTTCCATGATCTTTCGGATCATTTACATAAATGGTCTCAAATTGACCGTCACTTTAGACTGTCATTAGCTCAAAAACATCCTTGACTATTCCCAAGCTTTGTAAAAATCTTTTCAACCATACAACTTCTTATATTGCAACTGAACGAACGGTAAATTCAGCTTCGATGGTTGATAAAGCTATACAAGTTTGTTTCTTGCTTTTCCATAATCTGACACCATTGTTAAGCAAGAATGTATATCTAGATGTTGATTTGTGCTCATCTAGATCACCTGCCCAAATGGCATGTGAGTAACCCACAAGCACAATTCTTTGCCTTGATAACAAAATGAATAGTCCACAATGCCTATTAGATACCAAAGAATTGACTTTACTATTTTCCAATGCATCATTCTACAATTTTCATGGTAACGACTCACCATCCCAACAACATAGTAGATATATTTATAGTCTTGTACACATCGCAACATACATTAGACACCCAACTGCACTGAAATAGGGAAAATTAGTTATTTTTCTCTTTTCTTTTGGAGTCTTTGGACCCATTTCTTTACTTAGGTTTTCACCTCTTACAAATGGAGTGTCAATGAGATTGCAATCTTACATATTAAATCATTCAAGGATATTCTTAATATAGTGTTCTTGTAAAAGAGTCACTAGTTTGTGAGAATGATCACTATGGATATTTACTCCAAGAATGTAAAATACTTCTCCCATATCTTTCATCTCAAAAGTAGATGACAACCATTTTTAAATGGTTTATACAAACTTCAAATCATTTTTAGCTATAAGTAAATCATCCATGTATAAAGATAATAACAGCAATATAAAGACCAGGAATGTTGAAGGTTTCAAACATAATTTCACCAGTGTATTCACGACTCACCGGGGCAGTGAGTGGACTTTCCATCAAAAGAAAGTAGTGATCCTCCGGATCACATCTCAAATAATTAAATATACACTGCTGCCAAAATCTCTCCGTGGCATCCCTCTCAAACTGACCATGAACCATCAGATAGGTTAGATTGTAAGTACTACTATTTCGAGATCTCGCAATAGCCTTATCTCCTATAAAGAAATCAAAATCGGCCATCATGCCAGCGCTATGTTTACGCAAGCCAATTGCCTTTGGTGGAGCTCCAATTTTGATTCAAGAACAACTCGTTGACAACAACAACTATCGAGGTAATGAAGCACGACTCCACATTACCGGCAAAACCCATTTTAGTATACTCGGTGGCGTCGTCGATGACCAGGACGGGACGAGAAGCGGTTGAATCCATGTGAAGAGGAAAAGAGATCGAGGCAGTTGCGGTGGTAGTAGGAATGGACCTGCGTCAAAGATCCAATAGAGGGTTTAGGATGGTTGATCATGGTCGTTGAAAGCGCCTTCAATAAGGTGGTAGGGATGGTGATGTGGAGGTTGATCTGAAGTGAAAGCGTCACACAGCGTGGTCGGTTAAAGTAGGTGATTATGCCTACATCCATTTCAATGACAAGAATGTGAATTCAAAACGGAAGCTCTCATCAACTTCACCATCATCTTCATCTTCTTTGCTTCAATCTTCTGATGAGGACGCCAAGAAATGGGGAACCCATGTGATGGGGCACCAGCGGTGTCCACTGTGCACCCAAACAACCAGAAGGCAACCTTGTAGAGGGTTGATGAGCACCAGTAAATTTACCACCAGCCTTATGTTTGGTACTCCCCTGTTGAGAAGCTCCAAATCAATGAAATTAAACCCCCAGAAATCAACCCAATTCTGCCACTTAGGTAGGCTCGATCGATATAGAAACAAGCTGACACGTGGCAACTGACATAAATTAGCAGACAGATGAGAGAGAAAGAGAGTGAGAAAGGTTTGGATATTGGAAAAGGCAGAGAGATGCCTGGGCTTAGAGAGAGAAAAGCAAGGTAAAATCAATCCTAGACGGCAACCACTGTTAACTGTTTTCGGGATCCCCCCGGTGTTGCCACTTCCTCTCCTCCTTGTAGTCGTGATATCTCTGAAAATCTGTGTCGTTCTCAATCATCCTCCGCACTGTCCTTGCGTGTTCCACCTCGTATATAGAAGGCTGATTCTTTTTAAGGATGGTAGCTTCTTGTCTTTTTTTTGGGAAGTCTTCTCATCCTCAAACTCATGGAAAATCAAATCCCACCCATTACTCGTGCATGCTTTTGGAAAATCTTTTATTTATTTATTTATTTTTATGCGAGCTGCAATCTCCTCTTTCTATCTAGGTGCAACCGCATCCCTCATGCAAGAAATAAAATAAAGGTAAAAATAAAAATAAAAATAAAATAAAGATAAAATAAAATAAAAATAAAATAAAGATTAAAATCAATAAATATCATGAAATTGAAAATCAAAAGAAATTTAAATCATGCACCTAAAAAAAATAAAAATAAAAAATAAAAATCAACCACATACAAGCCATACGAGCCATGTAACAACAAAAAATATGAGCCATGCAACCATGCAAAAATACGAGCCATGCAATTATGCAAAAATACGAGTCATGCAAACCATGCAAAAACGTCTATAGGTGACCTAGGGTGTGTCCTAGTGCGCTAGGGCGAACGAAGTGGGCCAAGTGTACCTAAATGGGCCTAGGGTGCCTAAGTGGGCCTAAGTCTAAATTAAGGGTGCCAAGAGTCACAATGGAGTTAGATAAATCTCTCAACCAAAGTTCCCAAGGTGGCTTAGAAAAGATAGATTACACGAGTAGTAATGGGTCACTAGGGAATTGCTGTAAAGTACCGAACAAATACCTAATAAGACATATGCTAGGAGGACAAAATCGAGGGTCTACATTGTTCCATATAGATTTCTTCATTCAACTCTCCATTAAGGAAAGTTGTCTTAACATCCATTTAGTGTTGCACTAAATCTATATGAGTTACTATAGCTAGAATGAGGTGAATTGAGGCAAACCTAACTACTAGATAGCTGGTTTCCTCATTGTCTATACCCTCTTGTTGGGTATACCCTTTAGCCACTAATGGTGCTGTATAATTTTCAATGGATCCATTTGCCTTTCGTTTTGTTTTAAGAACCCATTTGTTCCCAATAGCTTTTTAATCTGAAGGTAGATCAACCAAGTCCTAGACTTGATTTTTTTGCATCCACTCCAATTTAAGGCTATAAATCAACCAATTTAACTTGCACACTTTGTGCTATTGGCCTTGGATAATGAAATCCACTAGTTGTTCCATATGGATTTCTTCATTCAACTCTCCATTAAGGAATGTTGTCTTAACATCCATTTAGTGTAGTTCTAAATCTATATGAGCTACTATAGCTAGAATGAGGCGAATTGAGGCAAACTTAATTACTGGATAGATGGTTTCCTCATTGTCTATACCCTCTTGTTGGGTATACCCTTTAGCCACTAATCGAGCTTTATCATTTTCAATGGATCCATCTATCTTTCGTTTTATTTTAAGAACCCCATTTGTTCCTAATAGCTTTTTAATCTGAAGACATATCAACCAATTCCTAGACTTGATTCTTTTGCATCCACTCTAATTCCTCTTCCATTATGTTTCTCCATTCATCCTTAGTTGGACAAGTAAGAGTCTCTTGGACTAACTTAGGCTCAGCATCATCATATTGAGTGACAATATGAACTTCCCCTTCAATCTCAAATCATTGTCAAGGAATAATTTATCAAGAACTTATTTTCAACATCGACTCTTTTACTATACTTGCTACAAGTACTAGTTCACTCCCACTCGATTCCAGCATGAATTGTTATTCGAGTGTAGATCTTATGTTAGGATTCATCATTTCATAAAGATGTAAATCCCTATCAATCTCACCCGTACGTGGGAAATCGTCTTCTAAGAAAGTGACATCTCGTGATTTTAATTTAGTAACTGTTCCATCTTCATGCTCACCTATGGACACATACCCTTTGGAGTGTTCACTGTATCTTATAAAGATACATTTCCTTCCTCTATGATCTAATTTTCCATATTTATGAGAAGGATTGTGAACATAAGCCACGGACCTTCAAGGTCGCAAATTGCTAGGATCAAGCTTTCAGTTATTCCATAACTCATATGGAGTAGATGAAACAAACTTTGAGGGTACTTGGTTAAGTACATGAGAAGTAGTCAACAATGCGTCTCCCTAATATGAAATAGGAGGATTGGCTTGAGCCACCATTGATCCAACCATGTGTAGCAACATTCTATTCCTCCTCTTAGCAACAACATTTTTTCGTGGAGTCCTTGGAATAGTCTATTGTGTACCAATACCCTTTTCATCAAATAAATCTTTAAATTGTTCTGATAGATATTCTCTACCCCGATCTGTTCTCTATGTTTTAATCTTTTTATCTAACTGATTCTTAACTATATTAATATAGCATCTAAAGCAATCTAATACTTCTAACTTATGAGAAATAAAATAAATATGACCGTAACGAGTAAAGTCATCTATAAACATGATGAAATACAAGGCGTCATGCCTTGCTCTAACATTCATAGGACCACAAATGTCAGAATGGACCAATTGCAATGATATTTCAAATCTAATTCCTTTTCTGAATGGTTTTCTTGTTGTCTTACCAGTTAAACAATATTCACAAGTTGGCATATCAATTTTAGTGAATTGACCTAGTAGATTTTCTCTAACTAGTCTATTCATTCTTTCTTGTCCAATAAACCCAAGTCTAGCTGCCATATGATCACATTATCACATGTATTTCTAGAAGTAGTCATCAATGAATAATAACTATCATTAGTATTAAACAATACACAATTATCAATGTCAAGAACTATAAAACCATTCAGAATAAATCCAGAACCATAGTATGCTGTTCTTAAATACAACTCCATTACTAAATCATGAAAATTTAAATTGAAACCTAAACTAAGAAGGATGAACACAGAGATTAAGTTTTATTGAATATCTAGAGCATAAAAAACATCATGTACAAATAGGGTACGTCCTTTGCACAATTCCAATTTACACGTTCCAATACCCTTAACCTCAACTTTGAAGTGGTTTCTTACATAAATTCATTTTGTATCGAAACTAATTCATCAAAACTTTACATATGCTCTTTGATCTCTAGCTATATGGTTAGTGAGAACTAAATCTAGTTTGACTCAGTGCACTCACGAGTAAAGTGACCTTAGTTGCCACAATTATAGCATTTGAACTTGCTCTTATCCTTCTTAGCACACTTAAACTTCTTGCGTGTCTCAATTTTTTCTTTCTTTGAAGCATCATCAGATCTCTTATTTTTCTTAAAGAATTTTCTATTATGCTTAAAGTAGGAAGTTTTTGCGAGAACTGGATTCAGCTACATGAGCTTCTTCATTAGGCCTAGCAAGCACAAGTCGCTCGACTTCCAAGATGGCAAACTATATCATCAAAGGTCTTGACACTCTTATCATGTGTCATATTTACCACCATATGTTCATAGCCCTTTGGTAGAGATTTGATGACCGTCTCAAATTGTTGCTCATCAATGAAGACATGTTCTGATGTCTTAAACTCTCTTATCATTTTTTTCATCTCCTTGAGATGTTGTTTCATTGTATGGTTTGGTCACATTTTGTAATTTTCAAATTTCATTACAAGTTCTCTCAGCTTAGTAGCTGAAAGTTCACCATACTTTTCCTTTAGAGCTTGCCACATTTCATGAGTAATTTGGTAAACCTCATACTCAATCAAGAGATCATCTTACATAAAGTTTAATAATGTAATGCTAGTTAAAGAACTTTTTTTCTTCCAAACCATATAAGCCTCTTGATCTCTTCTATGTTAAGCAGAGTTTCCTTGTTTAGGTTCTTACATGATATGATTCAGTGTATCAAGAGTCTCTCACTTTTCAAGGAAATACTGAACTTTGTGATACCAAATCTTGTATTATCGCCATTTAGTTTCTCACCTTTGTTTAATTATACTATGATGTTCCTTGTTGTAGTTGATATATTCAACTACTTAGAGATATTGCACAATCTTATTAATCGGTACTTTTATGGATATTGATACTTTTACCCGCTTTAATCATCTTCTAATGTGTAATAACGTTAAATTGTAATAGAAACGAAAGTTCACTATGTTCCCAATCAGCTCCTTTATAAAATTTTAATTATTACAAATTAGAAATAATCTATGCAAGTATTTCTAATTTTAGGCAAGAAATTACATAAATTTCTTTTTAGCCTAAAACCTCCCACTCTATAAAAAAAATATATTATACAACTAGCATGTATCAATAACATGTACAAAATAATATAAGACATGCATGTACATAAAAGACATACTCATTTATCAAACGATAAATATTCATGTCATATATTGCATATAAGATATTTACATTACATCTATAAAGCATAAAAAAGTAACATGTAGTAAAAGAACTAATTTTCTCTCTTAAAGCTAAAAGGAACAACAATATTAGGATTATACACAATATTTTCCATAACTCTAGATGTTGTTTTCAATAACCATAGTCTTTTATGAAAACAAAAAAACATCTAGCCTAGTTGGTAGAGTATAGGACTCTTATACCTATGGTCAAGGGATCAAGCCTCTTCATGGGCAATCATTTTTCCCTTTATATTTTTATATTTTATTTTTTTCATTAAGTAACGACCTTTTTTTTTATATATATAGTGAAGGTTCTAACCAACAACACTAATTCAACTTTGATGTTAATAAGTAGATTAAAACATATTTAACTTTTTGTATTATTATGAACTTTTAAAAAAAAAAAATCCTAGAAGAAATATTCCTTTATTTGCTTTTCTAGAACCATAACTAGAAATTGTGGCTCTTGTTTTTTCCCTTTTTTTTATTGTCCATTGAATTTCGTCCAAAACTCCTAGAGTGGGTGCACTTTGCACCTATTTTTTTTCTCAAAGTGGCTCTTTTTTTTTTTTTTTTTTTTTAATCTTGAACAATATAAAAAATAATATTATCCTAAATTTTTGTTTATTTATTTATTTTAGAATAGAGTCAAACAAAAAAATCATATTATCCTAAATATTCCTTTATTTGTCTTGGAGAAGGGCTTTTTTGGAACCTTAACTAGAAATTGTGGTTCTTGTTTTTTATTTTTATTGTCAGTCTTGGAGTGGGTGTACTTCGCACTTTTTTTTTTCTCCAAGTGGCTATTTTCTTTTTTTCTTTTTTTTTTCCCTGGAACAATATCAAAAATCATATTATCCTAAATTTTTGTTTATTTATTTATTTATTTATTTATTTTAATTTTTTTGTAGAATAGAGTCAAACAAAAAAAATCATACTATCCTAAATATTCCTTTATTTGTCTTGGAGAAGGGCTTTTTTGGAACCATAACCAGAAATTGTGGCTCTTGTTTTTTCCCATTTTTTTTTTATTGTTAGTCTTGGAGTGGGTGCACTTTCACTTTGCACCTATTTTTTTTCCAAGTGGCTCCTATCTTTTTTTTTTCTTTACCTGGAATAATATCAAAAATCATATTATCCTAAATTTTTGTTTTTTTAATTTTTTAATTTTTTTGTAGAATAGAGTCAAACAAAAAAAATTATTTTTAAATTCAGGAATTGTGTTTTTTTGGAACCATAACCAGAAAACATTTCTTTATCTGCTTATTTCTTTTTTAAAGAACACGAAAATGTTCTTCTTCTTTTGAAATAGAGGAAAAAAAAAAAAAACAAAACAAAACAAAAGCCAAAAAACAACCTAATAAGGCTCTAATACCAATGATGAATAATAAGATTTCCGATTACCTTCTAAAATGCCTCAAGATCCAAATTGATTGTTTTACTAGCCAAATTTGTTGCCTTAAGTTATGAATGGAACTACAAATACGGGAACCATTCGTTTCACACAGCACAAGAGCCTTAGACCTTCGTTTCACGGAGAAAACTATGAATAACTTCAAGATAAAGGACTTTTTGTTTCTTTAGAAGAATTTTATTCTTTCTTGTTTATTTTAAGAGAGAAAAGAAAATACATTTTTCATTTTTCGTTTTTAGAGAGAGAAGACAATACATATTCTTTCTCTGTTTTTTCAAGGAGAAAGAAAAGAAACTTCTCACAAAGAGAGAATAAAAAATAATTTTTTATTTTATTTTTAATAGTGGTAGTTTCTGGGTAGTTTTAAAACTCCTACAAATTGCTCCCCCATTTTCTCATTTATTTGGGTCGGGTCGGTCAACTCACTTGGGCACCCAAACCCATCTCCAACAATTTGAAATGGAAATGGATTTTGGAAATGGATTTTAGGTTTGCCTTATCTTGAGTCTAGTGACATGCCATAATATGATCAAGTACATGGTTTCTAACAACAAGGTAGAACAAAAGAAAATGCCCATTTTGTAGCATATCATTATCTTTGTGGGACTTACTTTCTCTTGTAGTTCTACTTTTGTCTTTTTGTTTCTTTTGTTTCACCAAATAGTATTGTCTAGCAAGAAAACAAGATAAAACCAAGAATATTTTCTAAATGTGTGCATCATTATTGTTTGGCTAAAAAACAACACAGAATTTCCTTTAGTAGTAACTTCAAGAAGAAGCTAGAGAAGTTTGGTTTAATATGCTTCAATGTGCATGGCCTAATACATGTGAAAATTCTTAAAAGAGACAAGTACTTTATTACTTTTATTGATGATGCTACCAAGAAGGTATGGATTTATTTGCTTAGGTCAAACGATCAAGTCTTCGACATTTTCTATAGTTTAATGTCATGGTTGAGAGGGAGACTTGGAATAAATTGAATTATCTCATGTCCAATAATGGAGGTGAGTACATCTCAAGGGGATTTGAAGCTTATTGCTCAAAGCAAGGTATAAGGCATGTGAAAATAGTTCTTAACACTCCACAACATGATAGTGTCGCTAACAGGATGAATCACACTATAATTGAGAGAGTCAGGTCTATGTTGACGACTATAAAGTTGCCTAAAGTGTTTTGGGTGCATGTTGCTTGATAAATAGATTCCCATTAGTTCCTTTGAATTTTGAGGTTCTAGAAAAGATATGTGTTACTCTCATTTGAAGGTCTTTGGATGTAAGGCTTTCATGGATGTTCCTTAGATAGCAAAGATCCAAACTTGAAAAAATGGTAATCCCACGTGTCTTTGTTAGGTAGGTTTGATATTTTCCTCGCATTATTCTTGCATATCTCATTATTAGTTTGTTTTGCTTCATCGTCTCATTATTGATATTATATTCACATTGGGCACCCTCAGGTCCATGGCTCACGAGCTTTTCTGTACATGTTGCATTTTATACATGAGGGCATGGGTTTTTCATCATTGGGTATTTGGGCCTAGTTTCCCTTCATTTCTATTACCTTATCACCCTAGCCTACGTTACGTCCCATGTCTTAAGACCACCCTGAGGCAATGGGATTAGATGTAGTCTTCGATAGCCCCTACTTGGATAGGTATTTCAGATTTGGTTGATATTTAGATATCATCATGCTTTTTCTTCTGGGAGACGCCTCTTTGATGGTTGGACCCAATTCAGTTGTGGATATGGATGATCGGGATTGCACATTTGATGATGGATGATTTGATGTTGTTCGATTTTTCGATCTACCATGCATCTAATGCCATACTGGGGCATATTTCCGTTTTGGTTGAGATTTGTAGATCTCCATTGATTTGCATGTTCATCCTCACTTACGAGATACACGCTGAGACGATGACCTGCTTGCTATCTTATCATGATCTCCCAGGGGAGCCTCTCTTGGGTCATTCAGTCAGACCCACAATTTTCGGCATTTGAATGTCATCATGTTTCTCATTTTGGGAGACGCTTCTTTGATGTGTTGATCTAATTCAGCTGTGGACATGGATGACTAGGATTACACACTTGGTGATGGATGATTTGGTGTCATCTGCTTTTGCGACCTATCACACATTCGATGCCATACTGGGGCATATTTCAATTTTGGTTGGGATTTGTAAATCTTCATTGATTCGCATGATCGTCCCTAATCACGAGATACAAGTTGGGCCGATGGTTTGCTTTCATTTTGTCCTGATTCTCCAGTGGAGCCTTTCTTGAGTCATTTGGTCAGGCTCATACTCTCTGATATTGTCAGGATTTTGTGATGGAGTTATCTCAGGCGCCTACATGCCCATATCATCATTTCAGTGGAGTACATGTCGGGTTTCTTATACATCCCATGGAGCTATTCTCGAGTTATTAGGATAGACCAAATGCGCTACTTGTTATGCTAGGGCATATTTTCCTCTTTTAGTTGTGGAGATGTTTGTTTTCTTGCAGATCTATTACGGTCTTCATTACTCTACCTAGGGATATTTCTTTGCATCACTGGTCACAGTTTCGGTGATTGTTGGCCGAGATGAGCCTCCAAAGGAGCACGACCTTCTGGGTTTTGAATGCCCAACTATCCATGACTTTTCAATAGATTTTTGTGTTAAGGATATGGGAGTTACCTCGGCGGATTATTCTCTTGTGACTCCCTAGTGGATCATTCCTTTGAGACGACGATGGATTCCTCCAGCGGAGCAAGTCAAGTTAGAGGCGTTCGACTCATTGTGACATGTCATCAGGTCTCGTGATTCAATTAGATGGGCTGTGAGGTCGTATTTATAGTCAATTTAACCATTTCAACCTGTCAACAGAGCATCTTTTGAGACTCATGGAGTCTTTTTTAGACTCTTCCTGTGGATTGAGAGTTGTAGCGGCACGCTACACTAAGGCATATTTCCTCCTCATTTTCTCTTCGCATTTTCAGTTTGGCATTCAGAACCATCATGTCTCTTTTTTCGTTTGATGTTCAAAGTAGCATTCTTAGTTTCGGCGTTTAGAGCCATCACCTTATCATGATCGAGCATTCGTTGCCACCTTTTCGGTGTTCAGAGCTACATTCTTGGCATTCAAAGCCTTCAACTTCTTCAGTTTGGCGTTCAGAGTCGCATCTTTAGTTTGGTGTTTAGAGCTGCCATATCTTCTCAGTTGGGCCTTTGGAGCCATGTTTTCAGTTTGGCGTTCAAAGCCGCATCTCCAGTTTGGTGTTCAGGGTCACTATCTCTTCACAGTTTGGCTTTCAGAGCCATCACCCTATCATGATCGGGCATTCGTTGCCACCTTTTCGGCATTTAGAGCTACATTCTTGGCGTTCATAGCCTTCAGCTTCTTTATTTTGGCGTTCAGAGCTACATCTTTAGTTTGGCATTCAGAGCCACCATATCTTTCCAGTTTGGCCTTCGAAGCCATGTTTTCGGTTTAGCGTTCAGAGTCGTATCTCCAGTTTGGCGTTCAGAGCCATCGTCCACATTTAGGTGTTCAGAGTCATCATCTCTTCACAATTTAGCATTCAGAGCCGTCACTATCCTTGCACAGTTTGCCGTTCAAAGCCATCGTCCATATTCAGGTGTTCAAAGTTATTGTTCACATTCAGGCAGTCAAAGCCATCGTCTCCCCACAGTTTGGCATTTAGAGCCCATCGCTCATAGTTTGGCGTTCAGAGCCATGTTCTCAGTTTGGCATTCAGAGCCGTCATCATCTCTCCACAGTTTGGCATTTAGAGCCATCGTCCATATTCAGGCGTTTAATGCCATTATTCACATTCAAGCGTTCAGAACCATCACCATCTCCACAGTTTGGCATTTAGAGCCCATGTCTTCATTTTGGTGTTCAGAGCCATTGTTCACATTCAGGCGTTCAGAGCCATCATTCACATTTAAGCATTTAGAGCCATCCTCTCCCCACAGTTTGGCATTTAGAGCCCATCGCTCACAGTTTAGTGTTCAAAGCCACCATCTCTTTTCAATTTGGCGTTCCAAGTCATCATCACTTCTTAGTTACGATGTTCAGAGTCGTCTTTCTCAATTTGACGTTTAGAGCCTTCATCTTCTCAGCTTGGCGTTCAAAGTCACTATTCCTTCCCAATTCGGCGTTTAGAGCCACCATCTCTTTTTAGTTTGGCGTTCAGAGCCACATCTCTAGTTTGGCGTTCAGAGTCACTATTCCTTCCCAGTTCGACGTTCAGAGCCACAATCTCTTTTCAGTTTGGCGTTCAGAGCCACCATCTTTTCTTAGTTTGGGCGTTAAGAGCCACCATCTCTTCCAATTTAGGAGTTTAGAGCCATCTTTTCCAGTTTAGGCGTTTAGAGCCATTTTTTTTTTCCAATTTAAGCATTCAGAGCCATTTCTTCCAGTTTCAGGCGTTCAGAGCCACTATCTCTCCATAGTTTGGCATTCAGAGCCATCATCATATGTTTTCAATTTGGTGTCCAAAGCCATGCTTTAGTATAGGCGTTCAAAGTCATGTCTTCAGTACAGGCGTTCAAGGTCATCTTTTCCAATTTAGGCGTTCAAAGCCATTTCTTCCAATTTTAGGCGTTTTGAGTCATCTCTTCCAGTTTAGGCGTTTAGAGCCATCTTTTCCAGTTTAGGCGTTCAGAGCCATCTCTTCCAATTTAGGCGTTCAGAGCCATCTCTTCCAGTTTTAGGCGTTCAGAGCCATCTTTTCTAGTTTTATGGGTTCAAAGCCATATTTTCCAATTTAGGCATTCAGAGCCATCTCTTCCAGTTTTAGGCGTTCAAAGCCATGTCTTCCAATTTAGGCGTTCAAAGCCACCATTTTCTTCCATTGGTGTTCAGAGCCACCACTTTCTCACTTTTGCGTTCAGAACCACCATTTCCATAGGCCTTCAGAGCCATTCCTCCCATAGGCATTCATACCCATAGTTTAGTTGCTCGAAATCGATCATCTCAGTCTTGGCGTTCAGGGCCACATTTCAGACGTTCAAAGTCGTGATTTTCCAGAGTTCATCATCCTCCATTGTGTGTGATATAGCTCTTTGAGCTCATAGCTTGTGTTTTGATTGTATCATTGGTGCCCCTCACTTCGCACTCTTGTATGGTGCATGTGTATTTTTCCTTTTATGTATGTTCCTCTATATGCTCCTAGGTGGTTCGACTACTACTCAACTTTGACTTTGATCTTTGAGTCACTTTTGGAGACATCCTAGAGGGAGCTTGGATCCATAGCACAACTTTAGAGGCATTCTGAGAGCTACCATTCTTTTAGGGTTTTAGAGTCTTTTTGTTTATTTGTTGGTTTGGGCAAGTTTGTGTTTTACTTGTGTACCTTTAGGGGTCTTTTTTTTCTCCGATAGAGTTCACTTCATTCCACTCACTACTCACACTTTCTTTTCACTCCGATATTCATATTTCTTACACTTGTGAGCTCTATTGAAAAAAGACATATTTGTAGACCCCTTTTTGTAGACCAAGTCCTAGTTGTTTTTTTTTTTTTATATTATTATTGTTGCTTTTATAATTTGCATCAAAGGGTATTTCATGGCCACCCGGAAGAGTTAAAGATTTTCTTTTGAAGTGGGGGGACCTCTTTCTAGAAGAGCAAGTTGCATGGACATGTGGCAAAAGGCATGGCTCACAATGGTGGTGGTTGAAGGTGATGACATCCTCCCTGAACAAGGAGCAGTGAAGTTGGTGGTTGCTGGAGGAGGAAGATATTTTTCTAAAAAAGACAGAGGAGCGTAGTCGACAAGCTAGAGGGAGAGTAAGATATTTCTGGTGGGGGGTTATAGAGAGGAGTGGATCTTTCCGTTGCTGTTACAGAGAGACAGAGAGAAGAGTTTGAGCTGAGAAAAACCAGAAAGAATGAGTGAAAAAGCTTAAGGGAAAAAAATGGGTTAAGAGGAGAAGAAAAGGAGCATGAAAGGGGAATAGCACAGGTATGGATTCTATAAACTGAATTCCTTTATTTTTATACCATTTTATGATGGTTTCTGTGCATGAGGAGATTTTCATCTTGATGTCTGAATGTGCATATTGGGGATTTTTGTATTTTTTTTTTCTGGAAACTGAGCTTACTTGCACCCATTCTGTGCTTGATTTCTAACTTGTTTTTTGAGCTTTGTTTTGAGATTTTATATGCGGCACCAGCAATCATGTCTTGTTTTCTCTTTGAAACCTGTTTGAAATTCATTTTGGCCCACCTCCTACATCTGAGCTCATTGATTGATACATGAAATGAGGCTCATATGGGTTCATTTGGGTTCCTATTATTGGTGCTCTATTTTGCTGTCTTTCTCCTGTTCTTGGTATTCCAACCATGATGCGCATCAACCTTCTCACTTCTGCCTGAGGGAGTAAAGCATTGTAGGAGATATATTCTCTGTTCATGGGCAAGAAGAGCTGCAACGTGCTTATCATGGCTGGGTGACTTTATGCATGTATTTGTTGGGCATTGCGAACAAGGACATTTGGATAATCAGCAGGGTTGATGGGACTATTGTGGTATAGAATAACAGTTTGATGGTGGTGGATGGGAGCTTTGTGGAGGAGGTGACATGTAATCAAAGAAGACTGAAACATTTCTAGCCTCTCTCTTTATTATGTTTTCATTTCCAGATTTGGAGAAACATGAAGTCCTAACTGCTAGCAGATCTCGACCTTAAGAAGACATCTCAACTTGTAGATTTGACGAATGAAGGCAACCCGGGAAGGAGTCTGGATCAAGAACACCTGCATAAGCGCATTCTGGTTGATGAAGAGGAAATATTTCTCAAGGGAGGGCATCCGAAATTGGCAGGAAACACCATCTGGGTTTATCAAGCTTTGATGCATAAATTGATCATAGAAGAAGGTGGAATGCGGATGAGGCTTCAGCATGACGTGCAGCAATGTAGTCCCACTTACAATCCCGGGCCCACATGCATAATTGCAATTTGCATGCCCATTTTTCTCTCACTACCTTTCTAACCTTTAATACCCACTATCATCCATCATACCCATATCTCCACCCTTCAATATCCACAAAACCCACTTTTCTCATTGCATTTTCAACACCCATTCCACCAATCACATCTCCTATCCATTACCTTCAACATCCCCCGGCCACACAGCCTCAGCACCTTCCCATCCCACTAACCTTCATACCCATCACCATTCCTCCTTCTATTCTTGAATACCCATTAAACCTATTTCACCTCACCACCCTTCCACACTTCATTCCCACCACGCCCGTTTCCAATACTCTTTTGGTGGGCCTTATGGAGACGTTGGTCCAAGATGGTGGTGTCTTCTCTGAGAAGGGCCCCACAAGGCAGACAGGAATGGAGCGTGCATGGCCCCTTGCAAAATCCATCACCCATCATATCCATCATCATCCACATCTCTTATTTTTCATACCCATTTTCTCAATCAGTCACACCCATTGCAGCAGTTTGTTTCACCACCTCATCCATGCAAATCCGTTCTCATTCCCATGCACATAGCCACCTCCATTTCATTCTACCACCCTTCGTACTCACCACATACCCATCACATCCACCTCCATGCCCATATTTCCAATATCCATTAGCCCACTTTTTGAGTCCCCACCTTTAAATCCCTTGAACCAGCTCACTACAACAGCTTCATCCCTTTCAGCTCATCACCTTTCCAACTCCGCTACCTAGCTCATTTTTGGTTCGTTTCCCTCATTTTCCCGCATGCATGGAATCCGAATGTACCAGATAATACCAAAGCGAGGTTGCATAGTGATAAGAGATGCTTGTATTTCCATAAACTGTTGTTAGAAACGGGACCTTTAGGTGCCAAATGTAACGTGCAGATGGTAATTCCTCACCTAACAGAAAGTTATGTCACCTCCACGCGAAGCCCTATTCGAGAAACAAGCTGCTGCTGATGCTCAAGGCGGCGCCATCAACGAGCTCAAGGCCTCCAGTGCTCCCAAGGATGCGATTGACGCTATCGTCCAAGAGCTCAACGCCTTGAAGCTTGAGAAGGTTTCCATTGAGAAGAAGCTGCAAGTCGTCCTCACTAACGGTAGTGATAACGCACATATCATATGGATAGATAATGTGAACGCAAGGTTGAAAGCTCTCCGTGAAATTGAAGCAGGTGAAGAATTCTGAATCTGCTACATCGACGCTGTCTCAGCCATCCACTCGCTCACACCCAAACTCCAGCCAGAGGTCTGAACGGAAATCATGAGATCATGAACGTGGAAGGAGATTTTAGGTTTGTTACCCAAGCAAGTCTGGATGAGTTTAGGGCTTGGGCTGATTGGTTTTGTATTGGTGACACAATGAAAAGTCTCTATGATGGGTTGGAAAAATCCAAAAACCCATTTGTTGGTATTCATTTGAAGTTTCTTAGTGTTAAGGAAGAATTATATCATAGCATTTGATGTAGAATTACCGCATTACGCCTAGATGATCCCATTTCGGTTTGGTTTTTTATCGCAAAATCAAACAGTTTTGTTTGTGGGTGATTCGGTCTTCGTTCATGGAGGTTTGCTGCCTAACTATGTCTTCTACGGGTAGGAACGAACCAACAAAGAGGTGAGAGATGGGATTAATGGGTTGAAGGGGAGGTTTTCACCTGGTCATCTCAGGGGCAGGCATTCAGTGACTCAGTTGAGGAAATTCTCTCATGAATTGGCATAAAATTGTGACTGTTCAACTCTTGAGCATGTTCTTGCTACGATTCCAGATGCAAAGAGGATGATAATGGGTCATACCATTCAAGAAGCTGGAATTAATGGTGCTTGTGGTAACCGAGCCATTTAGATTGATGTGGGTATGTCCAAGAGGTGTATTAATGGACTGCTTAAAATTTTAGAGATTATTGGGAATTCAGAGTTGCGTGTCCTAACATCAAATCCATCATACAAGGATAGACCAGAAGTTGATAGGAAATGCGAGTTTGGTCTTCTACTTTCTAAGCATGGACTGCGACAAGTGAAAGTGAAGGCGACATAAATGGAGCCTGCAAAGCCTATCTAGAAGAGCGACAAGTATTTATTCCTAAGGTGCTTGATTTGACAGAGGAAGGTCCCATGAAGAAGTTTGCTGCTGAGGTCTCCCAATTTACCCCACTCTCATTGGCTATGTCATACCCAATTCCAATACTCACATCTCGGGCCCACTTGTATGATATTGATTTGCATGGCCACCCTTAGGCCGTGGGTCATTCTTCAAATTCCTTATCTTTGATTTTAAAAATAATTTCCCAATCCCATTTTGCAAATAATTTTCCAAATTTTAGTTCTTCCAATAATTTTAACTCTTCAAATGCTCATTCCTCCTTAGAATTTTAAGTTATCAAAATCCCATTTTAAATAAAATTTTGCTACCATTTTTCTTTCTGGCAAGCAATTTTCACATTTTCCTTGATTTTTTAAAAATGTTTTAAAATAAGTATGAATCAAATTCTATAATTCCAAATAATGGATTTTATGGAATTAATCCATGCAAAAATAAATTGGGTTCTGGTGGGAGCCCAACATATGTGATTTTATGATTGAGTGATTGATTAGTTCGATTACTATACATGGTTGATTCATTCAACTCTATGACATGGTTGCGATTATTATGTATTTATTTACTAACCTTTGTTTTCCTTGAAGAAAATAAGCTCATCACTCAGGTATACTCTTTGCCCCTTCTGTTCATTCAGTTATTCTATTTTGATTGATATCCATTCAGTATCTATGTTTAATCAATCAATTGTCATGATTGCTTCGTTTTATTAGTAGAGACTTGTTTTAGGAACTTAGAGGGGTGCTACAGTCTTTATTGTACATTTCCAATAAGTAACATGACCCCCGAGCCCAGATTTGGTTTTTTACAGACCACCTTTTTCAAATAAGGAGTCATACTTAGAGTTTTCTTTCTTATTTTGTTTACCCTTTAAAAATAAAACAAAAATAAGTGGTGACTCCAAGTATTTAAAAAAAAAATCATATTTTCACCAAACAAATAAAAAACGAGTTTCGCCATTGAGTAAAGCGCATGAGCAGAAATGCGGGTCCACATTATGGCTATTCGACAAGCATTTTTGAAAATAGTTCTAAAAAACAATTTTGAAGATAGTTTTTAAAAACTATTCTTTGATGTTTTGTAAAATAAAACTCTTTTTGGAAACTTAGAAATATTCTTAACCTATTTTCCATAGTTTTAAATATAATTTAAAAATAACTTCTATTTATTGTGTTTTACTATTAATCATTCTACTTATTTGTATGATTATTTTTTAAACAATCCTTAAAAAATAACGAAAAACAACTAAAAGATTTTCTCTAAAAGTACCTTGTTTCTTTTTTTTTTTTTTTTTTTTTTATAATTCTAAAGAATAGGAAATTCTTTTAAAATATAATTGTTAAACAAAGTCTCAAGTCTCCAAACATATTCTCTAACATTTTCTATTATCTTTGAAAATGAAAATAGAAAAGAAGCTAATAGGGCCTCAAATCCTTTTGACTTGTGTGGTTAATTTAATTTTTATATTTAATTAATTGAGTTAAGCGAGAGTGATGAAAGATAATAAATTTTTCTTTATTTTTATGAATTAATTATCTCTCTTTATAATGTAATTATTTATGTGTTTTTGATCTTATTACTTTAACAAATCATCAGTATCAAAGCCATGACAAAAGGATAATAAGTAGGACATAATCATTTCGTGTCCCTCAACTCAACAAAAACAATTATAATTATTGGAGCATATAAAGGTTTTGCTTAGTTTGCAAGATGCATGAAAGGTTGTAAACAAAGGTTATAAGGGGATATAAGATGAAACCATTCTATTTTAAATTCAATAGAATCTTTTGAAAAATATAAGGAAGAAAGAAAAAGAAAATGTTTGCCTCATCTATGAAGAAATAAATGAAAGCCCCATTGAAAAGAGTTCAAGTGCCAACATTACTAAAGATGTAAGTGCTAAAACCAATCTAAACATGCTAAAAACTTGATAGCATATATCAAATGCAGAAATAAAGGAAAAACCAAAACATACCTTTGACCATTGATGATTTAGGAATTCAGAAATCAAAGTTGATATTTAGATGGGTTGAGGTGCTTCTAAATCCTTAATCAATCTCAAATTGATGGTGTATATATGTCTAAATAAAGATTGGAGGCTTAGGAACCTAACCTCAAAAGCTCTGTTTATATTTACTCTGCCCATCATAGAGTCAAAGCCATAATTCATGGCTGTTAATGGCAATCAAAAATGGAAAACTAAATCAACAAAAATCCCAAAATTGATGGAAGATTATAGGCTAAATGTCTAGACTCGTTTAGGAAAATCTTACATTCTCCCATTTGGTTTATATATTCCATCATTCACTATAGTATGAAACAAAATACACAAATCATGGCGATAGGTTCTCTAAAACAAGTATTATTTTTCATGTATCACAATGCGTTATGTCTCTTAAACACTTGTCTTCATTACTTAATAAATAAACCCTATGTTTATTCTAGGTCCAAACATTAGTAATATTTCTCAAATGAACAAATGTGTACACAAATTAGAAACAAATATGGAAAAATATTATCACATAAATAGAGTTTCATCACAAATAACATTCGTCCTTACAATGAAAATCATACAAAGGAACTGAGTTCCATTCTATCCACATGATCCTTGAATTTTGATGGTGGCATACCTTTTGTCAAAGGATTAGCTATCATCAATTTAGTGCTGATGTGTTCAATAGTGACCGTTGTCTCCTTAACATGTTCTCTTATGGCTAAATACTTGATGTCGATGTGTTTGTTTCAACTACTACTTTTGTTATTTTTAGCCATAAAAATTGCAGCTAAATTGTTGCAATATATCGTTAATGGCTTAGAAATTGAATCCACAATTCTAAGCTCAGAAATGAAACTTTTCATCCATACACCATGCAAGGTAGCCTCAAAACAAGATATGAACTCGACCTCCATAGTAGAAGTGCAATCAAAGTCTACTTTGCATTCCTTGATTACTACCCAAAAAATGCTTTTTTACACCTTTAAGTCATTATGTTTTAAGCACTTTTGTGTAGTAGTTCTCCATCTTTATTCCAATTGGCATGTTAAGGACCTAGCAATGACTTCTAATCATATTTGTGGCTAGTTTTAGTGTTTTGACAGCTTTTTGGATCATTAAGACAAGCCAAGTAAAGGAGAGAAGCAAAGAGGAAAAACAAGCAAAGTGAAGAAAATAGAGGACAGCAGCTGCAGTCTTCCTTCGCACTTTTGGAACACTTCCCGAAGTCCATTTTTTACATGCTATATACCATTTCAAAGCTCAGGAATTCAAGAATCCAACGCTTCAAACTGTGTACGATTTGGAGCTGAAATGAGGAAGATATAGCCTTCAGAAGACAACTGCTCCAGGCTTGTGCGAAATTCGCATAACACCTTGAAATTCGCACAACACCTTCAGGTTGTGCGAAATTCGCACAACACCTTGAAAATTCGCACCAGCCCATGCGTGGTGCGAATTCTCCTCTGTTCTGCCGACTCCACTTTAGATCTTTTCTTTTGTATTTTTTTTTATGTAAATTCCTTTCTTATCCTTGTAACTAGCCAATCACAAGCTTTACTTTTGTAAAGACTATAAGAGGGGTGGAAATCATCTCTTGGATGTGTGTTGTGTTATGTTATGTTTAACATTTAGTGAAATATAGAGCTCTCTCATTTTCCTTTTCTCTCTACTATTTTCTTTTTCTTGGAAGCCAAACAACCTCTGAGGATGTTTTCCCAAAGGATGAGAGGCTAAACTTTTGGTTTCTTGGAGTGAAGGAAGCTAGGTGAAAAGTCCAGATGCAAAAGTGGAAAACTCTCGTGCCTTAAATACAGGTAGTTGGAGTTCATAAATGGCTTTTAAATCTAAAGTTTTGCTTTAAATCCCTTTGAATCACTTTGAATGGCCAATACATGGTAAGCTTCAGGTCTCTGTGGATGCTTATTGCTAGATCCATATCAGTCCATTAGTTATCATGTACGAGTCATTGGAAAGTGGCTCAAGGTGAAGACCCATAGTGCCTAAAGCCATTAATGGACCTTGACTACCATTTCTATTGACTTTTTATGGATTAAATCTTCATTGTTAAACCTATGCCGGTTTGGGAAATAACTATAGGTTAAATCCCCAATGCGAGGAGAAAAATCCGGAATTTTCCACTTTGCATTCTGAACTTGATCCTAGCAACCCTTAGCTCCGGGAGACTTTCTTTCTTCCATTTTTTACCTAGTTATATGTTAGTTTAGTTTCAAACACCTCTTTCAAAACAAATTTTATTTTCTTTTAAACTTTAAATTTTTGACAAAGGAAATCATCAGATTCAATTTCTAATCTTGAGTCTATCACTGGTAGAGTGAAAACCCATCCCAGAGTTCGACCCTAGAACCGCTATACTATAGTAGCTTTGCTACGCCAGTATGAGGTCATAGGTTTTATAAATGTTTTTTATTAAAATACCCGACTGGGCTATCGCGAATCATTCCTCCAAGATACAACTCCATCGGTGAACATAAAAATTTATCTCAATATTGATTTAGTGAATCAACACAGCCAATGAAGTCCGAATCTGAGTAGCTAATCACCTCCAGATTATTAGTCCATCTATACATAAGCATGTAGTCATTCGTTCCTTGAAGGTTCCTCGACACCTTCTTTGTAGCTCTTCATTGGTCTATACTTGGATTACTCTAATATCTTCACAACATCCCAATAGTAAAGGCAATGTTAGGTCTTGTGTAGACTGAACCATACATTAAGCTTTTAATAACAGAAGCATATGGAATGTTCTTCATTTGTTTCATTTCAAGATCATTTTTCGGGCACTGGTTTAAATTAAACCTATCACTCTTCACAATGGGAGCTATGCTTGGTGAACAATCTTTTATCTGAAATCTCCCTAAAACTTTGTTGATATAGGTCTCTTGAGATAAACCCAAAATTCCTTGAAATTTGTTCCTATGTATCTTAATGCTAATGACACAAGATACATCACCCATATCCTTCATGTCAAAGTTTTTAGATAGAAATTGTTTCACCTCAAATAGCAAAATCTTATCGTTGGTTACAAGTAAAATGTCATCCATATATAGAATAAGGAAACAAATTTTACTCTCACTGACCTTTTGGTATATACGTTGATCTATAATATTCTTTACAAACCCAAATGAAGAGATAACATCATGGAATTTCAACTACCATTGACGGGAGGCTTGTTTTAATCCATATATGGATTTCTTAAGCTTGCATACCAAATGCTCACCATCTCTAAAAAAAAAATCCTTTTGGTTGTTTCATGTAAACTTCTTTCGCTAGATCTCCATTGAAGAAAGTCATTTTCATATCCATTTGCTACAACTCTAAATCAAAATGTGCAACCAAAGCCATAATAATGTGAAAAGAACCTTTCTTTGATACAAGAGAGAAGGTCTCCTTCTTGTTGATTCCTTCCTTCTAAGTGAGTCCTTTAGCAACTAGTCTTGCTTTATATCTTTCAATGTTGCCTAATGAGTCTTTCTTTGTCTTAAAGACCCATTTACATTTTATGGCTTTTGCATCATCAGCCAACTAAACAAAATTCTAGACTTCGTTAGATTTCATAGAATTTAGCTAATTTTTCATCATATTGTACCATAAATTTGATTATTTGCAACTCATGGCTTGTGAAAATATTTTAAGATCATTTTTGGTTTCAAAGTTATAGTTCGATTCTAGTAGATACACGACATAATCACTAGAAATTTCTTATTTCCTTGCTCTAGTAGATCTCCTTAATGTTGAATCAACATTTTCCTGAGGATCATGTTGTTTAACTAGTTGTTTAACTAGTTGTTCAACAATTTTTGGCATTTCTGATTCATGCCTGATTGGTGTCCAAGTTAATTCAGGTCAGTCAACTTATGTGCTTTGATTTCAATCCTCAGATGGGAGTAATCAAAAAAATTTATAAACCTAAATCACCATATACCAGGGTAGCATTAGCTAGTATAGTATAGTGGTTCTAGGATCGTCCACAGAGATGGGTTTTCACTTCGCAATTGATATTAGTTCAAAAACTGGATTGGTGCTTTTCTTTTCAAAGTTAACTTTAAAAGAAAACATAAACTTGTATGGAAATGGTTGATTTTAAGCTAACCATACTAAAAATAACTAAAAGTAATTAGAAAGAAAGGTGTTTCTTGGGATTTCAGGTCACTAGGATCAGGTACCGTATACAAAAGAGGAGATTCCGGTCACTTGAATATTTTCCTCGCATTCAGAATTTAACCTATAGTTATTTCCCGAACTGGTGTGCTACAGATGCTTACCATTAATGGTTTCAACGCTAAATCATTTTCATTGATACACCTTGCAATGGCTCGTACCTCTCACCTAGTATTTGTCATTCAAAGTGATCCTTAACATTGAATCATCCTTCACAAGCGAACAAGAGATAAAAATTAGACCTCCATAGAGCAAGATTGCAAGCAATAAGAATCCATGGAATCCGAAAGCTTACCAAGTATTGGCTATTCACGGTAATCTTAGTTAACTAAAAATATAAAAACCATTAATGGGTCACACTTTCTCTTCATTAAAAATGGAATCAACAAAATCTCACAATTTTGCATCTGGAACCTTACCTGGCTTCCTTCACCCAAGAAACAAAAAGTCTAGCCTCTCATCCTTTGAGACAACATCTCAAAGGCTGATTTGCTAGAAATAAAAATAAACGAGAAAACAAAATGGGAAGGTAAGGCAAAGCAAAGCTTTGTGTATTACTTTCAAAAACTATACAAGGTGTTCTCCGGAAAAGCTCCCGAGAGATATTTGTTATGTGATTACAAGAGAATTTATATAGGAAGGTAATTTACCCTTCCTTGATTACTTCCTAGCTAAGGAATTATATGAGTGGTGGATTACAAGGAGAAAATAGAGATTTAAACACAAAATATCTGAAGAAAAATATCAAAAAGAGTCGATGCGCAAATATCCCAGTTCGCATGTAGATTTCGCACATTGCATGGTGACTTGCGAAAATTTCACAAGTTGATTTCGCAACTTGGAATCCATTTTCGTACGTTGTGCTCCAAGTTCGCAAGTTGCAAAATCACTTCACAAGTTGGGCTTCTCTATAATTTTGCGACTGTATTCCATTTCCATTTCGCAAGGTAGGCTTTAATTTCGCACGTTGGAGTTCCAATTTCGCAAGGTGCGAAATTGTCCTTCAGTTTGATGCAGTTGTCTTCCAAAGGCCATATCTTCTTCATTTCAGCTCCAATTTGCACACCGTTTGAAGCTTTGAACTCTTGACTTCCCGATCTTCGAAACAATATATGACATGTATAAAATGGACTTTAGGAAGTGCTCCAAATGTGTGAAATAAGACTGCATCTGCTCTCCTCTATTTTTCTTCATGTCAGATTCCTATCTCTATTGTTCTTTCCTTGTATTTCTAATTTGGCTTTGGCAAAGGGTCACGAAGCTCCAAAACTTGGTTCCTTTATGAATTTGAACTTCAAATTTCTTTGCCATGAACTATACAAAAATCTCCCTCATTCTCGGATTGCTTTGGTGTAGCTAAAAGCTATCAAAAACACTAAAACTTAACACAATTTTATTAGAAACGATTGCAAGGGTCCTTAACATGTCAATTGAGTTAAAAGGTAATAACTACTACTCAAAAGTGTTTAAAAGAGTTAATTACAAGCTATAAAGTAGCATTTTTTGAGTAGTAATTACTCCCCCCAACTGACATATTGCTAATCCTTTAGCAATGAAGGAGAGAAAAAATAAAACTAAAAGTAATATAATTTACAAAATCATGCTGATCACTCCAAAAAATTTCAAGTGGCTTGACTGATCAAACTCTCACATGGAACATTAAAGAAATAAAACTCAAACTTCAATAGGGGTTATCAAATAATTCGCCTAATCACAATTCATACATAGTAGGTATTATGCAAATTTAAGCTTCAAAATAATTTCCACTCCCAAAGGGTCAATCCTTACTCTTCCACAAAAATCTATGTGTTACTTATTAGTTTCCAAATATAGTATGTTAAACTAATCTCTCCCCTCAACTTAGTTTTTTTCAAGGCTTAGCAAACTGATCAACCTCCAATAGGCCAAGAACGCACCTCTTTTCTTTCACATTTTTTTTCTTGTATGAGTGCAAAGCTTAAAGGTATTCTTTTCTAAATTGTCCATGTAACGGGGGTCCATAGATGACTCCCAACCAATCAAGGTTTAGGGCATCAAGCTTTAAGGATCTTTCAACCACTAACTCCTCGGATTTTACCTCGAACTTTTGAGAATGAAATTTTAATACCCAAGCACCTACAGTATGTTAAACTCCACCTATTCACCCTTGTAACGAGTATTGAGGTCGATGACTCCCAACCAATGAAGGTTTAGGTCACCATGTTTTAAAGATTTTCACCATTTACCCCTCAGACCTTGCTCAGGTTTCAGGGCAAGTAAAACCTTTTTCTTTTTGTTTTTTTTTCTTTTTTTTTCAAAGGCTCATTGGCCTTTTATAAGGTGTCCCAACACTATTAAAATGAGGTCAAAGGTACCAAGTCTAAATTTTCCTAAGTCAAAAGGGAGATAGTTTTCCATCTTATAATCGGAATCTAGTGTGCACAGTGTGTGGTAAGCTTAAAGTGGAAGAAATAAGGTTGAAATCAATAAGAGTTTCAATAATTCATCAACTTCAATGAGCATTATACAACTCTAAGTTTCAAGTAAAAAGACAAAAATTCAATTTCTCCCATTTCATTTTGAGAATTTTTCCTTAATAACCATGAAGAGTAGAATAAAAACTTTAACAATTTTAAAAATTAAGCAACGAGCAACTAAATTACCAAAATAACATAGCATTAATAACAAAACTTCCTTCCTCAACTCTCTCCCCAACCAAGTTGAACATTGTTCTTAATGTTTCAAGAGCGATAAAAAAAATAAAGGGAAGAAGTGATACCTCCTGAGTGACATGGAGTCTGAGTCGTACAGGAGAAACCATATGTTTTAGAAACAAAAGAGTGATGAGAATAGGAAATATAATAAAAAATGGTATATATGTATTACTTTGAAAAAGTACAATATGCATGATACTCAAGTAATACATCGAATCCCCGTATATAAAACATAAAAAAGATGAGATTCACAAGTCTAGTATAAAAAGTAAATACCAAAAATATAGAGAAATGATTAGATAGTAGTGGGATCATGTGGAGATAAAGGCTCTGCTGTGATCTCCTCATTTGGTATGGTCTGCTCAGCTGGTGTAATCTCCTCATCTGGTGCTGGAGGCTTGGATGGTCCATGCCTATCATGCTCAAGTGGTGTCTGCATACCCAGATGCTGCTGAATCTGATGAAGGATGGCAGTATACTGGGTCTGAGTGGCAATGATCTGATCCTGATGTGCACAAATAGTGGTCATCTGCTGGAAGAGAGCATTCTGAGTGGTGCTCAATGTCTGCAATGTCTACACTAAGCCTTTAAACTCCGTAAAAGATACGGTGACAGTAGGCTCAGATGAAGGAGAAGGTGCTGAGGTAGCTGGCATAACTGGTGGAGTGTCCCGAGTGGTAGCCTCATGCATGGGCACTGAAGCGGGTGCTACAGGGGTAGGGGGTATGATATCAGTGAGAATCTCACCCTGTTGTACCTGTGGTGGCTGCTCGTCCTGTGCTGGCTCTGGTGATACAGGCATATCTGGGGCTCCCTGAGGTACAAAATAGGCTGCCAAGTGATTCCATTTGTCGAGAGAGAACTCCTCTCGGCAATGGCGGCGTCGCTCAAGATGAGGCTCTGAAGGATAGCCTAGATGCTCTAAAATCTGACAGAGTAGCCTAGGGAATAGTAAAGGAATGACATCTGCTCTCTAAAGCTTCCTTTGATGGACCTTCTCTTCAAAGTGAAGAAGAGAAGTCATGATCAAATGATGAGGGCCAAAGTAATAACCCTCGAAAATCCTGAATAAAGCCTCTAGTATAGCTCCTCTCCTCTGTACTTTATGCTGAAGTGGGAAAATGTTGGAGTGCAGGAGTACATCAATAAGGAGCATCCCAGATGGAAGCTCCTTTCTCGTCAACACTGAGGCTGTGGATGTCCCTCTGGACAAGATATGAACCATGTCCCTCTGAGAAAAATAGGACCACTCTTTGAAATCTGCCTGACTCACAAGCTCATAAGGAATATGGAGGGCCTCCACAATGTGGCAAGCTCTAATAATACCCTGGCGTCCATCTATACTGAAATGAATGAGAGTAGGATGCGGGACACCTCGAGTAGTCATAGACTGATAAAAGTCTAAAACAACTCTAGGATAGTAGAACTGTCTAGGGGCTAGCAATGCTCCATATGGTACCTCTGCAGTAAGTGGAATGAATCTCTGAGCTCCGGCTGCTCTCTGAAAGTGTCCAGATCAAACCATAGCTCGGAGTGGAATGATCTATCTCTGCAATCCATATTTCCCTCTATGGGTGGTCTTGCTGTCATAGGCCGTCTGATGATGGTCACCAGAGGAATCCCTACAGGAATTTGAGACTCTGTAGTGGGCGGCTCTAACTGAGGTGGCTGTGATGTCTCTCCAGGACCCGAAAGCTTGGCTTTCCTTGCAGGTGGCCGATGAATTGGGTTTGAAATGGCTACCGCAGGTGTAGTGGGTGGCCTTTTTGTTTGATACCGGCGCTGAGGAGGGCTCGGACGCATTCCACCTTCAAATGTTGGAATGGCGGAGTCCTGTGGGGCCTGAGAAGTGGCATCTCGCGCGGGTGACACTCTCGGTCTTGCAGTTGGAGTGGATGGGGATGCGGAATGGCCTCCTCTGGTTCTAGCCATGGCCGAAGTATGGAAAGATGACTATTTGCGATTTCCAGAGAGTTCCAGAGAGTTCCAAATGGCGCGCAAGGCTTGTGTCTCCTCAACTTCTCGTCTTTGAGGCTTCAAATAGAGAGAGAGGGGCTGGATTTGAAAGGTCGGACGTTTAAAAACTTCCTCAGAAGCCGAAAAGGCTTTTTGGAATGAAAAACAGAGTCTAGGGCGTTTTAAAAATGGGTTTAAAAGATAGTTGGGCTTTTTCGCACTTAAAAAGAATTTTGCACCTTGAAAAAGATTTTTCGCACTTTGGATTTCAAGTTGCGAAATTTTCGCACCTTGAATTGATTTTCGCACCTGAATTCGCACCATGCGAAATTTTTCGCACCATGTTTCGCTACTTGGGGTGATGACACTCGTGTGCCAGAGGGGTGTTTCGCACCTTGAAAAGTGGTGTGCAAAACTGAAGTTTTGGATTTTCGCATCTTGGTTCCCATTTTCGCAACTTAAAAATAATTTTGCACCTTGGTTTTCACCGTGCGAAATTTTTCACACCTTACTTCGCACTGTGCGAAATTTGGTTTGGGATGTGCGAAATGGTACTCGTGTGCCAAAGGGGTGTTTCGCATTGTGCGAAATTTTTGCACCTTGAACAGTGGTGTGCGAAACTTGGTCTTTGAAAATTCGCACTATGTCTGGATTTTCGCAAGTTGGATTTCAACTTACGAAAATTTCACACCTTGAATTTCAATGCTCTGTTTCCTCTGTTTTGCTCCCTTGTTTGATTCTTCAAGGCTTCTCCACATTTTTTCTCGGTTTTTCCTTAAATTGATCATCAAAATCAATTCAAATTACATTAAAATAAACCTAATTAAGGCAAAAATTAAAATTAAAAGAAATCATAAAGCTTTAAAAATCAAAAAATTGCTACAAAATATGGACTTAAGTAGTCTTTCCATAGACTAGGTCCATAATACTCTGCTCTCTTAAGGTTGCTGTGGTTCAAGGAGACTGATTTCCTCCTTGTCTTGACTATAAGCCTCCATGAATGGCTTGAGACGATGATCATTGACTTTGAAAGTTTTATTGCCTTTGGAATTTAGTAGCTCCACTACTCCATTGGAATGTACTTGATGAATGAGGAAAAGGCCTGTCCACCTTGACTTTAGCTTCCCTGGAAAAATGTGGAGCCTAAAGTCATATAGCAAGACTTTTTGTCCCTTTTGAAATTCCTTCTTCGAAATCAATTGGTCATTCCACCTCTTCATCCTCTGTTTTGCGATCTTGGAATTGATATATGCATCATTTCTCAATTCCTCCATCTCATTAAGGTCTAAGCACCTCTTTATCCCAGCTTGAGTCAAGTCCATGTTTATCTTTTTGATTGCCCACCAAGCCTTGTACTCAACTTCCACAGGAAGATGGCATGCTTTACCAAAGATAAGGCGATAAGGAGACATACCAAGAATGGTCTTGTAAGCTGTCCTGTAAGCCCATAATGAATCATGGAGCTTGACAGACCAATCTCTTCTGTTTATGATCACCACTTTCATCAATATATTTTTGACTTTCCTGTTTGCTAACTCAACTTGCCCAGATGTCTGAGGGTGGTAAGGTGTAGCTACCTTGTGCTTCACCCTATACTTGGCTAAGAGAGCTTCAAAAGGCTTGTTGCAAAAGTGTGTACCTCCATCACTGATAATGGCCTTGGGCACCCCAAATCTAGAGAAGATGTTCTCTTTGAGAAATTTGAGAACCACTCTATGATCATTGTGTTTACAGGGGATTGCCTCAACCCATTTAGAAACATAATCTACTCCCACCAATATATAAGAGTTACCAAAGGACATGAGAAAAGGTCCCATGAAGTCAATGCCCCAAACATAAAAAAGATCAACTATTAAAATGGGGTTCATAGGCATCTGATTCCTATGAGTCAACTTCCCAAGCCTTTGGCATCTATCACAACTTCTACACATGGTATGAGCATCTTTGAAAAGTGATGGCCAATTGAAACCTGATTGCAACACCTTCATAGCTGTTTTCTGAGAGGCAAAGTGACCTCCACAAGCACTCTCGTGGCAATGACTGAGGATCCCTTGTTGCTCTTGTTCAGGGACACACTTTCTTATTATTTGATCTGCACAATACTTGAAAAGAAAAGGTTCTTCCCAATAGTAAGCATGAATTTTTGCAAAGAAGTGCTTCCTATTTTGTGTTTTCCATTCCCTTGGGACTTCACCGGTAACTAGATAGTTAGCAATATGAGTATACCAAGGGGCATCTTCTAGCAAAATAAGTGACTCCTCTGGAAAATCATCATTAATTGGCAACCCATGGGAATTATGTGATATAACTAACCTTGAAAGGTGGTCAGCTACCACATTTTCTACTCCTTTCTTGTCTTTGATTTGGAGATTGAACTCTTGTAATAGAAGAATCCATCTAATCAGTCTTGCTTTGGCATCTTGCTTTGTCAATAAATACTTCAAAGCTGAGTGGTCAATAAAAACCACAATGGAAGACCCCACCAAGTAAGCTCAAAACTTGTCTAAAGCAAAAACTACAACTAGCAATTCTTTCTCTGTGGTTGTGTAGTTCCTTTGAGCTTCATTCAAAGTTTTTCTTGCATAATAAATCACATAGGGCTTTCCATCTTCTCTTTGACCAAGAACCGCTCCTATGGCAAAGTCACTAGCATCACACATTACTTCAAAAGGTAGTTGCCAGTTGGGACCTTTCACTATTAGAGCGGTTGTCAAGAATAGCTTTAGTTGTTTAAAACTCCTTTGACATCTTTCGTCTTATTTGAATTTAGCGTCCTTCACCAATAGCTCACAAAGAGGTCTTGAAAGTTTGGAAAAATCTTTGATGAACCTCTTGTAGAACCCAACATGGCCAAGGAATTGTCTTACTCCCTTGACAGTTGTTGGTGATGGCAACTTGTCGATTAGTTCCACCTTTGCTTTATCAACTTCAATGCCTTTGTTGGAGATGACATGGCCAAGGACAATTCCTTGTTATACCATAAAATGGCATTTCTCCCAGTTGAGCACCAAGTCCTTTTCAATGCATCTGTTCAGAACAGCTTCCAAATTAACTAAGCATTCCTCAAATGTACTTCCATATATAGTGATGTCATCCATAAAGACTTCCATGATTCGCTCCACCATATCACTGAAAATACTTAACATACATCTTTGAAATGTTGTAGGTGCATTGCATAAACCAAAAGGCATTCTTCTGTAGGCATAGGTTCCAAATGGACATGTAAATGTGGTTTTCTCCTGGTCTTCAACAGCAATCTCAATTTGAAAGTACCCAGAGTAGCCGTCCAAGAAACAATAGAAAGGGTGGCCTAAGACTCTCTCAAGCACTTGATCAATAAATGGTAATGGAAAATGATCATTCCTTGTCACAGCATTCAATTTTCTATAATCAATACACACCCTCCAACTTGAAGTGAGGCGTGTAGAAACTTCCTCTCCCTTATCATTTTGCACCATTGTGATCCCTGATTTCTTTGGCACTACTTGAGTAAGACTCACCCATGGGCTATCTGATATGGGGTAAATTATACCGGCCTGAAGTAGCTTTAGCACTTTAGCTCACACTACCTCTTGCATATGGGGGTTCAATCTCCTTTGAGGCTGACGAACAAGTTTAGCTTCTTCTTCCATGTATATATAATGTGTACAGACTAAAGGGCTGATACCTTTTAAGTCAGAAATTTGCCATCCTATTACTTTCTTGCATCTCCTGAGGACTTCAAGTAGAGAATCCTCCTGATCCTTAGTAAGAGATGAAGATATAACAACAGGGCATTTTTTATTCTCTTCTAAGTATGCATACTTCAACTCCGTAGGTAGTGGCTTCAAGATAAGCTTTGGGGCTCCTTCTTCAGCAGCTTCTTATGTCTCCTCCTTGTTGAATAAAGGTAGAATTTCTTCTATCTTTCTCCAATGAGGCAGAGTAGCAAGCATATCTGAAGGTTTAGGCGACCCTTCATCAAGATCCCCAAGACTTTCATTCAACTCATCTTGCATTTTCTGGTCACAAAGCTCCTCCACTAACGTGTCAATGATGCACACCTCTTCTGAGCCTTCTTCTTCTTCCAGATTGAATTGCTTATTGCACAAATTGAAAATGTTGAGCTCCAAGGTCATATTGCCAAACGTCAGCTGCATGAGCCCATTTGTACAATTGATAATTGCATTTGATGTAGCTAGGAAAGATCTTCCAAGTATAATAGGAACACAGCTAGTCCCTTTTACAATTGGATCCGTATCAAGAACAACAAAATCTATTGGATAGTAGAAATTATCAACTTGAACTAGGACATCCTCAATCATCCCTCTTGGAGTCTTTACTGATCTATCAGCTAAAGATAGAGTGATTGATGTTGGCTTCAATTCACCAAGTCCCAATTGCTTGTAGATAGAGTATGGTAGCAAATTCACACTTGCTCCCAAGTCTAACAAGGCTTTCTCCACTAGCGTGCCTCCAATCATCACCGAAATGGTAGGGCAGCCCGGATCTTTATACTTCACTGGTGACTTGCACTGTATAATGGCACTTACTTGCTCAGATGATTACTACTCAAAAAGTGCTATTTTGTAGCTTGTAATTAACTCTTTTAAACACTTTTGAGTAGTAGTTATTACCTTTTAACTCAATTGGCATGTTAAGGACCCTTGCAATCGTTTCTAATCAAATTGTGTTAAGTTTTGGTGTTTTTGATAGCTTTTTGATCACCAAAGCAATCCAAGAATGAGGGAGATTTTTGTACAGTTCATGGCAAAGTGAATTGAAGTTCAAATTCATGAAGAAACCAAGCTTTGGAGCTTCGTGACCCTTTGCCAAAGTCATTCAATAGCATGCAAGGAGAAAAAACAGAGAGAAGGAAATCTTGAAGAAAAATAGGGGACAGCAGCTGTAGTCTTATTTCACACTTTTGGAGCACTTTCCGGAGTCCATTTTCTACATTCTATATACCATTTCAAAGTTCAGGAAGTCAAGAGTCCAACGCTTGAAATGGTGTGCGAATCGGAGCTGAAACGAAGAAGTTATGGCTGTTTGAAGACAACTGCGCAAAGTTGAGTGAAATGAGCTGCGAAAATTTCGCAGGGTGTTTTGCAGCTGCGAAACCACCCTTTGGCACACGAGTGCCATTTTGCAGCTCCATCTCCTCATTTCGCAGCTGCGAAATGGGCTGCGAAAATGTCTCCACCCTGCAAAAATGCTCCTTGGCTACGAAATGACACTTGGTTGAGAAATGGCCTCCAAGCTACGAATCAAGTTGGAAATCATCTCCAAGTTGCGGAATCACCTCCAAGTTGTGAAATCACAAATTCAACTTGCAAAACCAAAGTTCAAACTTGCAAAATAGATAATTCAACATGTGAATCAACGTGCGCAATCCACCTGTGCAATCTCAGATATTTGCCACCGACTAAGTTAGATTTTTTCTCAAGATATTTTGTGTAAATTTCTATTTTCTCCTTGTAATCAGTCAAAGATATTATTAGGATATTTCTTAGAAAATATCTTCTCTATATATATCTTCGAACCAATGTAAAGAAAAGGATGATATATCAGATATGTAATCAACGAACAGAGCACTTGCTCTGTTTTTCCTTCACATTTTTGTTTTCTCGTTATTTTTATTTCTAGCCAAACAAACTCTGAGGATGTTTCCTCAGAGGATGAGTGGCTAGGCTCTTTGTCTCTTGGAGTGAAGAAAGCCGGGTAAGTTTCCGAATGTAAAATTGGAAGTTTTGTTGTTTCAAATTTTAATGAAGAGAAAGTGTGACCCGTTAATGGTTTTTATCTTTTTAGTTAACTTAAAACTCCTTTTAATCACCTGGGCCAACACTTGGTAAGGCAAGTGATCTCCATCCATTGAGATGCACTAGTTTATCTCTTGCGAGCCTTTGGGAGGTGGTTTAAAGGTAGGATTTTCTAGAATAGCCAACACTTGGTAAGCTTTTGGACTCTAAGGAGACATCCATTAGTTATCTCTTGCGAGCTTTTGATGGGTAATCCAAGGTTAAGGATCACCTTGAATGGCAAATGCTAGGTGAGAGGCACGAGCCATTGCAAGATGAATCAGTGAGAGGGATTTAGTGTTTGAACCCATTAAAGGGAAGCATCTGTACCACACCGATTTGGGAAATAACTATATGTTAAATCCCCAATGCGAGGAAAAGAAACAAGTGACCGGAACTCCCTTTTTGTATAAGGAACCTGAGCCTAGTGATCTGAAACTCCAAGAAACACTTTTCTTTGTAATTAAAATCAGTTACTATTTTTGGTTAGCTTAAAACCAACCTTTTCAAACATCTTTATGTTTTCTTTTAAAGCTAACCTTGAAATGAAAAAGCATCAATTCATCTTTGAATTAATATCAATTGTGGAGTGAAAACCCATCCCAGTGAACGACCCTAGAGCCACTATGCTATGCTAGCTGAGGCTATCCTAGTACATGATGTAATAGGTTATAAATTTTGTTGATTGCTCCCGTTTGAGGACCAAAATCAAGGCACTAGCTGGGCACGAATCAAATGGCACCATTGTTAGGGACCATTGAGAGGACATGAATTAGCTGATACACCAATTGGGAACGAATCAAATGACGCCGTTGTCGGGGATGGTGCCACTTTGCGGTGATATGATCTTTTGAGAACACTTGTGATCTTTATCACAAGTTTGATGATTTTTCTTTTCTTTTACTAACTCTTTTTAATTGTTTCTTTTTCTTCATTTATGCTTTAGTTTACCTTTTAGCTAGTTTTAGTTAGTCTTAATTTTTTTTTAGAATTGTTTTTCTTTTGTTTTCTCTGTTTTAATTCACAATTGCTAGTTGTGCATGCCATATTGAATACGAGATAGCAGAGAAAGCCATGAATTTCTTGAGTATTGTGGCTGAACTTTCAAGAGGATGGAATGAACCAAATGCTAAAGATATGGGAAGAATGACGTCTCAACCTAATGCTAAGGGTGAGATGTATATTTTGAATGAAGACATTGACATGAAGGCAAAGATTGCAGCTATGGCAAGGAGATTGGAAGAGCTAGAAATAAAAAAGATTCAACAAGTGCAAGCCACCTCTCAGACACCATTGCAACCTATGTCATGTGTCATTTGTCTATCTTATGCGCACTTGGTGAACCAGTGTCCTACCATTCCAGCGGCGAGAGAGATGTTTGGTGATTGCAACACCTACAACTCCAATTGGAGGAGCCATCCAAATTTCTCTTGGGAACCACAGCCACCTCAGTACATACAACCTGCTCAAGCACCTCAGCAAGCCTCGAACCTTGAACAAGCAATAGTTAATCTTAGCAAGGTCATGAGAGAATTTATTGGACATCAGAAATCCATCAATGCTCAGCTCAGTCAAAGAATTGACAGTGTAGAGAGTTCATTGAATAAAAGGATGGATGAAATACAAAATGATCTATCTCAGAAGATAGATAATCTCCAATATTCAATCTCAAGGTTTGCCAACCTCAACATAGTGCAAGAAAAAGGAAACTTTCCTTCTCAACCTTATCAAAATTCCAAGGGTATCCATCAAGTGGAGGCTCAAAAGGGAGAATCTTCAATGGTGAAGGAAGTTAAAACGGTTATCACTTTGAGGAGTGGTAAAGAGGTTGATTTGCCCACATCCAAGCTAGAGCATAAAGTAAAGAGTGAAACAAAGAAAGAAAAGAGGGAGGAAATCAAAGGAAAGAGAAAGGAGAAAAGCATAGAAAAAGATGACTATGATCTTAATATAGATGAAGAACCACAGAGGATAGTCATCAAGGAAGAAATGATGAAGAAACACATGCCTCCACCTTTCCCCCAAGCTTCATATGGCAAAAAGGGAATTGCTTCCATTGCCATCATACAAAGCAAGTCTCAAGTAAGAGATGCAAACTTCATATGGGATCTGGGCAAGCTAAATCAGGATCAAATTTTTTGATGGACTTAGTCTTTCTAAAGACTAGCTAGTCCATATCTTTTTGTTTTATTTATTACTTGTTTTAATTTTGATTTCAATGCTTTAATTTTAAATTGTTTTGATGTAACATAGGTTTTTGGATGATCAAAATTAGGAGGAATGTCAAAAGAGGTGAAAGAAGGAAGTTGGGAATCAAGAGGAGCTCAAAAGCATGGTCTGCGAAATTTTGCAGCCTAAAAAGGGCCCCTACGAAAATGGCCCTTGGCTGCGAAATAATTTCGCAGCCCCTAAGCCTCCGCTGCGAAATTGCCCATCGGCTGCGAAATGATTTCGCAGCCTCCATTCCCCCTCTGCGAAAATTTTCGCAGCTGCAAAATGGTTACGAAACCTCCACGCCTTGAAATCCCCCATTTCGCAGCCGAGACTCCATTTCGAAGGGTGTTTCGCAGCTGCAAAACCACCCTTTGGCACACGAGTGCCATTTCGCAGCTTCGTATCCTCATTTCGTAGCTGTGAAATGGGCTGTGAAATGGTGGCCAAAATGCCTCTCTCTGCGAAATCCACCCCCCGCTGCGAAATTGCCCCCTGTTGTGAAAATGAAAAGCGTCCCTTAGCATCCTTTTAAATGGTATAAATTCCATTTTTCCTATTCTAATCGGTCATCTGAACTTCAAAAAGGTACAAAGAGGAGACAAGCCAGAGCACCCTCCCGTCTGCCCCCTCCGCCTGAGCAAGCCGCACGCACCTCCGCCCGTTTTCTCCGACGCAACCATGCATCTAAAGAGGAGAGCCCTCTCACTGAGATGACACACACGAAGCCTCTCACTCCATTTCTTACCTCCTTAAACTATCACAGCTCATAGCTCCAACTGAGAGCTCCAGCTGAGGAGACTATGCCATCTAAGGAGACTACCAGAATAGAGGTCAAAGTCTTGATCCAATCCACTCAAGAGGCCACCACAGACGCATCAGCTCCACAGGACCCTACCATTACTTGATCATCTCTTTACTTTTTGTCTTTACATATTATATTAGTATACATAATTCCATGTTTTGATGTTTTATATTCTAGGATTGGATGTATTACTGATGATACATCATATATAGACATCATTTTTGTTTAAACTTAGCCTTTTTCTATTTCCTCTACTCACCAACTCTTTTGTTTTTTTTTTAAACATGTGGTTTCTCCTAAACGAATCAGACTCTATGTCACTCAGGAGGTACCACTTCCTCCCTTTATTTTTTTAATCGCTCTTGAAACATTGAGGACAATGTTCAGCTTGGTTGGGAAGAGAGTTGAGGAAGGAAGTTTTGTTAATAATGCTAAGTTATTTTTGGTAATTTAGTTGCTTTTTGCTTAATTTTTAAAATTTTTAAAGTTTTTATTCTACTCTCCATGGTTATTAAGGAAAAATTTTCAAAATGAAATGGGAGAAATTGAATTTTTGTCTTTTTACTTGAAACTTAGAGTTGTATTATGCTTATTGAAGTTGATGAATTATTGAACTCCTATTGATTTCAACCTTATTTCTTCCACTTCAAGCTTATCACACATTGTGCACACTAGGTTCCGATTATAAGATGAAAAGCTATTTCCCCTTTGACTTAGGAAAATTTAGACTTGGTACCTTTGACCTCATTTTAATAGTGTTGGGACACCTTATAAAAGGCCAATGAGCCTTTGAAAAAAAAAATGTTTTACTTGCCTTGAAACTCGAGCAAGGTCTGAGGGGTATATGGTGAAAATCTTTAAAGCCTGGTGCCCTAAGCCTTCATTGGTTGGGAGTCACCGACCTCAATGCTTGTTACATGGGTGAATGGGTGGAGTTTAACATACTGTAGGTGCTTGGGTACTAAAATTCATTCTCAAAAGTCCAGGGTAAAATCCGAGGAGTTAGTGGTTGAAAAATCATTAAAGCTTGATGCCCTAAACCTTGATTGGTTGGGAGTCATCGATGGATCCCCGTTACATGGACAATTTAGAAAAGAATACCTTTAAGCTTTGCACTCCTACAAGAAAAAAAAAATTGTGAAAGAAAAGAGGTGCGTTCTTAGCCTATTGGAGGTTGATCAGTTTGCTAAGCTTTGAAAAGAACTAGGTTGGGGGGAGAGATTAGTTTGACATACTATATTCAGAAACTAATAAATAATACTTAGATTTTTGTGGAAGAATAAGTTTTGGACCTTTGGGAGTGGAAATTATTTTGAAGCTTAAATTTGCATAATGCCTACTCTGTATGAATTGTGATTAGGCAAATTATTTGATAACTCCTATTGAAGTTTGATTCTTATTTCTTTAATGTTCCATGTGAGAGTTTGATCAATCATGCCACTTAAACATTTTTTGGAGTGATCAGCATGATTTTGTAAATTATAGTACTTTTATTTTATTTTTCTCTCCTTCATTGCTAAGGGACTAGCAATATGTCGGTTGGGGGGAGTAATTACAAGCTACAAAATAAGAAGGCATTCTTACTCATATTCAACCCTCTTTTTATAGTGCGCAAGTCCTTTAGGAATTTTGCATACGTCGGAATTTGCTTTATCATGTCTAACAATGGAATATTGACCTTCACTTGCCTCAATACTTCAAGAATTTCTAAAGCATTGTTGATTACCTTTTTCCCATGCAAAGCTTGAGGAAAAGGTGGAGGCATGTGCATTTTCATCATATCTTCCTTGATTATTATCTTCTCCGAATCTTTATACACAAAGGATTCATGATCCTCTGTTTCTTTACTCTGTTTTTTCTTCTTTCCTTTGATCTCCTCCCTCTTTCCTTTCTTCTCTTCATTCTCTAATTCATCATGCTCGGGCTTGGTTGTTGGTAGCTCAACCTCTTTACCACTCCTCAGAGTGATCACTGCTTTGACAGCTCTCACCTAGGAAGATTCTCCCTCTTAAGCCTCCAGTTCATGGATACCCTTTGGATTTTGGTGAGGTTGAGAAGGAAACCTTCCCTTCTCTTGTACTGTGTTGAGGTTGGTGAGCCTTGAGATTGAATATTAGAGATTATCTATCTTTTGAGATAGATCATTTTGCATTCCATCCATTCTTTTATTCAATGTATTCTCCACACTGTCAATTCTTTGACTAAGTTGAGCATTGATGGATTTTTAGTCTCCAACAAAATCTCCCACGACCTTGCTTAGATTCAAAATTGCTTGTTCAAGATTTGAAGCTGGCTGAGGTGCTTGACTTTGTTGCGTGTATTGAGGTGCTCTTGGTTTCCAAGAGAAATTTGGATGGTTCCTCCAATTTGAATTATAAGTGTTGTCATATGAAGGATTGTCATTGGGCTTGAATTGTCCAATAACATTTACTTGATCACCAAACATCTCTTTGACTGCTGGAAGTGTAGGACACTCCTCCACCAAGTGTTCACAAGATTGACAAATGAAACATGGCATAGCTTGCATTGGTGTGTCAGAAACGGATTGCACTTCATGTATCTTTTTCAATTCTAGCTCCTCCAATCTTCTTGTCATAGCTGCAACTTTTGCTTTCATGTTGATGTCTTCATTCAAGGTATACATCCCAGCCTTAGCATTAAGAGCATTTGGTTGAGACTTCATTCTTGCAACTTCTCCCCTGTTCGGTTCATCCCATCCCCTTGAAACTTCAGCTACATAACTCTAGAAATCCATGGCCTCTTCCGGATTCTTGCTCATGAAATCTCCTCCACACATAGTTTCTAGGAGTTGCTTCATTGAGGAAGACATACCATCATAAAAATATCTCACCAATAGCCATGTATCAAAGCCATGGTGAGGACAAGCATTGATAGCTTCCATGTATCTCTCCCAACACTCATAAAATTTCTCATTCTCCTTAGCTGAGAAGTTTGAGATTTGCCTTTTCAAGTCATTGGTCCTATGAGTAGGGAAAATTTTCTTGAGAAATTCAGCTTGTAACTCAGTCTAGGTTCGAATACTCCTTGGCCTTAAAGAATTCAGCCAAATTTTAGCTTTGTCCTTCAGGGTAAAAGGAAATAGCTTCAGCCGCATTTTGTCGATTGAAGATCCTCCTTCTTGGAATGTGTTACAAACATCTTCAAATTCTTTGATATGCACATAGGGATTCTCACTTTCCATCCCATGGAAAGTAGGTAGAAGTGGCACAATATGTGGTCGGATCACTAGTTGCTCTATAGGTGGCACTATGCATGATGGTGCACTCATACGAGGTGGATGCATGCGATCTCTCATTGATCTAAATTCATTGGGATTATCCTGGTGACCATGGTGGCTATGCTGATCTTCAGGTGTAGCTTCCATGACTTCCAATTCCAATTCCAACTCTGTTTTGTGAGGATTTTTTATTTTTACAAGCCTTCCCCCACTATCTCGTATCCAATATGGCATACACAACTAGCAATATCTGAAAAAAATAAATAAATAAAAACAAAGAAAACAAAAGAAAACAAGCTTTGAAAGAAAACTTATAATTAACTAATAATTAAAAAGAAAATGAAAAGAAAACAACAGTAAATAAAAAGAAGACAAAGAGAAAGTTGGTAAAATAAAAGGAAATTCACCAAACTTGTGATGAAAATCACAAGTGTTCTGAACTTATTATATCACTGTAAAGTGGCACCATCCCTGGCAACGGCGCCATTTGATTCATGCCCGATTGGTGTCCAAGTTGATTCAGGTCAGTCAACTTATGTGCTTTGATTTCAATCCTCAGACGAGAGTAATCAACAAAATTTATAAACCTAAATCACCATATACCAGGGTAGGATTAGCTAGTATAGTATAATGGCTCTAGGATCGTCCACAGAGATGGGTTTTCACTTCGCAATTGATATTAGTTCAAAAACTGAATTGGTGCTTTTCTTTTCAAAGTTAGCTTTAAAAGAAAACATAAACTTGTATGGAAATGGTTGATTTTAAGCTAATCATACTAAAAATAATTGAAAGTAATTAGAAAGAAAGGTGTTTCTTGGGATTTCAGGTCACTAGGATCAGGTACCGTATACAAAAGAGGAGATTCCGGTCACTTGAATCTTTTCTTCGCATTCGAAATTTAACCTATAGTTATTTCTCGAACCGGTGTGGTACATATGCTTACCATTAATGGTTTCAACACTAAATCCTTCTCACTGATACACCTTGCAATGGCTCGTACCTCTCACCTAGTATTTGCCATTCAAAGTGATCCTTAACATCGGATCATCCTTCACAAGCGAACAAGAGATAACAATTAGACCTCCATGGAGCAAGATTGCAAGCAATAAGAATCCATAGAATCCGAAAGCTTACCAAGTATTGGCTATTCACGGTAATCCTAGTTAACTAAAAATATAAAAACCATTAACGGGTCACACTTTCTCTTCATTAAAAATGGAATCAACAAAATCTCACAATTTTGCATCTGGAACCTTACCTGGCTTCCTTCACCTAAGAAACAAAAAGTCTAGCCTCTCATCCTCTGAGACAACATCTCAAAGGCTGATTTGCTAAAAACAAAAATAAACGAGAAAACAAAATGAGAAGGTAAGGCAGAGCAAAGCTCTGTGTATTACTTTCAAAAACTATACAAAGTGTTCTCCGGAAAAGCTCCCGAGAGATATTTGTTATGTGATTACAAGAGAGTTTATATAGAAAGGTAATTTACCCTTCCTTGATTACTTCTTAGCTAAGGAATTACATGAGTGGTAGATGACAAGGAGAAAATAGAGATTTAAACACAAAATATCTGAAGAAAAATATCAAAAAGAGTCGGTGCGCAAATATCCCAGTTCGCATGTAGATTTCGCACGTTGCATGGTGACTTACGAAAATTTCACAAGTTGATTTCGCAACTTGGAATCCATTTTCGCACGTTGAGCTCCAAGTTCGCAAGTTGCAAAATCACTTTCGTAAGTTGGGCTTCTCTGTGACTATGCGACTATATTCCATTTCCATTTCTCAAGGTAGGCTTTAATTTCGCACGTTAGAGTTCCAATTTCGCAAGGTGCGAAATTGTCCTTCAATTTGATGTAGTTGTCTTCCAAAGTCCATATCTTCTTCATTTCAGCTCCAATTTACACACCGTTTGAAGCGTTGGACTCTTGACTTCCCGAGCTTTGAAAAAATATATAGAATGTATAAAATAGACTTTAGAAAGTGCTCCAAATGTGTGAAAGAAGACTGCAGCTACTCTCCTCTGTTTTTCTTCATGCCAAATTCCTATCTCTATTGTTCTTTCCTTGTATTTCTAATTTGGCTTTGGCAAAGGGTCACGAAGCTCCAAAACTTGGTTCCTTTATGAATTTGAACTTCAAATTGCTTTGCCATGAATTATACAAAAATCTCCCTCATTCTCGGATTGCTTTGGTGTAGCTAAAAGCTATCAAAAACACCAAAACTTAACACAATTTGATTAGAAACGATTGCAAGGGTCCTTAACATGCCAATTGAGTTAAAGGGTAATAACTACTACTCAAAAGTGTTTAAAAGAGTTAATTACAAGCTATAAAATAGCACTTTTTGAGTAGTAATCAATTTCCTAAACAACTTGATCTACTGGATTATTCTTAGTAGCTTGTGGAACTTCAATGATTGGTTGTTTAACTCCCGTTTGAACTTGAGGGGTCCTATGAATGATAACACCTTTCAATTGAAGTGGAAGGTTGATCTTTCTCAAAGATTATGCTTTGGGATTGATCACTCCCACTGATTAAGTAATTCTAAAAAAAAAGTTCATTTATTGATTCCATCATCCTAGTGTTGTGGGATGGACAGTAGAATCTATACCCTTTAGACCTTTCTACATATCTAACAAAAAATCCATTAATAGTCCTTAGGTCCAGTTTATTCTCTTATGGGTTGTAAACTCTTACTTCTAATGAGCATTCCTAAACACGTATATGTCGCAAACTCGGTTTCCATCATTTCCATAATTCAAATGGTGTCTTTGGGATAACCTTAGTTGGTACTCAGTTCAATATATACATTGTCCTTTTAAGAGCTTCAGTTCACAAGGATTTAGGAAGCTTAAAGCTACTAAGCATACTTCATACCATGTTCAATAACGTTCGATTTCTTCTTTTTGTTATGCCATTCTAGTATAGGGAATCAGACATGTTATATTGGGCACTTATCCCATGCTCTTGAAGAAACTTTGTAAATGGACTAGGTGATTGTCCATTCTCAGTGTATCTACCATAATATTCTCCATATTTCTTTGTTTTCACTATCTTAATTTGCTTTCCACATTGGTTCTTTACTTCAACCTTAAACACCTCAATGGCATTTAGTGCTTCATTTTTGTTATGAAGCAAGTAGAAATACATGTATCATGAGCAATCGTCTATGAAAGAGATAAAGTATTTTAGACCATACGATTCCATGTTTGGACTACAAATGTCTGAATGTATGATCTTTGTGCTCCTCTTGGCACCTTTCTTTGACTTGTTGGTTTGCTTTCCCTTAATGCAGTCCACATAAGTGTCAAAATCAGTAAAATTAAAACTACTAAGTACTCCATCATTTACTAATCTCTTAATTCTTTCTATGGAGATATGCTCCAATCTCCGATGCCACAACATAGAGGAATCTTCATTCATAACACATCATTTAACACCATGTGAACATGCATAACATTATGAGTAGTATCATTTTGCAAATTAATAGAGAAAAGACCATTACACAATGTACCATTCGCAATAAGACCGAATTTATAAAATAAACTGAAGGATGTTTGTGACAAGTTAAAGGAATAACCAAAAGGTGCAAGTCTTGAAACTGAAATCAAATTCCTAGAGAAACTTGGAATATAAAATGTTTTTTCGAAATTTAAAGCAAAACGACTACTTAAAACTAAAGTGCATGTTCTAATAGCCTCCACATGTGAATGCATCTTATTTCCTAAATAGATGCACTACTCATTTGCCACTAGCTTTCTTAGGTTTTGCATACCCTATAATGTATTTGAAATATGGATTGTAGAACCAAAATCAATCCACCATGTGTTATGATTAACAATAGCCATATTAGATTCATAACAAACAAATGAGATTGGATTACCTTTCTTCTCAAACCATTTCTAAAATTTGGAGCAATCCTTCTTCATGTGTCATTTTCTTTTGTAGAAGAAGCACTTGGATTCCTTTTTTATTTCTTCTTGGGGTAGTATTTTACCTTTCCCCTTTTGTTTGGCTTGGTTCTAGTTCTTTCCTTGTGTTTCCAGCAATGCACACTCACCCGTTTCCATTACCAGCCTTCCTTCTTCTTGAACATACATGGTCAGAAGTTCATTAATTAACCATTTATCCTTATGTGTGCTATAAGAGATTTTGAAGGGTCCATATTGCTGTGGAAGAGTGTTCAGTATGTAGTGCACAAGGAAAGATTCAGATATCTCAACCTCAAGAGTTTTCAGTTGAGCCACAATGTCCTTCATTTGTATGATGTGTACTTTATGCACACCTCTCACACTAGTGAGCCTTTAAGGATGAAAAGTTCATAATTAGGGTGCTGACAAGTGTCTTATCTAAAGTCTAAATGTAATCAATAATAATGTCTTAACTTTATCATACTGATCGACTAAGCCTCGAATACTAGCAGAAATTTTGGTCTTTATGATCATCACATTGAGGCAATTAGATCGCTCCCATAATTCATAAAGAGTCTTTTCATCTGCAATGTTTGTCATGGTAATGATCAGTTCGTCTTTCCTAATAGCATAATCAATGTCCATCCATCCTAAATGAAAGAGAATTCTCTTTTTAGTTGTCACCCTCTAGTTTAGGAATATCACATCTTATATAAAAAAAAATTCAAAAGTTGCATGACTGATAGAAATTAAACATACATGCTTATATAAGTATAGTAATTTGAGGTTAATAAACATATATATATATTACCAATGTAAATCATGTTTCAAAAATATGAATCTAGTGACATAAAACTTATCTATGAGCCAAAGTTCTAATTCAATTAGATCCATCTAACTTTATGATAAAACTATCAAATTATGTTTCTTTCCTAATTCCTGTGGGTAAATTAAAGATATAATTTGAGATTCTATCATAATTAATCATAAAAATATAATAAAACTTCTTGTGTGATAAAATTTGTTACATTTAAATGTGATTAATTACATTCATTGTCATTTTTCTATATGTGATCTTAAAGCACTTAATGTATAAATTTACATAATTAAAGATGTTGTAGTTAATCCCTAATTAATTAAAATTATATGGATCACTAGATATTTAATTTTTATTCAAAAAATTTGTTCATATAAATTGCATGCAATTGTAAGAAATATTTACATATATGAACATTGTCTAAATTTATGTACTAAAAAAATTCAAATTGCATGTATAATGAAAATCATAAATTATACATACAAAAATGACATAATTTCAAGCACATAAATATTCAAATCTCAATTCCACAAAAAGGTATTCATAAAAAGCCAAATTTATGAATTTTTCATAAAAACACAAAAAAATCTGAAATTTTTTCACAAAAATACCAAATTTATGAAATTTTCACAAAATACCCAAAATTTAAAATTTATGGAAAATTTTCAATTTTTTTTTGGTGCCCTTGAAGCGACATGTCATTTTCCACAAATGTAGTTGTATATTTCTTTTCAAAATGACATGTCATTTTGCCTATTTTGCTAAAACTTCCTCCAAAAAACGACTTGTCATTTCATCATAAAAAATAAAAGAAAAATGATGTGTCGTTTTTCCTACACGACAACAACCTTCAATTGGTCCAAATGACATGTCATTTTTTTTTCAAACACTCAAAATGACATGTCGTTTGGTGTTGGCTTCAACCTCCAACGTCTTTTTGCACAAATTTTTTTTTTTCATATTGCACATAATCAAGGTAGAGGCAATAATATTGCTCTAATAACAACTATAAGTGCTAAAACCAATCTAAACATGCTTAGAAACTTAATAGCATAGTTTAAATATAGAAATAAAAAGAAGAGCCCAAACATACCTTTGACCATTGATGGTTTGGAAGTCCATAAATCAAATTTGATATTCAGATGGGTTGAGGTGCTTTTAAACCCTTAATCAATCTCAAAATGATGGTGTATAAGTGTTTGAATAGAGATTGGAGGCTTAAGGACCTAACTACAAAAGCTCTATTTATATTCACTCTATCCATCACAAAGTCAATGCCATAATTCATTACTATTAATAGCAATAAAAAAAAGAAAACTAAATAAATGGAAATCCCATAATTGATGGAAGATTATGGGCTAGATTTCTAGATCTGTTTAGGAAAATCCTACAAAAGAAGCATGAAAGATTATGTAAAGGAGATGATAATAGTATTTGTCTTCAAGCTTTAAGAAAAGAATTTGAAAGTTGAGTTTGAGAGAATTAGAATCAATCTCCAATTATTTTTCAAGAATATTAGTGATAATCTATTAAAAAGAAATGATGAAGGCTTAAATGACATGTAATTAAAAAAAAAAAAAAAACCTTGATCTTTTGATTTAAAGTTTGCTTGTTATGACCATTGGAAAGTCTAAAGATTTTGATTCTCTAATTATTGATTAAATTATGGGATCATTGCAAGGCTATGACACAAGATTAAAAAGAAAAACCTAAAAAAATTAGAATAATTTTTTTCAAGTAAAATTTACATTAAAGGAGAATGAAAAAAAATCTTGTTAATGAAAGAATCCAAAATAAATTTAAACATGGTTGTGACCAAGGAAATAAAGAAAGAGGATGTTTTCATTTTATTAAGCAATGAGAAAAAAAAAAAATTAAAGTTAAAATTCATATTCTTTGAGAGGATGTGAAAGAAGGTGTAACTCAAGGTAAAAAGCATATATATATATATATATATATGATAAATCTTAAATTTAATATTATACTTATAAAAAAATTTGTCAATCATGGATATGAATGTGGAAGTTTTTCCTAACAATATGAAAAGAAAAGCTAATTATATTGAAAAAGAAAAAAGACATTAAGAAGAATCTATTTTATTGTTAGCATATAAAGGAGAAAGTAAAAAGAAAAATGTATGGTATCTTCATACCAGAGTAAGTGGCCACCAAAAACATAGAAGACATCAATTTATTTCTAATGTTTGCTTTGAGCGTGACATGAAATATATACATATATATAGAGAGAGAAAAAAAAAATTGTAATATTCACATTAAAAAAAAAAATCAAAATCTCTCAAAAAGAGATCAATAAGCAATTTGATTGTAAATGTGACTACGGCACTAAATAAAATATTTTTGTTGAATATTCAAAATATTATTACAAAATTCATAAAATCTTGCATTAATCATATTTTATGGCCTTGAACTTTGGACATATTAATTTTGGAGGAATGAAGTTTTTGAGTTAAAAAAAATGTGAAATGATTGCCCTGCATAGATTACCAAAATCAATTATATGAAGGATGCTTATTTGAAAAATGTCTATAAAAGTTTTCCAATGGAAGTAACTAAAACAACAAAGAAACCTCTAAGACTTATTTATGTGGATATATGCAATTCAATTCATCCAAACTCTTTGGTGAGAACAAATATATATTTTACTTTTTATTGATGATTTTAGTAGAAAACTTGGATGTAATTTTTGAAATAAAAAATTAAAGTATTTAATACTTTTAAGAAATTTAAAACACTTAAAAAGATAGTGGCTACAATATAAATGTAATGAGATCCGATAGAAAAGGTAAATTTATATTAAAAGAATTTGAAAAATATTATGAAAATTATGGGATTTGTTAATCTTTAATTATTTCATATTATCTACAAAAACTTGTAGTAGTTGAAATAAAAATAGAACAATTCTTAACATGACTTGAAATATGTTGAAAACTATGAAAATGCTTAAAATTTTTGGCCTAAAGTGGATGATTGTGTAATTTGTTTTTTAAACTATTCTTTTAATTGAAGTACTACAACATGCATGCTTAGAATGGAAAAAAAAAAAAAAATAGGTATCACACATGTAAGATTATTTGAAACATTAAGCTCATGTGCATGATTGAAAATGATCAAAGTTATAAGTTAAGAGTGGAAAATATATTTTCATAGGTTTACAATTCAAGCTCTAAAGGTTTCAAGTCATATAATCTAAGTAGGGATGGCAACGAGGCGGGTTTGAGATGGGCTACCCCTATCCTATTCTCGTCTTAGTTATATAATCCTTCACCATCCCGATCCCAAACTCGAGCTAGGGCATGTTGATGAGTGCTCATCTCTGTTTACAAAAAAATAAAAAATAAACTCATCCCCACATCATCTCAACCCAGATATGTATTTTTGTTCTAGTGGGAAGGATGATTTTTCCAAACCTAACAACATTACATCAATCCAAAAAATCCCCAATGAACAGATTCACAATCTTCATGTTTATACATTGTTTTGAAAAAACTAAAAACACCACAAAAATTTTGAGAGACCATACTGGCCTTTAGAAAGAAAATATTGGGGAAAAAAAAAGAATGGATTTGAGACTTGAGACAGATTCACATTTGGAACAAGATTGGCTGAAATTTGATTCATAAAACCAAAACTCAAATTAGAAAAAAATAAAAAATAAAAATCCAAAATGTTCACAAAAATCAAATATCTCTCACATCCAACTGGACAAAACCCTAAAATATGACTAAGGCTAAAAACCAAATCAAAACCCAAACCTTTAGAAGAGGAGAAGGCTTGAAATGGAGGCTTTGAAGGCTTTGGCACTTGACAATTATAGAAGTTGTTGCTATCACAATGGAGTCAATCGTTGTTGTGATTCCATTTCTATTTGAAGAAAATAAAAAGGTTTCTCCACAAATGTTTCTTGATTTTGTTTCTCTTCTTGGATTCATACTAGGAGATAGATTTTTAAAGCTTGAAGTAGAAGGGGGTAATATGAAGAGATGAGAGGAGATTGATGAAAAGAGAGCAACGATTGATCTAGGGCAAATGTAAACAAATGAACTATTTATAATAGGGAGTTGTTTGGTATTTTATAAAATTTGAAGGCTAAATTTATAACATGGCGGGGCTGGGCTTGGTGAGTTGGTATAAATCCCTGCATTGAACCTAATTTGGGTTTTGAAAATTTTCCCAAACCCATACCCATCCCAATAGGGGTAGGGTAGGGTAGGGTAGGTTACCTGAATAGCTTGCAAAATTGTTATTCCTAAATCTAAGTAATAGAATTATACCATCATAGAGATGTCAAGTTTAATAAAAAGGAAACATGAGATTGAGGTGCTTGAGAAGGAAATTATGAATAAGAAGAACAAGAAAATGGTTGTAAGAGATCATAACTCTTTATCACCACTTCCATCAATTCATGAAGTTTTGATTGTTGGGATATGATACCCTTAGGCTTTAGGTTGCATGTATTTAAGATCCTAAGTATAATGAAAGCAATAGAAATCAAAACTTTGACTTCATAATGTGTGTGTTAGAAATCATACTTAGGATTTGATTGTTCTTAAACCCAAATACTTTTGCAAAAGAGATATAAAAATCCTTGCAATCTTCCACCCAATACTCCTTTGAATCTTAGCACCTGTGTAGAGTGATACACATCTTTAGAGAGAGAAATTAAGATGGAGATTTTCTAGAAGATCACCTTTTCAATGGTTAAAAATGTCTAATCCTAAACCCTTACAAGGGTTTATATAGACCTTCTTATGAGCTTAAGTAACTTTGGCCCAACTTAGGCTTGAGTCACTTAACCTTACTTATTGGGTCCTAATTAATTAACTAGCCCAATTCAGAAAAACCATGATTAATTAATCATAAAATTTTATGCAATCTTATGTTTTCACCAAAACACCCTTATGCACATAAATAATTAAGTTTCCATAAAGCCTAACGAATTTGTGCTAATAAAGAATATGAATTTGAGAGGGGATCACTAGGACCCATCAAAAAAATATCGACACCCTCAAAATCTAATTTTGAAGTTGACTCAACATTTCACTGAAGAAAGTTAGTTGCACTTTAATATCTTATGACATTACATCAAGATGAAAATTGGTTAAATTCAATTTAATCAATTTCTTAGGTTTGTGACTTACTATCTACTATATGTAAACTACCTATGAACTAGTGTTTGTACTTTAATGAGATAAAAACTATGAACCTCTCAAGATCAACTCCACCATTCTTAAGTATTAGATCTTTCTACTATGTGATCAAATGACATACTCTTGTCCACAAAGGACATATGTCCAATCTCACTCAAGGAATTATTATGGCACCATAGATTACATGATTACAAGTCTTTAAGATTACTCGAGGAGGACACACTGTATCTAAATCCCATGAAACATTGTGGTGCCTCTATTGAGAATACCTTTTTTCATTTCCTTAATCAATATTATGGAATCCATATGGAATATATGATCACCTTAGGGTCTCAACCATAATTCAAAGTTGTTGAAGACCTCAACACTACCTCAATATTGTCTCAAGGTTGAGAATCCATGCAACATATTAGTTTAGCGATATTATGACTACTTGATAACCAATGTCATGATCCACTAGAAGTCCTGTTCAATGTGTAACCATACACACTAATGTACTCACCATGGGAAGTCTATCCCAATGTCTAAAATAAGTCATCCCTCCAATAATGAGGTAGTGCACTACAATCTCAATTGCCTTAGTTCATGAATCAATTGTAAACAACTCATAATTTGTAAAGAACCTATTACTTGGATATTTCATACAACTCCTAATGCACCGAAATCATGTACAATGCATGTGATGTAGTCTTCAATGCTCAAATAAATATTAATGCAAACATGAATAGAATAGTGGAAATTTAAATCATAATACACAAATATAATAATGAAATCTCATTTCCCTACATCATGTAATTCTTTTAAAGACTATATTCTAACATTAACAACATCATCTTCATTAGAAAGATTAAATGAAAAAACACCACATTTCAACAATTTACAAGAGCTTTATGAGATAACAAAAAAAATAAAATGATATAACTTCTTTTTTTAATTGTTTTACAAAATATAAAGTTATAGATTTTGAAGAAATAATATAAGATAAAAGATGGGAAAATGCAATAGATAAAGAAATAAAATAATAAGGTAGAATAATAGATGATACCTAAATCTTTTCTAAAAAGGAAAAGGTAATTGAAGTAAGATAGGCATTATGATGAGGTATTTGCTCTAGTTGATCATTCAAGAACTATAAGGTTAAAATCTCATTGACAACATCAAACTAAAATATATTTAATGACTTAAAATAATTAGAGAAATTTCAAAATATTAGTGATATCCATTTTTTTTTTAAATGTGCACCTTCAATAAAAAGGAAAAAAAAAAAATGTATGTGTAATAACCTAGAACCCTTAGCTAAAAGTCTAACCTATATGTATCAACCTTTCTATCTATTCCTCTCTTCTTTTTATAGACCCACTTGCACCCTACGAATTTCATCCCTTCAACTGCATTTAAAAAATCTCAAACTTTGTTAGAGAACATAGATTCTGACTTTACCTTTATGGCTCTTTGCCATAGATGAGCATCAATGTTACTCGTTGATTCATCGTAGTCTATGGGATCGGTCTCATGTTCCTTTAAAATGACCTTAAAAGACTTTCTTAGATGCATGAACCTATATGGTTGTATAACAACCCTCCCACTATAACGAGGCTCTCATGTACTAAATTGCTAAGAATGGTGGAGTAGAAACCTCTGGATCCATAGTTTTATGTGTTATTATGGGAATGTCGTCTAGTGTTCTCTAATCTATATCACCTTTTATCTTATTACTCATCAAATAATCTTTTTCTAAAAATCTAGCACTTATGTTAACAAATATCTTTTAGTTGACTTGACTACAAAAGTAATTAATGACCTATGGTTCCTTTTGGATAATCTATAAACTAAAATATCTTCAATCTTGTTTTCAACTTGTCTACCTTTGACTTCAACACATGTATTGAGCCCTCTCGAATATAAATGTGTCAAAAACTAGGTTTACAACCTATTCACATCTCTATGCAAGTCAAAAGTACTGACTTGGAAGGCACTAGGTTAATTATGTAAGCCATAATATTTGAGGCATGTCCCTAAATGGATGTAGGAAGTGATGAGAAACTCATCATAGATCTCACCATGCCTATTAAATTTCGATTTCTTCTTTTGCTACACTATTTTGCTATTGAGTTCCATGTGCATTCAACTGGGATATAATCACATGCTTCTTGAGGAAAGAATTGGATTGGGTGGACATATACTTATTATCTCGATGATACAAATTGTCTTGATATGTTTACCTAATTAGTTTTTCAATTCTACCTTAAATTCAATGAATTTGTTTAAGGCATTAGATTTCCTATGCATTAGGTGAATATATCTAAACTTAGATTAATCATTTGTAAAGGTGATGAAATACTCATACCTACCCTATACATGGGTATTAAAAGGTTGGTCCACACACGTCAATATATACTAACTCCAAACTTTCCTTGGCTCTATATCTTTTAGCATTAAAGAGTCTTTTGGTCATTTTATCTTATATATAGGATTTGCAAATTGGAAGATCCTCTAGAATAAAAGAATTCAACGTTCTAGAATTATGTAGTCTTTAGATCCTATTTAGATTAATATGACCTAGGCAAGTAAGATATGATTGTTCTCATTACTTGGTGATATTAATAATGAAGTAACACGATAAAAATTATCAATCAATGATCTTAAACTTACAAATGAATCATTCCTTTTAATAATAGTTGGCTTATTAAAAAATATTAAATAATTCAATTTACATAAACTAAAAACCAAAATCAAGTTCTTTCTACACTCAAGAACATAAAAATAATCTTTGAGTTTTAGAAGACATTTATTATTTAAGATAAGGGTAGCCTCTCCCACTACTTGTATAATTATCCTCACATCAAAAGCTAGAGTCAAGGACATGTCCCCATCATTTAGACTTTTCCTTGTTGAGATTAAGCCCTCAAAAACATGACATGATGTAACAAATTGAGATTCATTTATAAATTTATTTATTTATGTTTATTAGTTTCCCTTTTATCCCATATGCATTAATTAGTTATTTGAGCATACATGCTCATATCTATTACATTGTACATGACTTGGGTGCATTAGGAGTTTTAAAGAGGATACAAGTCAAGAGTTATTTAAAAGTAGATAAGTTATCCATAGTTAATTCATGGATTTCAACAATCAAGTAAAGATTGCAGTGTTTTACCTCTTAATTGGAGGAATAACTTGTCTTGGTCATCGGAATTTGTATCCTATGGTAAGTGCACTAGTATATGTTATGCATATTGGGCAAGACCTACGATGAATCATGACGTAAGGTTTTCGATTGCCATAATTCACCAAGCTACTATACTACATTGACTCTCAACCTTGAAATGATATTAAACATGTGACAAAGTTAATAAGAGGCTTTAACCAAAGGGTAAGACCCTAAGATGGTCACATATCTCTATGTATTAAGTCATTGTTGATAGAAGCTAGTGACAATAGGTATTCTCAATAAAGACACAATGATATCTCATGGGATTGAGACAGTGTGTCCCTTAGGTGATCCAAAGAATATGTGATCTAGAAGACTATAGTCATAGTATTTCCTTTAGTGGAAATTTGACATATTTTCCTTAGAGTTAGAGTATTTCAATTGACTACATAATAAGTGAGATTTATAAATCAAGGATAAGAGAGGTAATTTTGATAGGTGATAGTACTATCTTGCTAGAATACAGGTACTACCTCATGGAGAGTCTACACGTAGAGGATAATAGGTCATAGGCCCAAGCTTCATCTTATTGTTATTTACATATGGTACTAAAGTGTAGTTGATTCTCTATAATGGAATGTTGAATTAACTTTTAGAATTGGATTATGAAAGATTCAATACTTCTATGGGTCTTAGTCATCCTTGTTCTGAGCTCATATACCATGATGACATGGGTTATGAGGGTTGCATTGGCTCTGTGTTCACTCTTGTGCATAAGGGTGTTTTGCTAACTACGCAAGCTTACATAAGGGATAGTAAACAAGGTTTTTAGATTAGGTTAATTGATTAATTAGATGGCTCTATGTGGTTAGTTAATCAATTAGCACTAGTTTTGGGTTAGATCAAGTGACCCAAGCATTACTGGGCTTAAGTCACTTAAGCCCAATAGGGAACCCTATAAACACCTCTCGAGGGTTAGGGTTTCCAAGGCTTATTGACTATCATCTTCCACCTCTAAAGAGAGAAAGAGAGGGCCAAGGCATCATTCCTTCCAAAGTCCACTTTTTTTAGTGTCAAGGTCGTGTTTGAGTCATCAAGCGAAAAACTTTGTGTGTATGAGACTTCTAAAGTATTCAAGCATTTTCTTCATTGTAAGGAATTATATGAGAACATCCAAATCAAGGTATGAATCATTTTTATATAGTTTTATTAATCTAAATGATTTTTAAAACCATGTTTCTTCTTAGATTAGTTTCTAGAGAAGCCTAGGATAGATTGCATATACCTATATGATCCAAGGTTTAGGAATAGAGAAATCCAAGGGTTCCCATCACTCCATAGCTAAAACCCTCATAAAGAATTACAAATATGGTTAGTGGCCCTAGAATTTATCTACCAATAATTGGTGAAATCCACCACGAAACAAGAGTCAACTAAAAGTGAATGATGTATCCTTTGTTTTTTCTTCAGCAATTTAGGGCACTTATTTTACCAATGGTTTTTCTTTCCACAAAGAAAGCGTTTTCCCCTTCTCCTTGCCCTTCTTACTCCTTCCCTCAAACTTTATCTTTTTCTAGGTGTTTCCATAATTTTTTTTCTTCTTCTTTTTCCTAGAAGAATCTGAAGAACCCTTCATTGTCATATGCACACTCTTTTGGTCTTTGAAAATCTCGTTAGCCATTTGACATTCCCTTATAAGGTATGTTAAGTTCATTAACAACTTATTCATAGAATAGTTGAGCTAAAATTGCCTAAAGGAATTCAATAAAGTCTGGAAGACCATATCGACCTTAGTTCCCCCATCAATCTTAAGTTTAAGGATCTTTATCTTATTAAAGAGTTCGATCATATGTATCATATGGTCTCTAACTAGAGTTTCTATAAGCATCTTGGTGTTCATAATAGTCTTAAGAGCATCTTGTCTAACTAACTTGCCCTAAGTTATGGCATGAGACATGTGTTGTTGTTGTAGCACCTTATCCGAAGATCCAAGTATGCTACACTTGGTTTTTTGATCTGCCTTATGTCAACTATGAAATGTGTCTCTCTCTTCCAACATGGATTATTCATTAGGGGTACTAGGAGTAAATTCATAAGTCACCCATTTTAGTTCCTCTAATGTGAGAACTATGTCCAAATTTCTTTTCCAATCCACATAGTTAAATCTAATCAATTTGTTACTTGTGAGAATGAGATTAATTAGATTATATGACACAATTGTTTTAACAAAAAATAAACCATGTATTAATTATTGATCATTCACCATAAATGAAGTAAGAATAAATTTAACTCAAATGTAGAGCTCTTAGGACTACATATCCTTTTGTTAGGTATCCTAGTGTCATAAAAATTAAGCCTATATTAGGCATGTTGTGATCTTATTACTAGATAGAGACTCTCTCATATTTATCTTCCTATCTTATTCAACTTTAATGCAAATTAACATACCTTATCAATTTAGCCCTAGGACTATGCAAGTAAGACCAAGGTGGGTAATTCGACCACTTCATATCTAACTCAAGCGTGTATCTAATATCCTTGACATCAATGTTACCAAATAAAGAACCCCACTGTTAGAATGGTTGCTTCTACTACAAATATATATAGTCTTATTCATATGGAAAATCCAAATTCCTTGATTCCTCAAGCTCAACCTACTATTAGGGTGGTGATATTCTCAAATCAAGATAGGCTTTACAATAGAGGCTATGGGCTTTACTAAGGCTTTTTCTCACTAACTATTTTGAAAATAATTTTTTTTTATTAAACTTCAATAATTTCTTAATGGATAATATATTTTCTATGAAAATCTTTCAAAAATATTTATTTCCTAAATTCAAACCTTAATATAAAATGAGAAAAAAAAAACTATTGAAAAATAAAATCTCCTTAAGAGCACTTTATTAAAAAAAAAAAAAAAACCAAACTCTCAAAAATTTTAAAATATTTTCAAATAAAATTCTCATTTTCTATGTATTATTTCCAATCAAATAAACACTCTATAATTAGAATTTATTTTCAAAATATTTTATTTTCATTAAATTATTGTATTTTCTAAACCATTTCGTAACATTCTTAACAATAAATTATCTATCACGAATTCTCCAAAATTATACCTATTCTCTTAAAGCAAAATCTTATGCAATTAAAGATATTACAAAAATATGAACACTTTCCAAAAAAGAGACTTTATTCTTAAAACTTTGAATAATTTGAGAAGATTTTAAAAGTAAAATCTTTAAGAATTAGTTTTGAAAGGGAAAAAACAACTCTAAATCTTTTTCACAAAATGTTTCTTAAAAAAAAAAAAAAACTTAGCCTTTGCACTTTCCAATTTAAATAGGTATGCTATTTTGGAAAAATCGTGAAAATTTGTATCCAATTAAGATTTACCAAAATTAAGATTTTATGCCAAACATATAAAAATACATATGCAATTATAATAACTAGCATAAAATATAAAAGCAAAAATGAAAAAGTTTCCCATGGCCCTTAGGGATTTTGTCATAGATTTTTGGTAATATAGTATCAATTAAAATTTTCAAATTTGTCAAAATAACCCTACAACCAAAAATTAAGGTTAGATAATAATTAAAAACCCTAAATTATTAAAAAAAAAACCCAAAAGCCAAATTTTCCCATAATTAGCCACATGCAATGCTTGAGTACTCCTCGAATGCCCGAGCTGCTTAAACTCTAATCCAACCACTTAGCCCCTTGAAACTCTAAGTCGAGGTTGATTCATTCATGGATTATGGTCATTTTCCACTTAAAAACTTACCTTTGTTGGTTGGTTTCTCCACCCTAGATATGATTGAATGTCAAGAATGACCTTAGTTCTTTTAGGTTTCAAAGACGGGTAAAGCAAGAATTTTACATCATTGAAAAAAATCCTATGCTCATTCAAACTGAAGCATACAATCCATCTAAATAAAGGAAAAGTTTTTCACATTCAAAAAGAAAAGCCTACACTTCTTATGGAGTTTACAACCCAATCTAAGAGGGAAAAAAAAAACAATTCATATTCAACCACATAATATTAATCTAACTCATTCACTTATCCTTTAAGGTCATGGGATGAATAAAACAACCATGTAAAACAAAGTTAGTACATCCTAAAAAAGGCTCTAACATACTAAATCCTAACCTAGAGTTTTGATACCAAGTATTAGGAATCCATATATTACTCTATTTCCAGCCTTGGATCGCTTAGGATGCATGCTATCTATCTTAAGGCTCTCTAGTTCTAAGGACAAAGTAAGAAGTGGCAATAAAAACTTTAGATTTAGAGAAAGAATGATTCATATATGTTATCTAGATGTTCCCAAATCAAATCCAATCCAAAAAATTGATTTTGTAACAATTGTTATTCCGTCAATAGGGGATTCTTCCAACGTCTTTGTCTTAACAACGGATTCATTGGCATCTTCTTCTCCACCTCTCTACTTCTAAAAATGTTATTGCTACTTTTTTTTATTCAATTGCTACGAAAAGAGCTCATTGCTTTGATTTGATGGGAATTAATTCGTCCCCAATTGGTGTACCTTTGATTCTGTCCTCAGACAGGAGTTATCAACAAAATTTATAAACCTAATTCACCATATACTAGGGTAGCATAGCTAGCTGATTACCACTCAAAAGTGCTATTTTGTAAGCTTGTAATTAACTCTTTTAAACACTTTTGAGTAGTAGTTATCACCTTTTAACCCAATTAACATATTAAGGACCCTTGCAATCAATTCTAATCAAAATGTGTAAGTTTTGGTGTTTTTGTTAGCTATTTGATCACCAAAGCAATCCAAGATTGAGGAGAGTTCTTTGGAATCCATGGCAAAGCTTTTGGAAAGCTCAAAAACATGAAGAACCAAAGCTTTGAAGCTTTAAAGTCCTTTTCCATAAGCAAATCCGGAATGCAAGGAGGGAAGCAAAGAGGAATCTGCCATGAAGCAAAACAGGGGACAGCAGTTGCAGTCTTCTTGGCCACTTTTGGAGCACTTCCCGAAGTCCAATTCATGCATGCTATATACCATTTCAAAGCTCAGGAAGTCAAGAATCCAATGCTTCAAACGGTACACGATTCGGAGTTCAAATGAAGAAGTTACAGCCATTGGAATCCGATTGCTCCAAGCTGAAGGAAAATTTCGGAGGGTTGCGAAATTTTGTCCTTTGGCTACGAAATTTCGCAGCCATTTTGCACAGTGCCGCGGTGTCCTGAAGCTTCCCAATAGCTGCAACCGACATCTTGAGATCTTTTTGCTTTAGATATTTGATGTCTAAATTCCCAAACTCTCCTTGTAATCCACCAATTAGAGAATTCCTTAGCTAGGAAGGTTGGAAAAACTTGCCTATATATTCCCTTGCATCCGTTGTAAATCATATCTCGGGAGCTTGTTCTCAGAGACAACCATATGTAGATATATAAAATATACAAAGCCTTGCTCTGTTTTTCCTTCATCTTTTTATTTTCTCTTTCATTTTCTTTCTAGCCAAACAAACTCTGAGGATTTTTCCTTAGAGGATGAGAGGCTAGGCTTTTTGTCTCTTGGGTGAAGGGAGCCAGGTAAGGTGCCGGCATGCATAAGCGTGAGTTTTTGTTGTTTCCATTTTTAATGAAAAGAAAGTGTGACCCGTTTATGGTTTCTATGTTTTTAGTTAACTTAAAACGCCTTTGAATCACCTGGGCCAACACTTGATAAGGCAAGTGGTCTCTGTCCATTGAGATACACTAGTTTATCTCTTGCGAGCCTTTGGGAGGTGGTTCAAAGGTAGGATTTTCTAGACCATCCAACACTTGGTAAGCTTTTGGACTCTAAGGAGACATCCATTAGTTATCTCTTGCGAGCTTTTGAAGGATAATCCAAGGTTAAAGATCCCCTTGAATGGCAAATGCTAGGTGAGAGGCACGAGCCATTGCAAGGTGTATCAGTGAGAGGGATTTAGTGTTGAAACTTTTAATGGTAAGCATCTGTACCACACCGGTTCGGGAAATAACTATATGTTAAATCCCCAATGCAAGGAAAAGAAACAAGTGACCGGAACTCCCTTTTGTAGATGGCACCTGATCCTAGTAACCTGAGATCCCAAGAAACACCTTTCTTCCTAGTTAATTTCAGTTACTTTTTGTTTGGTTAGCTTAAAACCATTCGTTTTCATGAAAACTTATGTTTTCTTTTAAAGCTAACCTTGAAATGAAAAAGCACCAATTCATCTTTGAAGTAATATCAATTGTGAAGTGAAAACCCATTTCTGTGGACGATCTTAGAGCCACTATGCTATGCTAGCTATGCTACCCTAGTATATGGTGAAATAGGTTTATAAATTTTGTTGATAACTCTCGTTTGAGGATTGAAATCAAAGCTCATCAGTTGATTGATCTGAATCAATCAGAACACCAATTGGGGACGAATCACTAGCATAGCATAGTGGTTCTAGGATCGTCCACAGAGATGGGTTTTCATTTCACGCCTAATATTAGTTTAAAGAATAGGATTGGTGCTTTTTCTTTTACAAGTTAGTTTTAAAAGAAAACATAAAATTGGTTGAAAAAAGGGTTGGTTTTAAGCTAACCAAAAATAGTAACGATATTAATTATAAAGAAAAGGGTTTCTTGGATTTTCAGGTCACTAAGTTCAGGCCCCTTATACAAAAAGGGAAGATTCTGGATCTTTTCATCGCATTGGGGATTTAACCTATAGTTATCCTCCCAACTAGTGTGTTACAGTTGCTTCCCATTAATGGTTTCAATGCTAAATCCCTCTCACTGATGCATCTTGCAATGGCTCGTACCTCTCACCTAGCATTTGCCATTCAAGGTGATCCTTAACCTTGGATTACCCTTCAAAAGCTCACAGGAGATAACTAATGGATGTCTCTAGGGAGTCCAAAACCTTACCAAGTGTTGGCTATTCTAAGTAATCCTACCTTTAAACCACCTCCCAGAGGCTCGCAAGAGATAACTAATGGATCTCTATGGATTGAGTTCGAAAAGCTTACCAAGTGTTGGCCCAGGTGATTATAAGGGATTTTAAGTTAACTAAAAAAATAAAAACCATTAATGGGTCACAACTTCCTCTTCATTAAAAACTGAAACAAGGAAAACTCCCACTTTTGTATTCTGGTCCCTTACCTCGCTTCCTTCCGTCCAAGAAACAAAAAGTCTAGCCACTCATCCTCTAAGAAAACATCCTCAGAGGTTGTTTGGCTAGAAAGAAAAATACAATCAAAATGAGTAGGTAAGGCAGAGCAAAACTCTATATATTTCTTACTAAAAAAATGTGCAAGTGATCCCCAAGAATGTCTTTCGAGATTCTGAGATAGATATTACAAAGAGAGATGTATTAAGATATATATAGAGAGATATTTTCAACCTCTCAATTAGATATCCTAAATATCTTAAAAGATCTTCAGCTGATTACAAGGAGAGAATAGATATTTACACAAAATATCTTAAGGTAAAAATCTAACGGAGTCGGTGCAAAATATCTGAAGATTACATGAAGATTTCGCAAGTGAGATATGGAGTTGCGAAAATTTCGCAAGAGGAAAAGGAGATGCGAAAATTTCGCAAGTGAAAAAGGTGGCTACGAAAATTTCGCAGGTGGTGAAAGGTGATGTGAAATTTTCGCAAGTGAGAAAGGTGATGCAAAATTTTCATTATGTCTTGCGAAAATTTCGCAAGTGGTTGCAAAATTCTTCAGTGTTAGATTCCTCCTCTGATTCTCTTCCTTGCACACTTGATTGATTTGGCAAAGGCTTTGAAGCTCTCCAAAACTTGGATTCTTCATGAAATTGAGCTTCAACTTTCTTTGCCATGAACTATACAAAGCTCTCCCTCATTCTTGGCTTGTTTTAGTGATCAAAAAGCTATCAAAAACACCAAAACTTTCCACAAATTGATTAGAAACACTTACAAGGGTCCTTAATATGCCAATTGAGTTAAAAGGTAATAACTACTACTCAAAAGTGTTTAAAAGAGTTAATTACAAGCTATAAAATAACACTTTTTGAGTAGTAATCAGGAATATCTTAACAATGTTCATTGCCTTCCTTTGAACAGTAACTATGTCACTTGCTTTCACTAACATCGAATATTTCGATTATCCCGCTCTCTAACTAAGAAGTTGAGTCACCTTTTTTTTTTCCTTTTTTTTCATTACAACAAGTAAGTTGCAAGGCGCTCTAGACTTGTTCGGGTGTGAACTGAGCTTCCAACAATAAGATCCTACTATTGCTCATTCCAGTGGATGGGACGCTTTCTCAGTTTCACGTACTCTTTTAGCATCGTAGATCTTGCAAACCAAGAGCTTTTCACCCAATTGACTTTCTTTCCAAATTCTAGCACACAAAGGAGTGGAATCCTCTCAAATGATTGGTGGCTAAGGCTCTATTATCTCTAGATTGGATATAAACAATGAACACTCAAAAGTGATGCTCTAACCCTTAAAAGAGAAGCTTATATAGGCTTTTAATAGGCTTAAGTGACTTGAGTCCATTTTCAACTTGGGTTAATTAATCAAGCCCACTTAGGTCCTAATTGATTAATTAGTCTTATTGGATTTCAATTAATTAATTAACCTAGATAAGAGATAACATCCACAAGTTCCTATGCAAACTCGCATTTTTACCAAAACCTTGTCATACACTCATGTGGATAAAGAACCTAACTAACCCTAAAAAACTATGCTACCATGGAATATGAGCTCGAGTAGAGACCAATAAGACCCATAGGAAAATATTGACTCCTTTATGATTTAATTATGAACTCGACTCAACATCCCATTATATAAAGTCAACTATACTCTAGTATCCTTGATATTACAACAAGATACAACTAGGGTCTGTGACTTATTGTATTTAGACTTTCCATAAACTAGTGTTTATAATCTAATGAGATATGTGCTATTAATATCTCAAAATTAACTCTTCAATCCTTGCATTACAAATCCTTCTATTATATGATCAATTGACTCACTCTAACTCACAAAAAACATATGTCAAATTCTAATTATGGAATTATTAAAAACATAATTTTCCTAATCACATATCCTTAGGATCACCTAAGGAGACATAATGTCTCAAACTCATGAGATATCATATTGCTTATATTGAGAATACTTATTATCACCTACCTTATTCAATAGTGACCCAATCCGTAGGGAATATATGACCACCTTAGGGTCTCACTCATAGGTCAAAGTCATTGATGACCTTCGTACTAGCTTATTCTTTCAAGATTGAGTGTCTATACAATATATAGTAGCTTGATGAATCATAATTACACGATAACTAATGTTATGATTCACTATAAGTCTTTGTCCAAAGTGTAAACATACATGCTAGTACACTTATTATAGGAAAACCATCCCTGTGATCAAGACATGTCATCTTTTTTATTAGGATATAGTGCACTACAATCTTTGATGGATTGCCCAAATCTATGAACTGACTATAAATTACATATCATCTTGCAAGGAACTTATGATTTGAATCTTCTGTGCAACGTATAATACACTTAAGCCATGTACAATATAAGTGATAAGAGGCATGAATGCTCAAATAATAGTTAATGCAAATAAGGATAGATAAAAAAGCCATAATAATAATAAATAAATTTATTAATAAAACTATATTATGTTACATTATGTTATGCTTTCATCGACTCTATCCTAACATAATTATCATAATTTACCAACTCTATATGATACCAAGTGACAATTGTCAAAAATGATTTTTACCTGCATTGAATTATTAAATTTTCTCCATATATTATTTTAATGTTGTAAAATAAATTTCACTAGTTTCCATTAACTAAATTAACTATAACATCACATCTAATTATATGTCCTTTATTTAATTTTTTTTTTTTTAAATCAAATTACTACTAGAATTTCTTTAATACAATTACAAAAGTTATTTTTGTTATTTATTAATCATCAATATAAATTTAATAATGCTAATTATTTGTATTATTATTATTATTATTATTATTATTATTATTATTATTATACTTTCTTAATTATTTTTAGTCTATTAGGGATTTTTTATTTCTTTGATAATTTTTAATCGAAAATTTAAAAAACAAAATTAACTAAAAATCTGGTAGGGAAGGAAGTCTTTTTCATAAGCTAATGGAGATTGTTTTAATAGAAAGGTGAGTGATGGAATAGACTATTATGAAAGTTGAAATAGCTTCTTCATAAAAATTATTTATTAGGTCCTAGAAGGTCATCAACACTTGAACTTCTATAAGCAACAACAAATTATTAGGTGAAAAAAGAATTATATACCACAGAATGACAACTTCATTTTTGGCCATTGGTAGTAGACTATATTAGAGGAACCATAAAATAACACAAGAAAAGATACAAGGAAGAAAATAGCACATGAAAACATACAAGAAAGAAAATTTAAATTGAATGATATACAAATATGTATAAGAAAAAAAAAAATCAATAAACAATACTAAACAAATATAATCTAAAAATTTCCACAATAAACAATACTGGAGAAATATAATCTAAAAATTTCCAAAAAATTAAAAATATGTAAAATTTCAATAAAATAGAGAAAAATATTTATTTTTTTGTTTCCACCTAAGTATTGGGTGTGGGTTATTAGAAATGGTATCATAGATGATCCCAATCCTCATGTGGGGGTTTGTTTGACCTTGTAGGGAGTGTTTGTCTATTTGGTCCCACAAACTTATGGAATACAATAAAGACGTGTCTATATGGGGGTATTTGTGATGTCCCACATCGAATAAAGAAAAAAGTTTTTGACGCTGTATAAGTATGAACCCCTCTTAATCTTGTAAACACGGTTTAAAATCATAAGGGTCCCTTTATATTCATAATGGATAATATTTATATGATTAGGTGTGATTTTTTAAGTATTAAATTAGTTTCCATTTCATTTTCAATTATGAGATCTTGTATTTTAGGGATTCAATAGCAATACGACTATGCTCTTATTGGTCTAGAACCTTTTCCTCCATGAAAACCTAGTTGACTTGGCTAGGGGTGACTACACTAGGGATGACAATTTCAAGGCTTTGTCGGGTCACCCGCCTCGGTCCACCTTGGTTAGGATGAGTACGAAAGCATAGTAATCGAGGATGGGACAAGTTTGGGCTTAATTTTTAAAACCCGAATTGGGTTCAAAGCGGGTTCGGGTTTTGTAATAATCCACCCCGCCCCGTCCCACCCACAAAATACCAAAAAATTTCCACCTATAAATATTTGTTTCTTGTCTCTTCCTTACAATTACTCCCTTTCAACACAAAAATCTCCCTTTCTCACTATTCTCAAACGCCTAGCTCCCCTTCAACACAAAAATCTCCCCTTCTCATTGTTCTCAGACGCCTAACTCTTGGATTGATTTTCCCAACTCAAAAAAATTCTATCTCAGATTTTGAGCCGTTAGGAGAGAGAGGAGATAGGGCTCACAGCTTGTGGAGAAGACAACCCCTCTAGCTTCATTTTCTGCCTTCTTGAAATACGAAAAAAATGAAGTCGAAGCTCACCTAGAGTACCAAAATCCGAGGTCTAAAGGCTTTGTTTTGTTTAGATTTCTTGCTTTCAGGTTAAAAAAACCCCTAAATTTCTAGGTTTTATTTGCTCGAATTCCTCTTTCTTGTTATTGCCTGAAATTTCCATGTAATTTTATTGTCAAAGCCAAACCGATTTGATTTAGTGGCTTCACATGAATGAAAACAATGAATGATTTTATAATTTTTATCTCCCTTTTATCAACTCATTAATTGTAAAAAAATAAAAAAAAAATTCTTTGCTTTAACCCTAGTTTGAAATCCATAATCATTTTTCTGATAATTTTTATTTTCGTATTTATTTTCAAATTTTTCATTTCACATAGATTTCATTTATGTGCTATTTAAAATTTAACAACTCCATATTCCATAATCATTTTTTTTTTCATTTTTTCTCTATGTTCTGTTTGATTTATGAGAAAGTGTGGGAAAAGACATACATGGGTTGGGACGGGCCGGGGATGGGATTTTAATGGTTATTTGAAAACGGGAATGGGACCACGAATCCCTCCCCGCCTTGGGTTTGGGAAGATGATGGAAAATAATTATATATTTTGGGACAGGAATGGGATAGGGGGAGCCCATCCCAAACCCGCCTTGTTGCCATCCCTAGACTACATTCCATTTTGAAGTGGAATGGGGAGTTAATACAAAAATAATATTTTTTTAGAATTTAAGAGAAAAACAACAACAACAATAACAAATGTTCATCAATGTAGTTCTTTCTACATGTAAGCATTCACATTATTTTTAATGTAAAAATTGTTATTAAAAACTTATACTTAAAATCACATCACAATCGATGATTGTGATTTTAGCTTTGTAATTAAAATCAAGTTTTAGGCTTATGCTTAAAGTCATTGTCATTAACGATAGTTTTATTATTTTTATATTTATTATTCTCTTGTAATTTTTATTTTTAATGATAAAGTTTGAAAAGTCTTTCTTTAATAAATTTGTCTTTTTTTATATATATAAAAGTAAAATAAAGTAATGGAATGAGTGTTTTACAAAATTGAAATATTATTTCTTTTTTAATAAATAGGAAAACTTTTCTTTAATGAAACTTTAAAATATATATATAATAAAGTTTATGGCAAATTCCTTTAGATTAGTCTATAGAGAAATCTTTCTAATCAAATTTCTTCTTTATGTAAACTTGTGCAAAATCCTTTTTTTAGGAAAAATTCCTTTAGTTAAATTCATTTTTTTAAAAAATAAAATTTATTTTATTTATTTATTTATTTTAGTTTATTTATTTATTGTTATTTTTAAAATAAAGTAAGCAAAATCCTCTTGTAGTTAAAACAAAATTCCCTTTTTTTTTTAATAAAGTAAAAAAAAAATATTTTTTTTCTTTTTTATTTATTTTTTAATTCTTCATGAATCTTTTTTTTATACAAGTAAAATAAAATTTTCCTTTTAGATAAAATTGTTGAAATGTAGATTCCCCCCCACCCTCTTTTTTTTTTAAGTAAATAAATTCTTGGAAAAGAAAGCAAAAAATCAAATTGGAGAACAAAATTGGAATGCTTTTGTGAAAATAATATCAAAAATGTTATTTATTTTTAATAAAATTGGATAAACTTTTTTTACACAAACTCCAAATCTTTAAAGGTAAGTAATAAATTTGAAATTTCTTTTTATAAAATCATAGATAATTATTGGATAAATATTTTCTAATAAATCTTTTTAAAATCAAACAATAAAAGGGATTCAAACTTTTTTGTAAAAATTCTTTTTTTTTTTCGGTGTTAATAAAATTGGATTGAATTTTGATATTTTTGAAAATAAAATTGTAAAAGTCATGTTTTCTATTAAAATAGCAAAAATTAATTTGCTTGCAAATAGAATTGAATTGAAATTTTGATTTTTTTAATAAAAATTCATTCATTTATAGTAAAAGCAAGTAAAAATAATTTTATTGCTAAAATAAAATTTTGTAATAAATTCTTTTGATACAATAAGTGTAAATAATTTTTTAAAAAATAAAATACAAATGAATTGACTTTTTTTTTTTGTAAATAAATAATTTGAAATCATTGATTCAAAATTATTTTTAATAAAATCTTTTGAAATTTCTTGAAAACTAATTTTTTTATTATTTAGTTTAATAAATCATTTTGCATAATTATCTTGTTATTTATTTTGTGTATTCTTGTAATTAGATTTCATCATTATTATTTTTGTATATATTGATTTTCACCATGACTTGTAAATACTCATTAGCATGATTATTTTTTTTGGTATCCATCATTAATTAATTACCACAACTCGTTTAGTAGAGACGTACATATATGGGTTTAAAGGTGTATTATGACTCACCACCGTACCTTCCCAATATGTAACCTAACCCTAAACATAGACTTTGTCACAGACCTATTTTTTTCCTTTAGGAGTCACACTTAGAGTTTTTTTTTTTTTCTTATTTTGTTTTTCTCTTTAAAAATAAAACAAAAATAAGTGATAACTCCAGGTTTTTTTTTTTTTTTTTTTTTTTTCTAAAAATCAAATTTTCACTAAATAAATAAAAAGAGAGTTTTGGCCTCAAGTGGGGACGCACGTGAAAAACACTCTAGAATTCTCTATGTGATAGAAAAAAAGGAAAAAAGAAAAAAAAAAAAAAGCCATGTTCACATTTTTATGTGATTAAATGGTCCAACATTCTCTAGAATTCTCTAGCATTTATATTATATAGTCTTAAAAGTTAATTCTCTAATTTGAGGCGGCCACGAACCAGAGAAGAAAAATTAAAATAAAATTTTTTATTTATTTTTTTCATTGGTTAAAAGATATAAAATAATTTTTATATGGATGAATTTAACATATTTCATATTTTTATTTAAAAAAATAACTTATTTTTTACATAAATGATGTTAACTATTTCAAGTATTTAGTTTTAAAAAGTATAATTATTTTTATAAAAAAATATGAGAATAATTTTGTTAAAATAAAATTGGGTTTTGAACGAATTTTTTAATCAAATAACCCTCCATCATACACAATTATTGCCTTCCAGCCTTATCTTAAAAGCAGTCAACACTGCTTTCCTTTACACTGCCCGACAGCGTCCTTCACCGATACGCTCTCTCCAATTCCCAAACGACATGGCCGAAACACTGATCCAATTCGGGATTTTGGGCTGCGCCGACATAGCACGCAAGGTATCGAGAGCGATAACGCTAGCCCCCAACGCCACGCTGTACGCCGTCGGCAGCCGTTCGCTGGAGAAGGCCACGAGATTCGCCGCCGCCAACGGATTCCCTCCCTCGGCTAAGATTTACGGCAGCTACGAGGCGGTGCTGGACGACCCCGACGTGGACGCCGTGTACGTGCCGCTGCCGACGAGCTTGCACTTGAAGTGGGCGGTGCTGGCGGCGGAGAAGAAGAAGCATGTGCTTCTGGAGAAGCCTGTGGCTCTGAATGTGGCGGAGTTGGATCAGATTTTGGAGGCGTGCGAATCCAATGGAGTGCAGTTTATGGACGGCACGATGTGGATGCACCACCCTCGGACGGCTAAGATGAAGGAGTTCCTCTCCGATCCACAGCGTTTCGGACAACTCAAATCGGTATGTTCTGTTTGTGAATATATAGGAAAATTCTCCAAAGATGGAAATTTTGGGCCTCAATAAACCGTCTGTGAAGCATTAACTTGGAATTCCGTCCTGTTTGACTTTTACAGAATTGCAAAGAAATGGAAAAAAATATATGACAATTCTTTCGACATAGTGGGAAAACACACTTTTCTCTTTAGAATTGGTCTGGAGTTCCTAGAACGGGAATTTGGGGATTCAAAAAAAGAAAAGAAAGAACCACAATTTTTTATTTTTGTTTTAAAATAGGATGATGATAAGGACAGTTTTGGCCCTTTTGGGGAGTCAACAAAATCTAACAAATGGGGAAGACATTAGGTTATCTATGGTTGGGTTATTTGATTAAAAGGGTCATTGACATCTTGCTCAAACTCATGGGTAGGGCTCCACTAAAACGAATACTCTCCATCATGGCAAGCAGCCAACAAATCTCACCATATTTCATAAAGAAAATCAGAAATCCCACGTATTAAATCAATTTTTTTTTTTTAGAATCCCGCTTGCTTGGATGAGGTTGGTCTGTTTAGTTTGCAATGTGATAAGATTGAAAAATGAACTTTGTCTTTTCCTCTTGTAAATGTATTGCCCTTTCGCTATTGAAGAAATAATTGAGATTTAAGAGGTAGGAGCATAGTATACATGCTTTACAACAACTCTCCATGTCCTTTTTATCTTGTCCATTCCATGATGGCTGTTTGGAGAAGGATATTTTCCAAAGATTGACCTCTCCTTGGTCCCACAGGTGCAGTCCTGCTTTTCATTTTTCGCTGCTTCTGATTTTCATGAGAATAACATTCGTGCTAAGCCAGACCTTGATGCCCTTGGTGTTCTTGGTGATACTGGGTGGTACTGCATCAGGGCAATCCTGTTTGCTGCTGACTATGAACTGCCTAAATCAGTGAGAGCTTTGCCTGGTCCTGTTCTTAGTAAAGCAGGGGTACTTAAATCATGCGGGGCTTCTCTAATATGGGAAGATGGGAAAGTAGCAACCTTCAATTGCTCCTTCGAAGCCAATTTGACAATGACTGTAACTGCTATTGGAACAAAGGGAACTTTGCAGGTTCAGGACTTCGTTATTCCTTTTAAAGAGGACAGGGCTGCTTTTTCCGCTGGTGTAGAGTCTTGGTTCAATGAACTTGTGACAGGGTGGAGAACAATGCCAAGCGAGCATGTCGTCACAACAGATCTGCCTCAGGAAGCTCTCATGGTGAGGGAATTTTCCGGTTTGGCTGCAGACATTAAAAGAAATGGTTCAAAACCTGAACAAAAGTGGCCAACTCTCAGTAGGAAGACGCAGCTGGTGCTGGATGCTGTGAAGGCCTCAATCGAGAGGGGGCTTGAGCCTGTTGAGGTGTAGTGGGTTGATAAAACTTTCCCATCCAATGCTCTGTTTGCTTGGTTTTTAGTGTCTTGGGTTTGATGAGTGCTGCTTTTGAATGAACTATGCTGAACGTTGCCTAATTAATAAATAAAGAAGGCTTGTTTCTACCTTATATAAAGGGACCGATATAACCGATACTTGGAACGCTTGCCATTCTACTTTTTTTCTGCCTGCATAATCAATGGGACAAGTCTTCCTCTTCCTCAACGTGAAGTTGTAGACAACTCCAGTAGTGGCCATGTTGAACTGGTTCTACGATTCAAGTCATCTAATGCTTTTATGGGTGTTTAGAATCTACGTTGAAATGATCTATACTAACATTGCCACTGTCAGTAGTGGCCATATCAGTAGAATAGGGCATTTACACACTTTAATGCACAATGATTATATATGGTAAAATTGTGAGATTGCGAGCAACCAAAAATAATTTTTTGGGCACAAAAACAATTTTTTTTCACAAGAAAAGCTGAAAATCAATGAAAGAGATGATAAATAAATATATAAAATTTATCACATCATATTTTCTATTATTTTTAAATATATATATATGGGAACAATAATAAAAATTAAACTCGTAATAGAATTATGATTTTAAATCCTTAGAAGAATCAAATTCAAATATTAATAATTCTAATATATTAAAGAAGCACAGTCTTGGTTTAATTAGGATTTTTTTGGTTATCTCTCTTAAACAAAATTCTTCAAATTTCATCATACTTATCATCTTCTTCAACTTGAGCAATGTTTCTACTTTAATTAACTTTGTTAAAAACACTGCAACTTAATTTTTAGAAGAACAAAACTTGAACATAATTTCTGTGTCTTTCACTAAATCACAAATGTAGTGAAATTTGATGTCGGTGCATTTGCTTTTTCCATGAAAAATCGGATTCTTGTTTAATGCAATTGTTGATTTATTATCACAAAAAATCCTTGTGAGAAATTTTAATCACAAATTTTGTGAAATTTGATGTCAATGTGTTTTCTTTTTCCATGAAAAATTGGATTTCTTAACTCTAGTATTTGCACAGCTAGAATTTCTACATACGCATGCACCATACCACCCATTAAATCATTTTTAAAACTAGATTTAACCAAACTTTTGATCCAAATTTTTAATAAATAACTAGAAAATATAGTTTTTTTTTTTTTTTAAAAAAAAAAAAGACCCTACCTATCCAACAACTTGAGTAACCTCAACCTTCAGGTTTTCTCTTCACTTTCCTTTTAAATTGCCTTTCAAACTCTTTCCCAAAAACTTCCCTCACCACCTTCACATTTCAACTTTTATACACAAAATAGAGACTAAACTTCAAGGTGTTTTCATATTTTCCCCTTGAAGTGCGTTGAGAATGGATTTAGGAGATGATGTAGTCAAGTTGTCCCTGGATCTCATGGAGCTAAAGATCCTATGCGTCCATCCTCTGATGGAGATGGGCCATGGAATCCAAACTCTCTTGGGTTGTCGAGTCAGTGGATGAAGATGCCTTATGAGTAGCTCTTGAAGAACTCGCACGACTTCAACTAGAACAAGCCCTTAGAGCAAGCTCGGGATAATTTGCCTTGGGAACTCCACCCTATTCCACAACTCAGAACTCATTCTCCTCAACTGCTACCTCTTGATTAGCCTATTGGGCTACATTCTATGGACCATGGTGAGTTGGAGGAGCCATCGGTCCATACACGTTACTATAATGCTTGGCCCAAGAGCTCCTATCCAAAAGGGCATGGGTAGCTTGGACCCCCAACGTAGGGTTAATCTTAAAGCCTACATCCTCGAGAATGCTCAAGATGAGGAAGGTGAAAGAAGAGTGGCTTTTCTAGAAGATGGATCACGAAGATGAGTCATCATGTCTAGAATAACTTGGCTAATGTCATACTACTAGTCGGAGAGAATGGCATGAATTGAGCAAATGACCGACATATTTGGGTTTGATGAGTAAACGGGTGAAAGAAGTAGGTAAGGAAAGTAGCAAACAACCAAGTTAGCTTGGAGAAGCCAGTAATAGGAATGTCAGATGGAATGGGGTGGGACGCGCCAAAAAACGAAGTTGGAATGGTATCAAGTTCCTCTCTAATGAGAGTTTGTACATTTAGAGAATAAAGGAACGTGAGACTCAAGTCGTGGCACGCCAAGGACCCCCCAAATGGTACGAGAAGAAACAAGGAAGGATTGACCGTACATAGTCACCTAAAATGTTATGCCCCAAAACCCACTCTAAGGGCATGACGGTCATTTTAGACCTTAAGCCCAAAGACTTAAAGTGGAAATAACACAAACATTCATCTTGTAATTGGATATTACCATTTACTAAATTCTTGTTTAGAGTAGTAAAATAAATGAATTCTAAAATCTCCAGATATCAACTTTAAAAACTAACACATCAACCAAAGTGTTATTGGCCAAATAATTCCAAACTCAAATAATTCAAACGGGAATTAAATTTTAACATCTAAACAATGTCTAAAATAAAGCTTGAACCAAAATCCTAATAAAGAAAAATTCCCTAACCTAGTCATCACTCTTCGCCCGAATTGAGAGTACTTGAAAAATTATCAACAAAGGGGAATGAGCTGAAAACCCAATAAGGAACATTAATACAGTTTCATGGATCAAATAATTTCAGTCATACTTGTAAATAAGAGATATGAGGTACAATCATTTTCATAAAAACGCTTGAGTTCAAATATGCTAATACATTTTAAATTGTTCAACCAAATATTTTCATATATATTAAAACCATTTTACGTCCAATCTAAATCAAATACATTTCAAATATTTTCACTTTGGTTATCGTATAACAAATGTTGCCCAGTTAAGTCAGACTTTACAAATGAGTAATTAGTTTCAAATTTGTTCCATTTAAGGTGAACAAAACCAAATGTCAACAATTATAACTTGTTGACTAAGGCCATAAAGTCAACTATTATAACCTATTGACTAGGGTCATAGAAATGTCAACAATTATAACTTGTTGAGTAGGGCCATAGAAATCAAAGTCAAACACTTCATTTCATTAATTCCAACTTACAAAAAAAAATATCATATCTCTACAATTTTCATTTTCCATAAACAAAGAAAATTACTCAAACATATTTTCCATGCAAAACATATACTTGATCCATGCATAGAAATAAAAAAATATATTTTTACACATTGCAAAATACAATATAAAAAGAAAATTATCTTACAAAATCTGCATTAATTTCCCTTACCTCAAAGAAGCACTAAAAAACTTGAAGTATTTAGCTTAAAGAATTTACTCCCACCTAACGTAATATCATACACAACTATTATTATTGATTATTATCTAAGGGTCTCAATTTGACAATCCTAAGAATATTTTATTTAGTAATAGGGATCCTAATTAATTTCCCATATAAAGTTCTTACCATCCAATATTATTATTTTCAACTTCCTAAACAATAATAATTTAAATTAGTGAGTTTTCAAATTTTTATAAAACTCATATTCCTTCCAAATCTTATCTCAACCATTATTTCTTTTATATACTCAAATTAAATTAAGGCTTTCACTAGAAATTATTATTATTATTATTATTGTTATATTATTATTATTATTATTTTCAATATTATTAATATTATTTGACAATTACCCCTCATCCTACTATTACCTAACAATTACCCCATATTCTTTTACAAAAACCCACCAACTCCATTATGCTAGTTAATATATATATATATTTTAACTTCCTTTGTAGTGTTAACTCTCCAGCCTTTTTCATTTTTTTTTCTTTGTTTTCTTTTGATAAGCAGGCACGGTTCTTTAACCTTCTTCTCTTTCCAATTTGATTTTTATCTTTTTTTTCTTATATTTTTTTTCTATTAATTAGAATATTCTAATCTTTATTAATAACTCTATTCATATTCATAAATTTTTAATTTTTTTTTTATCTAAAAATTAATTCAACAAACCCTATTTTAGATTGAGATCTTCCAAAGAATATCTAGAGTGTTCAAAACTAATTAATGAATATAAAAATATTAATTTAAGGATTAAAATCTTACTTGAAAAATTGATCTTTAACCCTAAATCTCTAATTCTTCAGCCCTACGCTCTTTGATATTTATGATATTTGTTTAAAAGAGTTTTTTGAGTAGAGAAGATAAGAAAGATCTAATTTATACGTAGAGATTTTAAATATGAAAAGACTTTTTTACTCTTATTAAATTAAATTAATTAATTAATTACTTTTTAAAATTAAGATTTTACTCGTAGGGTTTGGGACATTACATGAAAGGTGAGTTTGGCAACAATCAAATGCATGTACACATAGAACATGCAAACAAGATGGGGATAATAAGTCCCCGAAGAGAACAAAATCTTCCAACCTTGCTCTCTAATAATAGTAGGGAAAAGAGTGTCCTAGAAGGCTTGAAGGTCTATGACATGCTCAGCCTCTACGCGTTAATCATGGAAAAAGACGTAGTAATGGTCTCGTGCCTCTTAACAATGAAAACACTTGACTGGAAGGGCTCCTAGGTCACAAGAACCCTGGAGTGGAATGCCCTATATGAGCTCAGGTGATCTAGGAAGGTTCACTTCCTTTGACGTCTTCAACTAGCCATGAGTAAAATGAAATATGAAAGGACACTAAAAAGCAATAAAATTGATAAAAATTTGAAGAAAAACTAAACCTCTTGGCATACCATAAACGATACGTAGAACAATACTATGTGAAGAAAAATAAGAAATATGAAACAAACTAACCTCAAAAGGCAAAGAAGAAGAAACTCAAAGTGCTCAAAACAACTTGGAAAGAGTGAAATGAATAAATGGCGTGTTGTATGGCTTTAAATAGCCTATAGGAGTGCTCAATGTAGATTAACTCTTGAGCATCGTGAACACTGGAAGCAACACCGAATATGACTTATAGCACTTAAGCATTCTAACCACTCGAAGCGGCACTAGAAATAACTTATAATGCTTAAGTGTTAATAACACTGGATTGATCGCTTGAGCGTTGGTAGCAGTGCTCAAGCATTTGATGCTTTAAGGTAGTTCAAGAAGAAGACAAATTTCACAAAGGAAACTTAGGAAATTGAACTAGATTAACAAAGAAGAGATAATGAAACACAAAAGCAATCAACTAAGGAAAATCATCATGCTCAAGAACTCTTAAGATTAGTTTAATCAATAATAAATCAGGTGAGTTACTTTAGATATTACACATCAATCCATCAAGAATCTCAGTTTCAGGTTAATCATAATCTCAGTTTTGAAACCCAATGCATAACTATCAATGTGTAAGAGGGTCAACATGGAAACATAAGTATTGATGTTCAAGGGAATACAACTTACTGTCTAGTTCCGTATTTCAAAATTTGATCACTTAGAAGGGATCCATCATGTCTTTGGTCAAATTAGAGTACACATCTAGTCAATTTGATCTAAGAGCATCAAATTTCTGCTTAACACGGTCTCGTTGATCTATATACAACACAATTTGACTCCCCCTTAATTTGACATCATTTTTTTTCTTTTGAAAGTGTAGGCATTATACATCATGATCAATATTGATTTTTCATTTTTTTTTTTCATTCATGGTTATCCTTCTATCCATTTTGGGGGTGTTTCCAAATGTTGCAAGTGAACAACTTACATTTGAGAGCATGAATCTTGGAAAATGTATGAGAGTTTTGCTTAACCTATGATTTAATAAATTTCATTGACTCACTTCAGGAAACAATTATAATGATCTTAGTCAAACAAGACATGTGGATGATAAGATTTGAGCAGGACAAAGGATCCCTCTAAAGTTAACAAAGTCTACTTTAAGAGGTAAACTTGAGAAGTCTCCCCTTGATCAAGAACAAGATGTAACTAAGGTTGAAATTGCACCATACAAAGATATTTAATTATCAAGAATCAAGTACATCAATAGTGATTAACAAATATTTATGAATCAATCCACATCAAGTCTTGTAAATCTAGTATATTTCTCTAGTTCGCAAACTTAAAATATTACAGATTATGCTAATATATCAAGTAATTAAACAAAAATCATATGCCTAAACTAAATTAAAACATAGCTAAGGGAAATAAATAGAAAATCAACAATAAGCTCAAAACCTTTAAGGCTTATAACTCTTGAAGATCATTCGATTAGGCATATGCCCAAATATTTCCTAAGGAACTCAAATCTAAGAGAATCCAACAGTTTGGTAATAATATCTATTAATTGATGTTCAATGGCGACAAACTCTAGAGAGATAACCTTTTCTTCAACTAGATCCTTTATGAAATGATGACAGATTTCAATGTGTTTAGTATGGGAATGAAAAACAGGACTCTTTGAGATATTTAGAGCGTTAGAGTTGTCATTGTGTATGTTCATGGTCCTTTGCTCAATTCCATGGTCTTTTAACATTTTCTTCCTCCACAAAAGTTATGTACAACAACTTCCAACAACAATATATTCAGCTTCGGTAGTAGATAAAGATATAGAATTTTGTTTCTTACTAAGCCTAGCCACAAGACAATCACTAATAATAATAATAAAAAAAAACATCAGATGTGTTTTTTTATCCTCGACATTTCTGGCCCAATCAGCATTGGAATAACTAGCAATCACAAGAGAAGAATCGCAGGCATACCACAAACCATATTCAAGAGTCCCATTTACATAGCATATAATTCTTTAAATAGTAGTTAAGTTGACTCTTTAAGATTTGCTTGGTACCTAGCACAAGCTCCAACACTAAAAGATATGTCAGGACAACTTGTTGTGAGGTATAGTAAGCATCCTATTATACTTCTATAAAGCTTTTTCTTAGCATATTTTCCAGATGCATCCTTGCTAAGCTTAGTGGTAGTGTTCATAGGTGTCCTAGAGTATTTGGTGGATTCTAGACCGAATTTCTTAACTAACTCCCTAGCATACTTGGATTGAGAAAGAAAGATTCCATCTTTTAGTTACCTAATTTGTAATCCTAGGAAGAAGGTTAGTTCACTCACCATACTTATTTGGAATTCAATCTTCATTTCCTCAGCAAAACTATGGGCAAGTTCACTAAAGATGGCTCCAAAAACTATATCATCTACATAAATCTGAGCCACTAAAAACTCATCTATGGACCTATGTATAAATAAGGTTTTGTTAACTCCCTTATCTCAAACTTTTTCTCTAAAAGATAAGTCGTAAGCCTCTCATACCAAGATATAGGAGCTTGCTTTCATTCATAAAGGGCTTTCTTTAACTTGTAGACATGATTGGTGAATTTTAGATCTACAAAACCCTTAGATTGCTCAACATAAGCCTTTTTACTCAAAATCCCTTTTAGAAGAGCACTCTTCACATCCATTTGGTAAAGTTTTATTCTCAAGGAACATGTTATTGCCAAAAGTATCCTAATTGATTCTAATCTAGCTACAAGTAAAAATGTCTTTTCATAATCAATCCCCTCTATTTGTGAGTATCCTTGGGCAACTAATCTTACTTTGTTTCTCACAATGACCCCATTTTCATCTTGTTTGTTCTTGAAAATCCATTTTGTACCTATGGCATGCTTATCTTTAGGCTTAGGAGCTAAATACCACACATTATTCCAAGTGAATTGATTTAACTCTTCCTAGAGTGCGATAGTCTAAGATTCATCACCTAAAGCTTCTTATACATTTTTTACTCTAATTGGGAGGTATAACATACAAGACCCATCTCATTTATTATTGATTGTCTCCTAGTAACCACATGTTCATTTATATTACTTATATAACATTTGAGATTGGGTGGTTCTTGGGTACTTTGAATCTATGCTTATTATTTGTTTCTTTGGATGTGTCATCTAAAGGTGTGGTTTCATTCTTATTAGGATCAATGTCTCTTTTGGGGATATTGTTAGGGTTATCTTTTGTGATTTCCACATTTTTAGAGTTATCCCTAATTGATTCTTGGGTTAAAATTTGATTCTCAATTATGTCATGATCATACCCATTATTATTTATAACAACATTAGAGGACTCTTGGATAATCTATGAATTTTGATTATAAACCCTATAGGCTTCAGTAGTGGTAGAATAATCTAGGAAGATACCTATATCAAATTTAACATCAAACATTCTAAGGATCTCCCCATCCTTGAGTATATAACACTCACTGCCAAAAGTCCTAAAGTACTTAAGATTAGGTTTTCTCCTAGTCCATAATTCATAAGATGTCTTCTTTGTTCTAGGCTTAAGAAAAACTCTATTGGCAATATAACATGCATTTTTTATAGTTTCAACCCAAATTTGCATAAGGGTATTATGGATATGAATCATTACCCTAGTCATTACTTATAACACTATATTTTTTCTTTCAGCCATTTCATTCTATTGAGGGGTTCTTAAGGCAAAAAATTCATGTTTAATTCCTTTAGACTCATAAAAGAGGTCAACATCCACATTGTCAAACTCTCTCCCCTTATCACCCTTAATCTTTGCAATTGGTTGGCATATTTTCACTTGTATTATAATAAATAAAGACTTCAAGGGTTCTATTGTCTCTGATTTCTCTATAAGAAAACTCACAAATAAATATCTCAAAAAATCATATACACCCACTAAGACATATCTCTTCCTTCCTATACTCTCTATGCGCATAGGACCCATAAGATCCATATGGAGAAGGTCTAAAGGTCTAGTGGTACTAATGTCCTTAACCTTTTTGTGTGTACTCTTAGTTTGTTTACCGTTCATACACTCACCACAAATTGGTTTGAGTTCACCACTAAGTTTAAGGATTCCTTTAACTTTCTCATTGTTCACTAAGTGCACAAAGTACCTATAATTTATGTGACCTAGCCTTCTATGCTAGAATTCAGTAGGATATAGCTTTACCTTACTACACATAAGAGGTGTTCTCGAGATATGATTTATAGCATAATAGTTGTCTATTGTCCTATGTCCTATGATAATGACTTTTTCTTCTTTCTTAACTACCTTACACAAGTCTTGACAAAAATTCCCCTTATGGTCTTTGTCACATATTTGACTAATGCTTAGGAGGTTTGACTTGAGTCCATCCACATAGAGAACTCCATCTAATAATAATAATAATAATCTAAATTGAGTGTTTCTTGTTTTCTTGGAATGTGTCTTGTTTCTTGCAATGTGTGCATAGTGATGGATTTTAGGAAATGCTGTTAGGTTAGGAGTTTCCTTTTTACCTTTGAGAAACACAATTTCTCCATTAGAGAGAGTTTCATCTTTATTAATGTACCTTGAACCTCATTTATCACTATTGGTTTTGCATTTATCAAGTATTTCATTAAGTACTTTAGTTTTAGGGTGAAAATTTTCATTCACAAACGAAGAAAACTTATTACTCTCTATCTCTTGAATGCGAGCATTATTCTTCTTAAAGAGAGAATGATGTTCAAACTCAAGAAATCTAATTTTCTTAAGTTAGTGTTTTTTTCTTTTTACACATCAATCTTGGTTTTATGAACTTCAAGAGTATCATGATCCCTTAGATAGTTCTTAATCAAATTTCCATGCTTAACAACAAGATTATTCTAGAATTAGCCTTTTGATCATCAGTGAACTCATTATCACTATCACTATCATGCACAAATTTCACAAATGCAACGAAAGCTAAAAGGTCATTGGGATCGTAGCTTGCATCTTCAAAAGTTGTGAAATTACTATCTTCAGAGTTTGTGTCTCTCTATGTAGCCTGCATAGACTTTTTAATATCTATGAGGCTAGGACAATCAGTAGCAAAGTGTCCAAGACCTCTTTAGTTAAAGTATTCAACTTTCTTACCTTTGGAGAGACCTTTGTCATTTTCTTTAGATGTTTGTTCATTAGGTGTCTTTCCTTGTCCAAATTCTTGATTTTTGTAAAACTTTTTATTGAATTTCATGACCATTTTAATTCTTTTAGCCATATGAGTCAATTCATCCCTAGTTATGTTATATGGCATTTCAACATCTTTTTTCTCATTCTTAGAAGCCTTAAAAGTATAATCTTTAGGCTTTTGAGAACTAGGTAAGGTAATCTCATATGTCTGTATAAAGCCAATAAGTTCATCAAATCTCATGGAATCAATATCCTTGCTCTCCTTTACGATAGTAACCTTAGGTCAAATTTCTTTAGTAGAGATCTCAATATTTATCTTACTACCTTCGAATTCAGAATAGGTTCTCCTAGGTTGAAAGAGAAGTTAACTATGTCACTTAGTTTAGAATAAAAGAAAGAAAAGTTATGATTTTCAAGCATCCTAATATTCTCAAATTTAGTGGCAAATATTTGCAATTTAGAGATCTTTATGGTAGACTTACCTTCATGAGTAACTTGGAGTATCTCCCATGCTTCCTTTGCACGTTTATAATTTACTATCCTAGGAAACTCATTTGGACAAACTCCATTAAAAATACTAAATAAAGCTTAGCATTAGCTTTACCACCTTCATCGTCGGTTTTGTCTCATTCGTGTTTAAGTTTTAGTTTTCTTGTTGATCTCCCTTGAGCATCAAGGATCAATGAGGGTGCCCATCCATATTCTATAGAATTCCATACCATTTCGCCTTGCATTTTAAGGAAAAACATCATTCAAGCTTTCCAATGGGAATAGTTACTCCATCAAAGTAGGATGGACTATTCAAAGGTGCCCCCGTTTGTGAACGTTCCATACTATATTTATAGGATCATTAAAAATATGGTTTTTATACTATATGAATAATAATAAAAATTTGATTTTTATCCAATAGGACTAAGAAAATTTTGATTTTTAATCATTAGGATAAGAAAAAATCAATTTTTATCCCACTTTGATACCAATTGAAAAATGCCCTAAGTCTAAGGAAGTAACACCCAAAGGGGGCCAAGGACAAATGGATGAATTAAAAAATTTAAATAAATATTTATACGTTATACCCAATTTTTACCCTATGAGTAGTTAAGGTATATCAATTCTTATTGTTGTAGGTAATCCAAACAAAATATCAAATAATAAGCAATGAGGCACAAGGATTTTTACGTGGAAAACCCCCACACTAACTATGGAGATGAAAAACCATGAGGTCTAAGACCGCTAATCTAAATCTACTATATGAAATCAAGTTACATAGATTTACTTGACCGTTTTACCGTAAAGACTTCTCTCCAATACGTACAACACAATCACGTTCATGACACAACAATTTCCAATTACTCTTGTGAATATACTTCAACCTTGTCAAAGGGATGAAGGTCTTCAAACCAAGATTCAAATATCAAATCCTTAAATGAGAGATCAGAAATGGTGTGGCACTTTAAGCTTTCTCCTCAATGAAACCTTTCAAATAATGTGAGATTTCTTAATGATCTTAATGCAATCTCTATCCCTTAAGGGGTTAATAGAGAGATATTTATAGGCAAAAAATCGAAGAGTTTCAGTTTTGTAAGATTTTTAAATTAAATTTTCATGAAAAATCTCGGCAAAATCAACATGACCACTCGAGCCAACTCACCCACCACAAGAGGGCCTTAAACGCTTGAGCCGTAAGGTGGGCTTGAGCGCTCCAAGTCATTTGAGTGGTTTTGTTATTTTCAAAGGTTAATTTTAAATCATTTTAAGTTCAAAACAAAACTGATACTCTTTATACCTCAAAGGAGCCTAAATTGCCACAAGCCAAACCTTTTTAGATGTATCTGTGACTTCTTGGTTGAACGAACAACAATTCTTGATTTTCAATAGAACAAGTCACCATCTAAAAAGACTTGTATGACCAAACATTAAAAGAAGCAAAATTTTCAAGAATTAAACAAGACTCTAAGTCCTAACAAGTATTTATTAATACAAATTAAAGTGGTGATGCACTAATTATTAATTGAAAATTGTATTATTAATTTTTATTGTAATTTCAATTTATAAGTGGAAAAGATTAAATGAAATATTATAAGTAGGAAAAACAATATAATTGGTATTCGAAGTGCAAAGAAATTGCATTATTTGCATCAATTCTAAGTGTACTTAACAGTTTTTAACAATATCATAACTATTTGAAGTAGAAAAAAATTCTTAAAAATCAAAGAAGTGAAAATCTTGAAGGGTATGAAGAATGTAAGGAATCCTTATATTCTTCATAAGCTTCCTAACTTTTTTGTATTTTAATTTTTCAATTTTTTTGTGCAAAACTTCATCAACTCCAAGTATAACTAGTCTTTGTAAACAATACAATAGCTATTTGAAGTGGAAAAAAATTCTTAGAAATAGAAAAAGTGGAAATTTTAGAGGGTACGCAAAATGTGAGGAATCCTCATATTCTTCATAACCACTCTAATTCTTTTTAGTATTTTAATTTATTATTATTATTATTTTTTTTTGTGCAAAAATTCCATGAACTCCAAGTTAATTAGTTTTTGTAAACAATATCATGACTATATGAAGTGGAATTTTTTTTTTTTTTTAAAAAAAAAAACTTCAAAGAAGTGGAATACAAAAAATGAGAGAAATCCTCACATTCTTCATCCTCTCCCTATTTTTTTTTGTATTTTAAGTTCTCAATTTTTTTGTACATAAATTCTATCAACTCTAAGTATAATTAGTCTTTGTAAACAATATCATAGCTATTTAAAGTGGAATTTTTTAAAAGAAATTCAAAGAAGTAGAAATTTTGGAGGGTACAAAGAATGTGAGGATGTGAGGATCCTCACATTTTTCGTACCCTTCCTAATTTTTTACTATTTTAGGTTTTCAATTTTTTTGTGCATAAATTCTATCAAATAAATATAGTAAAATGCTTTTATTTGTAGCATTTTTTGTTAATAGTGATTTCATTAGAAACACTAAAAAAAATTAGTTAATGGGTTGAAATAAATGGGAAAAAAAGTGTTTTGTTAGTCTTTGGTAATATATTACATAATAAAAAGTGATTTTTAGAAAATTAACTTATCAAGTAATTGCCTAAAAGAAATGTAGCTATCAAGTTGTAGAGGAGAGCAATTATCAACAATAAAGAGTTTAGGATGCAAAGATGAGCTTCTTTAACAAGTTGTATCATAATCAACTTTGGAAGATGGCTATGAATTTCACTTATTTGAACTTGGGAATGTAGATATTAGGCATATAGAGAAGACCAAGACCTATTGTGGATATGGTCTTGTTTGTGTATTTAAAAATATCTTTGTATCATTAATTTTTATGAACACTAGTTGAATTACATACTTTACATCAACTTATTTGTTGGGAGAAAGTTCAACACAATATCACAACAATATTTATCAACTAAAATCAACCATGCATGCACCAGAATTTTTTAAACATGGAAAACTTCCTCAATGTGAGGAGTAAAAACCACAAAACCAAAGTCTACTAAAAGAGGCTTCACTATCAACCAAAGTGAGAGTACATAATCTGTCATAGCATTAATTAGGGACCATCAATAGCAACAATCATCAAGAAAAATTTATTGGCTTCACAAACATAAACACCAAATAATAAAAGAGTAAAATAAAGATATCAAAAATTTGATGTTCTGTTCGGGTATAGTAACCTATCCAGAAAACTCCAATTGACAATCCAACTGTTCAAATTGAATAACCACAAATACAAAACCTTCTATTAAAATTGCACCTTAATCAGACTAGGGATCAAAGAGATATCACTTTTTGATAAAGATTGCATAGAACCGAGATCTTCTGTTCTCCTTTTCCATCCTTCTCATTTTGGATGATTATTACTTATAGCTGACTACTCCAATCAATGATCCAACCATTAGAATCAATAGACATAAGAAAAAAAACTACTATCCAAATTTTAGAACGATCCAATGATGAAAAACAGAGATAAAGAAGATTGATCAAAACTGGTTCGAAGCAATTCTATTTCTGACCAATTATGTTCAGGCAACTATAGAATGAAATAGACAATTCCAATCAACAATCATATCATAAAGAATGAAAACCTAAAAGTGATGAACCAATTGACCAAGTTTTAGCTTAAATAGACCATAGATCATCAAGATCTATTTTTTGGATGAAAATAACTCCTTTACACTCTTCAATTTCTTCTACTTTCTCTTTTACTCCTTTTTTTTCTCTCAAAATCATCGACTGCACTTTACTCACTCTATATTCCAAGAAGTGAATCTTTTTTAGGGTTTTAAAAAAAACCCTACACCAAAAGACAAAAATGCCCATATCATATGGACTTTGTTAGGTTTGACATATATGGGCCATCCTCCACATGAGAGGGACACCTAACCCAAAAAATTTCCCCTTTTTGATCATGTGGAGGAGTTCGCCAACCTGACGATCAAGTGACAAGCTTCAATTTTCTCCCTTGGCAATGACTTTGTCAACATATCAAATCCATTATCATTTGTGTGAACTTTTTCAAGTTTTAACTACTTGTGATTTAAGACATTTCTAATCCATGACATCGATATGCTTTGACTGTGCATGAAAGGTAGAATTCTTAACAAGGTGTATAACGCTCTAACTATCACAAAACTTCACATAATTGTCTTGTATAAAACCAAGCTCTTAGATAAATTTCTTCATCCACAGCAACTCCTTGCAGGCTTCTATAACTGCAATAAATCCTACTTCAGTAGTTGAAAGTGTCACACACTTTTGCAACCTTGACTGCCAAGCCACAACTCCCCCTACAAAAATAATCAAATAACCTAAAGTTGATCTATGAAAATCAATATCTCCAACCATGTTAGCACTTGTGTAACCAATCAATTTAGGTTTCTCATAGCCAAAGCAAAGAGTCATGTTAGAAGTACCCTGAAAATATCTCATTATCCACTTTGCTGTATTCCAATGCTCTTTTCCTAGATTTGACAAAAAACAGCTTACTGTACCAACTACATAAGTTATGTTTAGATGTGTACATACCATGGAATACATTAAGCTTCCAATTGCAAAGGCATATGGAACTCTTTCCATTTATTCCTTCTCTTCATTGATAGAAGGACTTTTGTTGTTAATTAATCTAAAGTGAGTAGCAAAAGAAGAGCTAACTAATTTAGTTTTATCTATGTTGAACCTCTAAAGTACTTTTTCAATGCACTCTCTTGGGACAAAAACAACTTCCTAACATGTTTATGTCAATTAATTTTCATACCAAGAATCTGTTTTGCTGGCCCAAAGTTCTTCATATAGAAAAACTCACTCAACTACTTCTTCAACCCATCAATTCTAGAAGCATTCTTGCCAACAATTAGCATATCATCAACATAGAGTAGTAAAATTATAAAGTCACTCCAAAGAATCTTTGCACAACTACACAATGATCAGAAGTTGTCTTGTTGTAGCCTTGCTTCTCCATAATTGACTCAAACTTCTTATACCATTGCCTAGGTGCTTGTTTCAAGCCATAAAAACTTTTCTTCAATCTACAAAAATAATCTTCTTTTCTTTTTTACTTTGAATCCCATTGGTTGCTCCATGTATATCTTTTCCTCCAAGTTATCATGGAGGAAATCAATTTTCACATCCATATATTCAATCTCTAAGAAAAAACTAGCTATAAGACCAAGCACTACATGAATGGATGACATTTTCACAACTAGAGCGAAGATATCTTCAAAGTCAATGCCTTTCTTCTGGCTAAATCCCTTGACAACTAGTCTAGCCTTGTATCTTGGGCATGAAGTGTGTTCTTCTTGCTTCACCCTGTACACCCATTTGTTTTTCAAGGCTTTTTTTCCTTTGGGCAGCTTCATTAACTCAAAAGTGTGACTATCATGTAAGGACTTCATCTCATCTTGCAAAGCCTTAGTCGACTCTCTCTTTTGCTCACTGATTACTACTCAAAAATGCTATTTTGTAAGCTTGCAATTAACTCTTTTAAACACTTTTGAGTAGTAGTTATCACCTTTTAACCCAATTAACATATTAAGGACCTTTGCAATCAATTCTAATCAAAATGTGTAAGTTTTGGTGTTTTTGTTAGCTTTTTTATCACCAAAGCAATCCAAGATTGAGGAGAGTTCTTTGGAATCCATGGCAAAGCTTTTGGAAAGCTCAAAAACATGAAGAACCAAAGCTTTGAAGTTTTAAAGTCCTTTGCCATAAGCAAATCCGGAATGCAAGGAGGAAAGCAAAGAGGAATCTGCCATGAAGCAAAACAGGGGACAGCAGCTGCAGTCTTCTTGGGCACTTTTGGAGCACTTCCCAGAGTCCAATTTCTACATTCTATATACCATTTCAAATCTCAGGAAGTCAACAATCCAATGCTTCAAACGGTGTGCAATTCGGAGTTGAAATGAAGGAGTTACAGCCATTGCAAGAAGATCACTCCAAGCTGAAGGCAGAATGTTGCACGGCTGCGAAATCAGCCTTTGGCTGCGAAAATGTTGTCCTTTGGCTGCGAAATTTCGCAGCCATTTTGTACAGTGCCGCGGTGTCCTGAAGCTTCCCGATAGCTGCAACCGACATCTTGAGATCTTTTTGCTTTAGATATTTGATGTCTAAATTCCCAAACTCTCCTTGTAATCCACCAATTAGAGAATTCCTTAGCTAGGAAGGTTGGAAAAACTTGCCTATATATTCCCTTGCATCCGTTGTAAATCAAATCATGTAAATAAATCTCGGGAGCTTGTTCTCAGAGACAACCTTATGTAGATATATAAAATATACAGAGCCTTGCTCTGTTTTTCTCTCTCGCTTTTGTTTTCTCTTTCATTTTCTTTCTAGCCAAACAAACTCTGAGGATTTTTCCTCAGAGGATGAGAGGCTAGGCTTTTTGTCTCTTGGGTGAAGGAAGCCAGGTAAGGTGCCGGCATGCATGAGGGTGAGTTTTTGTTGTTTCCATTTTTAATGAAGAGAAAGTGTGACCCGTTTTTGGTTTCTATGTTTTTAGTTAACTTAAAACGCCTTTGAATCACCTGGGCCAACACTTGGTAAGGCAAGTGGACTCCGTCCATTGAGTTTCACTAGTTTATCTCTTGCGAGCCTTTGGGAGGTGATTCAGAGGTAGGATTTTCTAGAATAGCCAACACTTGGTAAGCTTTTGGACTCCAAGGAGACATTCATTAGTTATCTCTTGCGAGCTTGAGAAGGAAAGTCCAAGGTTAAAGATCCCCTTGAATGACAAATGCTAGGTGAGAGGCACGAGCCATTGCAAGATGGATCAGTGAGAGGGATTTAGTGTTGAAACCATTAATGGTAAGCATCTGTACCACACCGGTTCGGGAAATAACTATATGTTAAATCCCCAACGCGAGGAAAAGAAACAAGTGACCGGAATCTCCTCTTTTGTAGATGGCACCTGATCCTAGTAACCTGAGATCCCAAGAAACATCTTTCTTTCTAATTACTTTTAGTTACTTTATGTTTGGTTAGTTTAAAACCATCTGTTTCCATTCAAACTTTTGTTTTCTTTTAAAGCTAACCTTGGAAAGGAAAACCACCAATTCATCTTTTGAAATAATATCAATTGCGAAGTGAAAACCCATATCTGTGGACGATCCTAGAGCCACTATGCTATGCTAGCTATGCTACCCTAGTATATGGTGAAATAGGTTTATAAATTTTGTTGATAACTCCCGTCTGAGGATTGAAATCAAAGCATATCAGTTGATTGATCTGAATCAATCAGAACACCAATTGGGGATGAATCACTCACTTTCTATAGCTTCTTCAAAGCTATCAAGTTTCTCTCCATTAATGAACATCACATACTCTTCTGGGGAGTATCTTGTAGAAGACTTACGATTCTTGGTAGACCGTTTATGTGGGATTATAGGAGTAGCTTATGGTACTTGTGGTTGGTCAATAACATCAAAATTTCTAACCTCTATAGGTTATGAATCATCACCTGCACCATGTTGGTCATTTTGTGTTTCAACATCAAGTTGATCTGCCATTGATGTTGGAGAAATTATTTCCAAGTCAATCAACTTATCACTACTACCATATTTTGCTTTCTCCGCCTTATCAAGGTCTGTTATTGTCTTATCTTCCATAAATACAATGTCTCAACTTCTAATCAACTTCTTTTCAATTAGATTATACAATCTATACCCAAATTCATTTTGGCAATATTCCATAAATACACACTGACATGTCTTCACATCAAGCTTGGACCTTTCATCTTCAGGAATGTGCACAAAGGCCTTACATCCAAAGACTCTCAAATGATCATAGGAAAAATCTTTGCTTATCTAAACTCTATCTGACGCATCAAACTGTACAGGAACGATAGGTGAGAGATTCAACACATGAACCATAGTACTCAAAGCCTTACCCTAGAAAGATCTAGGCAGCCTTGCTTGTGAATGCAAACATCTCAATCTTTCAACCAATGTCCTGTTCATCATTTCAATCAAACCATTCAAAAGTGGTGTCTTTAGAGGAGTCTTTCGGTGGCGAATACCCTACTACTTGCAGTAGTCATCAAATGGCCCTTTATATCCTCATCCATTATCAATTCAAATACATTTCAATTTTCTTTTAGATTCTCTCTCAACTGAAGCTTGAAATTGCTTGGACACATCCAATACTTGATCTTTATGCCTCAATGTATATGCCCAAATGTTCCTTGAATGATCATCAATATAAGTCATGAAGTATAGTAAACCACCAAGGGTTTTTACCTTCATTGGACCACATAAATCATAATGGACCAAGTCAAGCAAATTCTCCTTTCTTAAAGAAGAAGGGTGTGTCTTGAAAGCAACTCTATTTTGCTTCCCTGCCAAGCAATAAGCACACTTTTGTAAGCGTGTACTTGTTGAGAAAATAAAGGCAAATCTTTAAAAGAGAAAACACCTAAGAGGGGGAGTGAATTGAGATTAAAAAAATTATTTTTAAACACAACAAATTTAAGCACAAGAGGAGCAAATAAAAAGAGATAAAGTTAGAGAAATCAAATTCAGAATTTATAGTGGTTCGACACTTCCTTGCCTACGTCCACTCTCCTCAAGCTACTAACCGAGTGAAGGTTCCACTAATTTGAAGTTTCAACCAAGCTTTCAATCACCTTTACACTTGGATTCCGACTCCAATGTGCTCTTACACAATCTCTTCAAGTTTCATCTCACTAGAAGGCTTTAACACTCAATTAAATAGAATGAATCTCTCAACCTAGCTCAACAATAGCTCAAATACAACTTAAGGCTAAGATGAATCACAAAGGTGCACTAAAGGATATGCAAATGAAGATTTAATGCACTAAGAAAGGAATGAGAACTTTTAAGGCAAGAACAAGTGGGTAGACAAATAAATGCAGGTGTTCTCTTACTCATAAATGAAGTGGAGCTCTCTATTCATAGGTTTCTAACCTCGGGAGCCAAGAAAACCAAAAAACAACCTCAACTGGTCGAGTTATAGGTCAACCGGTTCATTGGCTGTTAGAGTATTTAATGTTTGGTAGGTGACCATTACCCTCGATCGGACCTCGACTGGGAAGGGAGATACCTCGATTGGAAAGAAAAGGCTACTGGAAGAGAGAGAGTGCTTTTTGCACTTCTTGATCAGACCTCGATCAGGAAAAGGGAACTAGTCGACCGGTACCTTGGCCAGTTGAGTCGATTGGCCAGTGCCTTAACCAATTCACAATTTTTTGCCCAAAAACCTATCTTTTTTTTTTCTTTTTTCTTTTTTTTTCTTTTAACACTTAGGCAAGATCTTTAGGTAAATTAATATGCCAATTTTGAAGTGATTTGCCTAAGGTTCATTTAATAAAACCCGGGTTTTGATGGAAATGTAACTTTAAAGAATAAATTAAGTTTTTCAAAAAATGCATGAAATGATATGTAAATCCTAAGTGCACCCATGCATTCATCTTACATATGTTTCCTATGATTAAAGGTCTTCCAAAAGTCTTGATCTTGCATCCATTAGGTCTTTTGATGAATTTTCAAATTATCACCTAAAATTCTTTATAATTTAAACCAATTAGTAACTTAACCATAGGTTGTTATCATCAAAACTTGATTAGGAGAACCCTTGGGCTAACACTTGTCATCCTAAACAAGTGATTCTTTTGGAACAACACCATTTTTCCTTTCTCACTCATGTGACCTAATCTCTTATGCCACAACTCAATTGTATCCACATTTTCAACAACATGAATTACATCCTTAGAAAGTCTTGCTTACATCGTGTATAAATTAGGATCCCTTTTACATCTTGTTATGACTAAAGAACCCTTAGTAAGCTTCCATTGACCATTACCAAAACCGTTATAGTAGCCATCATCGTCAAGCTTGTTAGTATAGATAAGGTTCAACTGAAGGTCTGGAACATACTTTACATATTTGAGAAGCAATTTCATACCATTATGGGGTTCCAAGCAAACATTACCTATGCTAACAACATTAGCCACACTATTGTTGCCCATTCTTACAACTCCAAAGTCACAGGGTGTGTAGGACGTATAGAAATCCCTATAAAATGTAGCATGAGTAGTAGCACCAATATCAATTACCCAACTAGTCTCATCAAATGTTGAATCGATCATATCATCATCATACATTAGTAGAAAGTCTTTTATAGTGGTGGCAGCTAGATCTTCATCACTGCTCTCATTCATTTTTTTCTTTTTCTTTGCTCTTTTTATTTTCTTTCTTCAACTTTCTTCAATGTTTCTTGATATGCATCTTCTTGCCACAATGGTAACACTCAACATTAGCGAATCTGCCCTTGGACTTACTTCTACTACTTTCCTTGTTCTTTAGACCCCTACTCTTGTTTCTCCTCCATGCCTTAATAACTAGCACATTTGGATGTGAGAAGGAACGCTCTGACTTTCTTCTCATGTCTTCATTTTGAACACTACTCTTAGTAATTTCTATTGTCATTTCACCATTTGAAGTTGAATTAGACAATGACATTCTAAATGTCTCCTAAGAATCCAACAAAGTACCCAAAAACCATAAACCTTATACATCTTCATCAAATTTTACCCCTATTACAGCTAACTAATTTATCAAACCTTGGAATGTATTTAGGTGATTGGTCATACGAGTATCCTCATGATATCTCAAAAGAATTAACTCTTTCATCTAACACATTTTGTTGTTTTCGGTCTTCCGAGCATACAACTTTTCAAGTTTGATGCACAATGTACATGCACTTTTCTCACCACTAACTTGGTTTAATACATTGTCATCTACCAACTATCAAATATATCCACAAACCTGCCTATGAAGCAATGTCCATTCCTCATCAGTTTGGTCAACATATTTTCCTTCAACAAACACAAGGTGATGGTAATCCTTCACATATAATAAATCCTGCATTTTGTCATTCTACAAAGCATAATTTGAGCCATTTAAGCTCACCATTCTATTTGCACTAACATCCATTCTTCAATACAACACAAGCAACCAAAGCTCTGATACCACTTTGTTAGGAGAAAGTTCAACACAATATCACAACAATATTTATCCAACTAAAATCAACCACGCATGCACCAAAATTTTTTAACATGGAAAACCTCCTCAATGTGAGGAGTAAAAACCATAGGATCAAAGTCCACTCAAAAAAGGCTTCATTATCAACCAAAATGAGAGTACACAATCTGTCCCAACACTATTTACTACATTGATGCAAATTAAGGTTTCCTTGAAATGGCCTAACCAAGTCTTACATTTAAATAGGATAAAATTATTTGAGAAACAACTATTAAATTCAAAAATAGATAAAAAGTTGGGATTAGTTTCATTAGGTAATGAGAACATACATTTTCCAAGTAGCATGGTGGAATTCAGATGTTTTACAAGGGAACTCTACAACAATTGTAGTCAATAAAAGTAAGATCTTCTAGGTTCTCATTTGATTAGAGTCCAAACAGTTGTACAATAAAAATTTAAGTTGATACTGGAAAAGATTACGTTCAAATTTCTATAATTCTTTAAGTTAAATGTAATGTCATAGCTACATAAGCTGGTATTCATGATTCAGAATCTTATCCAATGCAATTTCAACTTGGACAATTTAAAATAAGAAAAACTAGAAGGGAAATCAAGGTTAAATGCAAATGCTAGATTATACAAGATATGCTAACAAATCATCATCACCATATATTATGACACTATCAAATCTTATGGATTTTCCATTAAATTTAAATTTTTGATTTGATTATAGAATGTCTTCATTAAAAAATTAAATCAAGACTATAGTGACTGGGTCCAAAAACCACTTTAGTAACAAGTTGAATCCATGTTCTTGGTTACAAACAAAAGCAATATGCAAAATAAATATTTGTATCAGGCACTAAATAACAATCATTAGGGATATATATATACACATATTGGAGGTTTGTAGAATCCTCAATACATTTGGCAAGTTTCTAGGAATATGAGAAAATGGTTACTTTTGTACTCAATTTTATTCATGAATCACAATCTATGTTTTCTCATATTCTTCCTCCCAAGTTTTATGAGTTGGCACAACTACAAAACATGAAGGGTAGATATGAGATATGTTTTAATATGGTTTTGTTATTCCCTAGTAGATATTCAAATTTGAAAGTGAATCACAAACTCAAATATATATAAAAATAAAAAAAGGAAATTATGACAATTTTTGGTAGTCATGTGAAATCATGTTTTAGAAACTTTCAAGACTAGCTAGAAATGAATTCCAACTCAAATATATAAGCAACAAGCAACAAAGTTATTGAGCTAAAGCTTATCTTTTATATATTTATGTTTTTTCTTCACTTTGCCCCACATTTTCCAAGAATGGAGCATTAGTCATTTTTGTGAATTCCTAAAGAAATTGAGATAAAACATTGGAAATATAGATTGGAGAAGCCAGCACAAGTTCAATTTAGTTACACATTCAAATGTTTGAACAAATAAAGAATGAAATTCCAACAAAAGAAAAACCATAGGTAACTATGAAACTATAGACTCACCAAATATATATTTGAGAGATTGTGTCTTAGCATCTACCACTTCTTTCAAGACCATCCATTATAACTCAAAGTCTCTACAATCAATCAAAAAACAACAAATTTTTAGCACCAAGTTAATTAGCTCTTAACAGATCTCATTGTGTTGAAATTTAAAAACAACTCTAATACATGATGGCAAAACATAGTTATTAATTAACCATTAAACTCAAATGGAATTGGCATCTTTAGTCTGAAAAGATTTAAAGTTTACCAAGCTTGTATTAGAAACATGAGGTAAGGTTTTTTTTTTTGCATGAATATTTATAGATCAAATTTAGAAACACCTATAGGAGAAGTGAATTCAACTTGGTTATATATTTGTCATGGATAATTCTATAAAATTAGTTACAACAAATCTTGAAAATGATTTCAATTGCTTCTAGCCAAGTTGTTGTAAAGAAGGGGAAATGGTAAAAATAATCTATAGTCAACCAATGTGGCTACTTTAGACAAAATACCAAGAACTTTCATATATACTTAGTCAAATTTATCTCAAACATTTCAAAATTCAAGATACTAATTTATTTATTTATATATTTGTATTACACATGCTACTGTGTGAATCAAACAAAAGTCATTATACTCTTTAATCTTCTTGTTTTCTTAGTTCAATGAGGTGTTTTGTATGTTACATCATTTTCCCAATATACAACTATTAATTTCTTTTGAAAAAGGAATCGTACACTTATCTATGACCCATCTCTTTCTTAACATGTGTAATTTAAACCTTAACTAACTAGTGTTTCTTTTTGGTTCCATCCAAAGCAATGTTGATATCCTACAGTGAGAAAAAATCAATGCACAAATCTTAATAGCATTTCAAAATAATTAACAAGTTATAGAAAAATCAACTAATATTCATAAAGGAAAACCATATTTCTACAAAATTAGTAATATATAGGTTTAAAAAGCCCATACTTGGAACTAAATATTTAGGGACTATGTCTTACATTGATCTTGTTTTGTATAGCTTCTTTAGAACCCAAAGAATCTCAAATCTTTCCTTCAAGTTAGCAGTTGAGATCATGTTGTCTCTTTCCACCTCAAGCTCTTTGATCTCTCTAAAGAGTTATTTTTTCTCAGTTAAACTTTTTCTTTCCCATACCATCTTGGGGTACAATATCATGATTTTTTGTACACTCCTAAATAATTTTAAATTTTTTTTACAAAATTATAGCCCCTAAAGCATAAGCCCTCTCATCATTCTTATCTTTTCTACTTTCTATGTCTACTTTCTACGTGCTTAAAAATATAAATCAATTGCTCTACTACTCTAGGAGGAGAGTTTTGCAGATCCCATTGACATCTCCAGAGAGGAGCAGTACATATCAATTTGGTTGGAGTAAGGGATGAATGGAAATGTTGGTGCCCTACTGGTTTCATGAACTTTAAATCATTATCATTATCTTTATAGTAGTTGATGCATTACATCTTCCTCCACTATACCTCATCCTTAACTCTTTGGAAGAAAATGTGGGTGTTAGGACATTGAGTCTTATTTAATTGTTGGCAATTTTGTTCCTTTTAATATTTGACCATAGAAGTTTTTTTAGATAGTGACTTGCTCTCTGGTAAATATCAAGGGTTGTTGTTCGTCAAACCAAGAAATTATAGGCACGTCTACAAAAGTTTGGCTTGTGGTAATTTAAGCTTCATTGGGGTATAAAGAGGATTGGTAATTATTTTGAACTTAAAATTAAATTTTATAAAGTTTTTAAAAAACAGAAAACCCTAAAGCGAGGAGCAATGCTCAAGCCACCAAAGTGGGCTTGAGAAGTCATGAATTTCCAGCCAAAATTCTTTCACACAAATTAGATTTGGAAGTCTTCTAAATCAAATCTCTTCAGGATTTACGCCTATAAATACCTCATTATAACCCCTTAAAGGTTAGAGATTTTGGAGATTAAAAAAAGATCTCAAACTTATTGAGAAGTTCTCATTGAGAAGAAAGCCTAAAGTGTCACATCATTCCTGATCTCTCATTCAAGGATTTGATCTTTGAATCTTGAGTTGAATAACTTCATCCATTTAGTGAGGCTAAAGTGATCCATTAGAGCAATTGAAGGTTGCTATATAGAGGACGTGAATCAAGTTGTAGGTATTGGAGGGTAAGTCTTTAGGGTAGAGCGGTAAAGTAAATCTATGTAACTTGATTTCGTATAGTAGATTTAAATTAGTAGGTCTTAGACTTCATGATTTTTTATCACCTTAGTTAATATGAGGGTTTTTCACATCAAAATCTAGTGTCCATTGCATATCTACTAATTTCATTATTATATCCTTGATTGGTTGTTTATTATTGTTATCCCTAACATCTTGCAGGTTATCCCTAAAAGACAAAAAATATATTTTTATATTTAAATATTTCAAGTATAGCCCATTTGGTTATACAAGATATCCCTAGGATCTCTCAAGTTAAAAATTGAGGATAATACATATCAATCTTTTGCTTAAATTTTAAAAATCACCCATTCACCCCTCCTCTAGGTGTTCCCTATTGGACTTTTGGTTTTTCAGTAGGTATGAGTCATGACAATGGCTATTTGCTCAATGCATTTGCTTCATAACCCTTATAAATTAATGTTTCAAACCAATCCTTCATATAGTTCTAGGCATTAAAACAATCAAACAAATCCAAAATGGATGAAAGACAAACACAAAAGGTATAATACACTAGGGTGCTATCTCAAGTTAGAGTCTACAAAATAGAATCTATAGAAACTGAGTAACCACATAATGCATTTTAATTAAAGGGCATCAGCCACAAAAAGCCAAGGCCATTCAATTTTGTTGGCATATATGTTGAACAAACCATTTTGATTTTTTTTTTTCTTTCGACAACCAACATAGCAAAGCTTGCATTGAAGATATCAATCCACACTACACAAATTGCTTGCTTATTCAAAATTTAGACAACTTTGGTCATTCAACTAATATTGATAGCTAGCTCTGATATGAGAAACAACCAGGAAAGCAAAGAAACATTATGAAACTCCACAATTATGGATTTTTTAACTATCAACCAGAGACTTGAGAACTGAAAATAAATAAAGGTCAGAGCAAATTAAAGAAAAATAAACATACAATTAACCACAACATTGTATCAACTAATGGTTTGGCTGCACAATAGATAACATAAAACATTGGTATAACACGAAATTCCTTTCTTTCTATCACCCATTAGTATCCAAAATTTTAGCTACGATAAAATCATATCTACCTAAGTTAGAGTGTGTTTGGTAGTGATTCTAGAAAACTTTTCTAGTCTTTCTAACACTTGAATGATACAAATTTTTAAATGTTAAAAATGATAAAAACACTTCCTAAAATCACTACCAAACGGGTTCTTATTCTTAGTCAATATACTCGGCAGATTAAGCCTTATTGTATACTAATTTGGATAAGCACAACAAATTGGTGAAATATATAGACTACAAGTCCTTGCTTACCCAAATCCATCCACAATTTGCTTGATTGATAATTCCAATTCCGTTTCAAACACAAAAACATCAAAATAAAGCTAAAAACTTTGAACAAATAAAACAAATTGCAGATCAAGGACAAAATTGCAAAAATTGCCAAGTTCTAAATAAACGAAACATTCAACATATTAGAGGTCCTATAATCAATTTAGATAAAAAAAAAACCAGAACCCAATCAACAAACAATGCACATCATTTAAAAAAAAAAAAAAAAAGAATAGCTTAAATGATCAAAGAGAAAACCATACTACGAATCAAACTCGAAAAATACAAATAGAGAGATCATTAAAAAATCAATGTTACAAAAATTAGCTTAAATCACCTTATTGATTGAGTACTTGGATTTTTCCAAGGAAAAACTAGGGAGAGAAAGCAGAGGGTAAAAGAGCTGGTGTCTAAGAAGTGAGAATGAGAAGAGGGTGGGGATTTTATTAAATAAACAAGTCATTTCCCAGGTATACCCTTAGGATTTGTCCAAAAGACAAGAGAATCCAAATTTTTGACAGTGATGAGGAGCTTTTAGGGTGTCGAAAGGTTACATTTAGCTTGAGGGGTAGGGATAAGGTTGTAAAATTGGTTTCTGGAGAGAGAGTTGGTCTTTGAGTTAAATTTCCAAGACTACCCCTTGTGCAGTGGTTAATTTATTTTTCTTTACCTTTTTAAGTTTTCTAAGTTATATTATTCAAACTTATAATCTTATAAAAAATTATTTACCATAAATATATGATATGGTTAACTATGTTGTAAATAAAGTGGTGAATAACCACATTGAATAAAATATTAATGGTTATTTATGAATTCCATTTACTCATCTTTAAGATGAGTAATGGGAGTTCATATGGTAAAGCCTATAAAAGGCTTTTTACACCCCATGTAAGGAACATTCAGAGAAAAAAAAGAAGCTTTCACTCTTCTTTTTATTATCTCTTTCTTTCATTCTCTCAACACTTTTCTTCTTTGATTTCTTTCTCCCCTTTATATACATATATATATATAGATATATATTATTAAAGTAATGTATAGTCATTTCTACTTTTATTTGAGTCATATTTATTCTCATTTTACAACACGTTATCAGCACGAATTGCTTTAAAGGTAATTCTCATATCTTAAACTTGAAGTTATTTATATAGAATAAAATTTTACATATTTATATTATTGTCGATTTGTTTTGTTAAAGGTTATAAACAAATTATTTGATTTTGTTTATAATCAAAGTTATACCAATGCTATCAATTTATTATTGATTCTAATAATATTGTTTTGTCATATATATGAAGGTATTTGACAATGTCAAATCTCACAAAACTTGAATTTGTAGCACTTGACATTTCGGGAAAGAACTATCTATCTTGGATCCTTGATGTTGAAATAGATCTTAATGTAATGAATCTTGGAGCTATGATCAAAGAAGAAATTCAAGCATCCCTGCAGGATCGCGCAAAAGCACCGATTTTCCTTCGCCATCACCTCCATGCAGGTTTAAAAAATGAGTATCTTATGGTTAAGGACCCTTTTACTCTATGGAGTAATTTGAAGGAAAGATATGACCACCAGAAAACTATGATTCTCCCAAAAGCTCGATATGATTGGATGCACTTGAGGTTGCAGGATTTTAAAACTGTTAGTGAATATAACTCCGTACTTTTCAAAATCAGCTCTCAATTAAAGTTGTGTAGAGAAAAAATCACAAAAAAGACATGTTAGAGAAAACTTTTACTATGTTTCATGCCTCGAATGTGCTCTCGCAGTAGCAATATCAAGAGTGTAGATTTACAAAATATTCTAAATTAATATCTTGTCTTCTTGTTGCTAAATAAAATAATGAGCTTTTGATGAGAAATCACTAGTCTCGTCCAACTAGATCTGAACCATTCCCTGAAGTGAATGTAATATTGTCCCAAACTCGTGGACGTGGACGAGGATGAGGACGTGGTCGTGGTCATGGAAGAAATCCCCGATACCATGGTTATTATAATAATAATTCATCAAATTCTCATAAAAGGAAAACTTCATTGCACCATCAGAAGTGGAACAATATTGAGGCAAAACAAGAAAATGGGAAGTGTTTACAAGATAAACCTCCTAAGAACCATGAGAATAATTGTTATAGATGTGGTATGAAGGGGCATTGGTCGCGTACCTTTCGTACGCTCAAACATTTGGTCGACCTTTACTAAGCATCAATAAAAGCAAAAGGAAAAGAGGTAGAGATGAACTTTATCGATGGTGATGGATTGGACCTAACCTACTATGACATTGATTTCTTTGGAGGTCCTAGTGAAAAAACAAACCATTTAATAAATGATGAGAAGATTAACATTGATTAATGTTACTTTATAAATCAAATAAGATATTATTATGTCTTATATTTACATCTGATTTTATTTTGTTATTTACATTATAACTTTTTTTTTTTTAGTTATATATGAAATCCATTTGTTATTTGGTCTCAAGATGAATGATGATGATGTATGTCTCGCAGATTGTGCAACCACACACACAATTCTTCGAGATAAAAGATATTTCCTCGAATTGACATTAATAAGAGCTAATATAAGTAGCATATCTAGTACTACAAACTTAGTTGAAGGCTTTGGAAGAGCAAACATAACGCTACCAAATGGAACAAGATTCCATATAAATGACGCTTTATATTCTAGCAAATCTAGAAGAAATTTGCTCAGTTTTAAAGATATCCGCAGAAATAAATATCATATTGAAATTATGAACGAAGATAATATAGAATATCTTTACATTACTTCCATTATATCTGGCCAGAAGCTTGTAATGGAAAAACTCCAAGCTTTCTCCTCTGTGTTGTATCATACAACTATAAAGCCTATTGAATCATATGTTGTCATGAACCAGAAGTTCAACGACCCAAAAGTTTTTGTCCTTTGGCATGACAGGCTAGGTCACCTAGGGTCTTCAATGATGCGTCGAATAATCGAACACTCACATGGGCATCCACTAAAGAACCAGAAGATTTTTTCGCCCAATGAATACTCATGTGCTACCTACTCACAAGGTAAATTGATAGTCAAACCATCTTTTACTAAAATCATATCTGAGTCACCAGTTTTTTTAGAAATAATACATGGGGACATATGTGGGCCTATCCATCTACCATGTAGACCATTCCATTATTTTATGATCTTAATAGATGCTTCTACTAGGTGGTCACATGTTTGTCTCCATTCTACACGTAACGTTGCCTTTGCTAGACTCCTTGCACAAATAATCAGATTACGAGCACAATTTCTAGATTATCCAATTAACACAATACGTCTTGATAATGCTGCTAAATTTACTTCTCAAACATTCATTGACTATTGCATGTCAGTAGGGATAAATATTGAGCATCGTGTTGCTCATACTCATACCCAAAATGGTTTAGCAGAATCCTTCATCAAACGTTTCCAATTAATAGCTCGATCATTACTAATGAAAACCAAATTACTACTTTCGCCTAAGGACATGCTATTATGCATGTTGTAACTTTAGTCCATATTCGACCTACAACTTACCATGAATACTCCCCTTCACAACTTGTGCTTGGAAAACAACCAAATATCTCTCACTTTCAAATCTTTGGTTGTGCAGTATATGTACCAATTGCACCTACACAACGCACTAAAATGGGTCTCCAACGAAGACTTGGGATTTATGTAGGTTTTGATTCTCCATTTATCATAAGATACCTTGAATATTTGACAGACGATGTTTTTACAGTCCGCTTTGTGGATTGTCATTTTAATGAGTGTTTTCCCGTCATTAGGAGGAGAAAAGTCGATTCTTGAAGAACGAAGAGAAATTAGTTGGAAGAAATTTGCTATGTCCCATCTTGATCCTCGTACAAATCAATGTGAACTAGAAGTTCAAATGATCATTCATTTTCAAAATCTTGCAAATCAACGACCAGATGCATTCATTGATATAAAGAAAGTGACAAAGTCACAAATCCCAGTTGCAAATACTCTAGCATAGATTGATGTCCTTGTAAGACAGTTAACAAATGAATCTAAGATACGCCTGAAGCGTGGTAGACTTGTCAGCTCAAAGGATGTAACTCCCTAGAAGAGGAGAACCCAAGGAAAACTTGGTACTCTAGAAAAGACCATCAAAATGATTGATCAGTTTAAAATTGATAAATCTATAGCCCCAGAAGAGGCACAAATAATGCAGAAAGCCCCTGAAGAGGCATATATTGAACAAGAAACCTCTGAAGAGGCACATATTGAACGAGAAGCCCTTGAAGAGGCACAGGTACTTGAAAATTGTGAGATTTCAGTAAGTTATGTACACACGAGAGAAAAATGGGATCGAAATAATATTGTTATTAACAATATTTTTGCTTTCCAAGTGGCCTTTGATATCATAAGAAATGATGAAGATCCTGAACCACGAAATGTGGAAGAATACTGACATAAAAATGATTGGCCAAAATGTAAAGAAGCTATACAGGCAAAGTTAAACTCATTAACAAAACAAGAAGTTTTTTGACTTGTAGTCCAAACACTTGAAGATGTGAAGCCCGTTGGGTACAAATAAGTATTTGTATGAAAGTGCAAAGAGAATAATGAGATCATAAGATATAAAGCGCGATTAGTAGTACAAGGTTTCTCATAGAGACCTAGTATTGACTACGAGAAAACATATTCTCCCGTCATGGATGCAATCACATTTCATTTTTTAATTAGTTTGGCGGTCTCAAAAGGATTAGATATATGTCTCATGGATGTTATTACAACATATTTATATGAATCCATGGATAATGATATATACATGAAAATCCTTGAAGGATTTAAATTGCCTGAATCAAATAGTATAAAGCCTCATAGCATGTACTCAATCAAGTTACAACGATCCTTGTATGAATTAAAACAATCTGGAAACATGTGGTACAATTGCCTTAGCGAATACTTGCTAAAAGAATGGTATGTGAATAACCCTATATGCCCATGCATCTTCATTAAGAAATCAGAAACCGGATTTGCAATTATTGCAGTGTATGTTGATGACTTAAATCTTGTTGGAACTCCTGAAGAGTTCACAAGAACAACAAATTACTTGAAAAAGGAATTTGAGATGAAAGATCTTGGAAAAACAAAATTTTATCTCCGCCTGCAGATTAAGCATTTTCCAAATGGAGTTTTAGTACATCAATCAACATACATTAAAAAAGTTTTGAAGCATTTTAATATGGATAAAGCGCATCTTTTAAGTTCTCCAATGATTGTCCGATCACTTTATGTGAAAAAGGACTCATTTCGTCCTTGCGAAAAAAATGAAGAATTACTTGGTCCTGAAGTACCATATCTTAGTGCTATTGGTGCACTTATGTATCTTGCCAATTGTATATGTCTAGACATTGCTTTTTCTGTTAATTTATTAGCAATATACAGTTCTGCTCCAACTCAAAGACATTGAAATGATATCAAACATATATTGTGTTATCTTCGCGGAACTACTGATATGGGACTATTTTACTTAAGGGAATTAAAGCAACAATTGCTTGGATATGTAGATGCAGGATATCTTTCAAATCCACATAAAGGTAGGTCACAAACAAGGAATGTGTTTAATTACAATGGTACTGCTATTTCATGGAGATCTCTCAAACAAACAATGGTGACCACATCATCAAATCATTTAGAAAAACTAGCAATTCATGAAGCAAGTCATGAATGTATATGGCTAAGATCTATGATCTAGCATACTCGGGAATCATGTGGACTCTCCTCTATCAAAGGTGACCCAACAATATTATTTGAAGATAATGCTGCATGTATTGCACAAATAATAGGGGGTTATGTTAAAGGAGATAGAACTAAACACATTTCACCAAAATTCTTTTATACACATGAACTCCAGAAGAGTGGTGAAATTGATGTGCAACAAATACACTCAAGTGATAATCTAGCAAATTTATTCACAAAATCATTGCCAACCTCAACATTCAAGAAGTTAATACACAGGATTGGAATATGTCAACTCAAGGATATCGACATGAGGGGGAGTATGCTTGTAAAAGGGTGTTAGTGTATTGTACTCTTTTTCCTTCGTCTAGGTTTTGTCCTATTGGGTTTTACTGGCAAGGTTTTTAACAAGGCAGTCTTAACATACCAAGAAAAGAATGTTGCACTATTTTTCCTTCGCTAGGTTTTTCCTATAAGGTTTTTTACTAGCAAGCTTTCATTCTCTCAACACTTCTCTTCTTTGATTTCTTTCTCCCCTTTATATATATTATTAACGTAATATATAGTCATCTGTACTTTTATTTGAGTCATATTTATTCTCGTTTTACAACAAAATATAATATTTTATCAAAAATTCATTTCTAAAAGAAATCTTTTTTGTCATAAAAATAAATTTACTATCAAAATTTTATTTTTTTTCCATAAAAATTTATTTGTGCCTAAAATTATGATAGCAAAATATGAAATTTGTTGTAGTGAAGTATATAAATAATATAAATAAAATGATCTAATATGTTTTAAACTTATAAAAATATATATGCAAAATTACATAATAAAATTTTTCTTCCATTTTCAATATGTATATTTTCATATTTAAAATGCTGTACATATTTTATTTGATAAAATTTAAAATATTAATATATTTATAAAAGATGAAAAAAATAAATATTATTGATTTTTAATTTCATATATATATGCAAAATTACAAAATATAATTTTTCTTCCCTTTTCAATATATATATTTTCATATTTAAATATTAATATATTTATAAAAAATGAAAAAAAATAAATATTATTGATTTTATATATATATATATTAATTTTTTAAAAGTATTTTAATTTTAATGAAATATAAATTATATATTTATGACATAATTGATTTGACTGCAATTTGACTAATGAATTATAAATTAATAACTTTTCTTGTTAAATGACTAATCCATTTTTTAAAACATTGCTTATATCTTTAAAAATTATTTTTAAAAAATTTTAAATTTGAAATAATAAAAAAAAATTCGATTCATCAATTTTTATAAAATTATTATTATTATTATTATTTTATAATATGAATCTTTCATAATTTTTACATATTGTATAAATGTTAAAATTTTAAATGGAAAAATAAATAGTGTATCCAAATTTTAAATTCCTCCCATTTTTTTTAGGTGTTTTTTTTCTCCCTTTTCAATCACTCTATTCCCTTCACTAATCACTTTCCACCTATCTTTTCTCGTATATTTATTTCTTTCTTCGTGAAACACTAACCCATTTTCCTTCCATTTTTCAGTCTCTCATTTTCTTTTTTTGTGAAGCCTTAACTTACTACAACTCAAGCCCTAAATATTAATTATAATAATATATTTTATGAATTAAGGTTTAAATTTACAAATTCCATTTTATTATTTAGAAGTTTATGATATAAGAATTTTTTATATTAATACTAAATAAAAGATTTATTTATTTTGTAAATTCTATCACATGTAAAAGTAAAAATATCATTGCAATACTATTTTATTATTTACATTATTTTTCTTTTAATTTTCATTTTAAATTTATCATATCAAAATCACAATAAGTGATGGTGCTTTTATCATTTTTCTTATGATTTTAAATTGATTGTGGATCTAACTTTTTTTGTTTAAAATCTTTAATTTTTAATTAAAATAAAATATAAAAGAAAATATATTTTTCATAAAAATTTTTATTTAATCTTTTATATTAATTTCATAAAAAATAGGTACATCTTAAAAAAAAAGGTAAATTAATGCTTAGGAGAACCGGAAACACTATCATACTTGTCATGGTGTATATATTCCTTTGGGACCCTCGATAAGTAATTGGAGGACTTTGCCCGCCCCAAAAAGAACTTTGGGATCCTAGGTATATCCATTCTTAGAGGAACCAAGACCCCTATTTTCATTTTTCATGGTTCATATATTTCTTTAGGGACCCTTGAGAAAGAATTAAAGGTTATTCCCCACCCTAAAATGGACATTGGAACCCAAGGTACATCTTAAAGACAATTTGATACATCATTTACAAAATTTGGTACATATTTCATAAAATTTGGCACATCCTTAAAACAATTTTGTACATCCAATACATGAGCTACCAAGACCTCTATATTATTACCCGTGGTTCATTTATTTCTTTAGGGATCCTTAGGAAGTAATTAGAGGTCGTTCCCTACTCCGAAATGAACTTTGGAACCCTAGGTACATTCTTAAGGAAATTTGGTACATTGTTAAGAAATTTTGGTACATCCAATCCTCGAGCTATCGAGACCCCTATCTATCTTCCCATGGTCCATATCATGCTTTGAGGACCCTTAGGTAGTGATTGAAGGTCATCCCCCACATCGGAACAAACTTTGGCACTCTTGGTACATCATTTACAAAATTTGGTACATTTTTAAAAATATTTGGTACATACTTGAGATATTGAAACCTCTATCTTATTACCCATGGTCCGTTTATTCTTTTAGGGATCTTTGGGAAGTGATTGGAGATCATTCCCTACTCTGAAATGGACTTTGGAACCCTAGGTACATCATTGAGAAAATTTGATACATCCAATCCTTGAGCTAACGGAACACTTATCTCCATTTCCATAGTCTTTTTCTTCATTTGGAGACCCTCGAGAAGTTATTGAAGGTCGTTCTCCACCTCATAACGGACTTTGGCAACATTGGTACATCCTTTACAAAATTTAGTACATCCTTCACAAAATTTGGTACATTATGAAGGATGTACCAAATTTTGTGAAAGATGTCCCAAGGGTTTCAAAGAGCATTCCGAGGTGGGGATCAACCCCCGATCACTTCCTTATGGGTTTCAAAATGAAATCATGTACCATCCATGTTCAGATGGGGGACTCGAAAATAATAGGATCAGATGTACCAAATTTTGTGAAGAATGTACCAAGCATTCCGAGGTGGGGATCTGCCCCTAATCACTTTCCTAAGGGGTCATAAATGAAATCATGCACCATCCATGTTCAGATGGGGATCCTGAAAACAATAGGATCAGATGTACCAAATTTTGTGAAGGATGTACCAAGGGTTCCAAAGTGCATTTCGAGGTGGGGATCAGCCCCTAATCACTTTCTTATGGGTTCCAAAATGAAATCATGGACCATCTATGTTCAAATGGGGGACCTGGAAGTAATAGGATTGGATGTACCAAATTTAATGAAGAATGTACCAAATTTTGTGAAGGATGTACCAAGGGTTCCAAACTACGTTCCAAGGTGGGGATAGACCCCCAATCACTTCCTTATGGGTTCCAAAATGAAATCATGGACCATCCATGTTCGGATGGCGATCTCGAAAGCAATAGGATTGGATGTATCAAATTTAATGAAGAATGTACCAAATTTTGCGAAGGATGTACCAAGGGTTCCTAAATGCGTTCCGAGGTGGGGATCAGCCCCCAATCACTTCCCTATGGGTTTCAAAATGAAATCATGGACCATCCATGTTCAGATGGGGGACCCAAAAAAAATAGGATCAGATGTACCAAATTTAATGAAGGATGTACCAAATTTTGTGAAGGATGTACCAAGCGTTCCAAAGTGCGTTTCAAGGTGGGGATGGGCCCCCAATCACTTCCTCATGGGTTCCAGCATGAAATCATGGACCATCCATGTTCAAATGGGGGTCCCGGAAATAATAAGATTAGATGTACCAAATTTAATAAAGGATGTACCAAATTTTGTGAAGAATGTACCAAGGGTTCCAAACTGCGTTCCGAGGTGGGAATCGACCCCTAATCACTTCCTTATGGGTTCCAAAATGAAATCATGGACCATCCATGTTTAGATGGGGGACCCAAAAGCAATAGGATCAAATGTACCAAATTTAATGAAGGATGTACTAAATTTTGTGAATGATGTACCAAATTTTGTGAAAGATGTACCAAGGGTTCCAAAGTGCGTTTTGAGGTGGGGATCGGCCCCCAATCACTTCTTTATGGGTTTCAAAATGAAATCATGGACCATCCATGTTCACATGGGGGACTCGGAAGCAATATGATCGGATATACCAAATTTTGTGAAAGATGTACCAAGGGTTCCAAAGTACATTCTGAGGTGGGGATCGGCTCCCAGTCACTTTCTTATGGGTTCCAAAATGAAATCATGCACAATCCATGTTGATTCGTCCCCAATTGGTGTTCTGATTGATTCAGATCAATCAACTGATGTACCTTTGATTCAATCCTCAGACGGGAGTTATCAACAAAATTTATAAACCTATTTCACCATATACTAGGGTAGCATAGCTAGCATAGCATAGTGGCTCTAGGATCGTCCACAGAGATGAGTTTTCACTTCACAATTGATATTAGTTCAAAAACTGAATTGGTGGTTTTCCTTTCCAAGGTTAGCTTTAAAAGAAAACATAAGTTTGAATTGAAAACAAATGGTTTTAAGCTAACCAAACTGAAAATAACTAAAAGTAATTAGAAAGAAAGATGTTTCTTGGGACTTCAGGTCACTAGGATCAGGTGCCAATACAAAAGAAGAGATTCCGGTCACTTGTTTCTTTTCCTCGCGTTAGGGATTTAACATATAGTTATTTCCCGAACCGGTGTGGTACAGATGCTTACCATTAATGGTTCCAAACACTAAATCCCTCTCACTGATCCATCTTGCAATGGCTCGTGCCTCTCACCTAGCATTTGCCATTCAAGGGGATCTTTAACCTTGGATTATCCTTCAAAAGCTCGCAAGAGATAACTAATGGATGTCTCCTTGGAGTCCAAAAGCTTACCAAGTGTTGGCTGGTCTAGAAAATCCTACCTTTGAATCACCTGGCCAACACTTGGTAAGGCAAGTGGACTCCGTCCATTGAGTTTCACTAGTTTATCTCTTGCGATTTGACTCTGGCCCAATTGGTGTCTCAGCTGATTCACGTCCAGCTGGTGCTCCTTGATTGAGTGAATAATCAACAAAATTTATAACCTATATCACCATGCATTGGGTTAGCTTTAGCTAATGTAGCATAGTGACTCTAGGATCATTCACTGGGAAGGGTTTTCAACTCACAACTGATACCACTTCTTAGCTAATTTGGTGCTTTTTCATTTCAAGGTTAGCTAAAGAAGAAAACGCAAACTTTTGTTGTAAAATGTTTAGTTCCAAGCTAACTAAAAGGAAAGTGATGGAAATTACTTATGGAGAAAAACATTCCTTGGAGGTTCAGGTTCACAGGGGAGGTTCCTCATGCAAAAACACAGCTCCGGTCACTTGGTTCACCTCCTCGCATTAGAGAATTAACATGTAGTTAATCCTCTAACCGGTTTTGTATAAATGCTACCCTTTAATGGATTTTAGCACTAAATCCTTCTCACTGATGCAACTTGGAATGGCTCGTGCTTCTCACCTAGCAGTTGCCATTCAAGGTGATCATTAACCTTGGACTTCCCGTCCCAAGCTCGCAAGAGATAACTAATGGATGTCTCCTTGGAGTCCAAAAGCTTACCAAGTGTTGGCAATTCAAGAAAATCCCACCTTCAAGTCACCTCCCAGAAGCTCGCAAGAGGTAAACTAGTGCATCTCCACGGACGGAGATCACTTGCCTTACCAAGTGTTGGCTCAGGTGACTTGCAAGGTGTTTGAAGTTAGCTAAAAACATAGAAATCATTAATGGGTCACACTTACTCTTCATTAATGGCTGAAACCACAAAACTACCCATTCTTGCAATTGGAACCATCCCCGGCCACCTTAGCTCCAAGGAATTAAAAGCTTAGCCACCCATCCTCTGAGGAAACTTCCTTAGAGCTTGTTTGGCTATAAAGAAAATACAAACAAAATGGGAAGGTAAGGTAGAAAAAACTATGAACTTTACTTCCTTCAAAATTATACAAAAGTTGTCTCCCGTCTGATTTTTCAAAAAAGGGAAGATTACAATATATACAAGGGGTTATTCACCCTTTTCTTCTTGCTTAAAGACTAAGGAATCATGTGATAGGAGGGTTACAAGGAGAGTTTGGGAATTTAGACATCAAATATCTAAAGCAAAAATATCTCAGGATGTCGGTTGCAGCTATCGGGTGGCTTCAGGAGGCGTTTCGCAGCCGGCACTGTAGCGCTGCGAAATTTCTCAGCCAAAGGCCAAAATTTCGCAGCCCTACGAAATTCTCCTTTAGCTTGGAGCGATCGGCTTCAAATGGCTGTAACTTCTTCATTTGAACTCATAATCATGCACCGTTTGAAGCATTGGATTCTTGACTTCCTGAGCTTTGAAATGGTATATAGAATGCATGAATTGGACTTCGGAAAGTGCTCCAAAAGTGGCCAAGAAGACTGTAACTGCTGTCCCCTGTTTTGCTTCATGGGAGATTCCTCTTTGCTTCCCTCCTTGCATTCCGGATTTGCTTATGGCAAAGGACTTTAAAGCTTCAAAGCTTTGGTTCTTCATGTTTTTGAGCTTTCCAAAAGCTTTGCCATGGATTCCAAAGAACTCTCCTCAATCTCGGATTGCTTTGGTGAGCAAAAAGCTAACAAAAACACCAAAACTTACACATTTTGATTAGAATTGGTTGCAAGGGTCCTTAATATGTTAATTGGGTTAAAAGGTGACAACTACTACTCAAAAGTGTTTAAAAGAGTTAATTACAAGGTTACAAAATAGCATTTTTGAGTAGTAATCACTCCCCCCAACCGACATATTGCTAGTCCCTTAGCAATGAAGGAGAGAAAAATAAAAGTAAAAGTAGTATAATTTACAAAATCATGCTGATCACTTAAAAAAAATGTTTAAGTGGCATGATGATCTAGCTCTCACATGGAATATTAAAGAAATAAAACTCAAACTTCAACAGGAGTTATCAAATAAAAATTGTCTACTCACAATTCTTAAAGAGAAGGTATTATGCAAATTGAAGCTTTCAAATCATTTCCACTTCCAAAGGACCAAACCTTACTCTTCCACAAAAATCTAAGTGTGAGTTGATAGCTTCCAAATATAGTATGCCAAACTAATCTCACCCCTCAACCTAGCTCTTTTTCAACACTTAGTAAACTGACCAAATTCAATAGGCTAAGAACGCACCCTTTTGTTTCACTTTTTTTTCTTGTAGGAATGCAAAGCTTAAGGGTTTTCTTTTCTAAATTGTCCATGTAACGGGGGTCCATCGATGACTCCCAACCAATCAAGGTTTAGGGCATCAAGTTTTAAGGATTTTTCAACCACTAACTCCTCGGATTTCACCCCGGACTTTTGAGAATGAATTTAAAATACCCAAGCACCTACAACATGCTAAACTCCACCTATCCACCCATGTAACGAGCATTGAGGTCGGTGGCTCCCAACCAATCAAGGCTTAGGGCACCAGGCTTTAAAGATTTTCACCATATACCCCTCGGACCTTGCTCGGGTTTCAAGGCAAGCAAACACATTTATTTATTTATTTATTTATTTTTTTTTTTCCAAAGGCTCATTGGCCTCTTTTTTTTTTCTTTTTTTTTTCTTTTTTTAGGTGTCCCAACACTATTAAATGAGGTCAAAAGTACCAAGTCTAAATTTTCCTAAGTCATGAGGGAAATAGTTTTTCATCTTATACTTGGAAGCTAGTGGACAGTGTGTGTATAGTTCAAGGTGGGAGAACTAAGCTTGAATTCAAAAGAAGATTCAACAATTCATCAACTTTAGTAAGCATAATACAAACTCTAAGTCAAGTGAAAAACAAAATTCATTTTCTCCCATTTCATTTTTGAGAATTTTTCCTTAATAACCATAGAGAGTAGCATAAGAACTAAAAAAAAATTTAAAATTAAACAAAAAACAACTAAATTACCAAAATAAACTTAGCATAAATAACAAAAGACTTCCTTCCTCAATTCTCCCCCAACCGAGCTGAACATTGTCCTTAATGTGGCATGAGCGATTGAGATTAAAGGGAGGAAGTGGTACCTCCTGAATGATATCAATTTCGAATAGTGATTGGAGAAACCACATGTTTCAAAAAGAATAAAAGAAGTGAGTAGAGGAAATAAGAATAGAATAATGCTAAGAGTGATAAAAAAGATAATGGAGTTGTATTACTTCAATTCATGTAGGTACAAAATGAAAGCAAGTAATACAAGTAATCCAAGCAATCCCAATATATACTACCAAAAGCATGGGATTTCAAAAAGGAAATGCATAAACGAAATACATAATGAAAATATATAAGGGGCAACTATCAAAATGATCAGCTGGTGGGTGGAGATGATGGCTCAGCTGCCTCTGCCTCTCCTGTAGTAGGCTCTGATGGGGCAGGAATGGTAGGCTCAGGAGCTGAGATGCCAAGATGATGCTGAATCTGGCTCAGGAGAATAGTGTGATGGGCCTGAGTGGATATGATCTGCTCCTGATGAGCACGAAGAGCTGCTATCTGCTGAGTAAGGATGCTCTGGGAAGTGGCCAATGCCTGAAGAGTGTGGGCTAGGCCTCCATGCTCAGTAATGGGTATAGCTATCCTTGGCTCAGCTGATGGAGATGGCTCTGCTGCAGGTGGAATAACAGGGGGAGTCTGTGGTGCAGCCTGAGGAGCAGGGGATGGAACCTCTGGTGAAGGCTCTCTAGAAACCACTGCAGGGGCAGGTGGCTGAGTATCAGCAGGCATATCAATTGGCTCCTCTGTCTGCTCCAGATGCTCTGGTGCTCCCTGATCTGCACCACGATAGGCTGTCATGCTAGTCCATTTGTCGAGAGTAAAAATCTCTCGACATAAACGTCTACGCTCCAAATGAGGCTCTGATGGATATCCCAGGTGCTCCAAGATCTGGCATAACAGTCTGGGGAAGAGGAGTGGAATGGCATCCGCTCGAAGCAGCTTCTTTCGATGCACCTTCTCTTCAAAGTAGAGAAGGGCAGCCATGATGAGGTGGTGAGGGCCAAAAAAATATCCCTTAGAGATCCTATAGAGGGCCTCCAGCAATACTCCTCTCCTCTGGACTCAATGCTGGAGTGGGAATATGTTGTGGCGGAGGAGTGCATCAATGAAGAACATGCTGGGGGGAAGCTCCCTCCTCTGAATGTAATGGTGAGAGAATGCCCCTCTGGACAGAGTATGGACAATATCGCTCTGTGAAGGCCGAGTCCAAGCTCTGAAATCCTCTGGACGAGCTGACTCATAGGGGATATGGAGCGCCTCAGCTATATGGCGAGCTTCCAGAATACCATGCCGTCCATCTATCGTGAAATGGATGACAGTGGGGTCACGGACCTGGTTGGTGGTCATAGACTAGTAGAAGTCCAATGCCACCCGAGGGTAGAAAAAATCTCTTGGGGTTAGCAATTGCTCCAAGTGATACCTTTGGAGCAGGTGGAAGGAGTCTCTGAGCTCGGGCTGAAGAAGGAATGTGGCAATGTCGAAGTAGAGCTCTGAATGGAATGGTCGTGCCCTGCAGTCCTGGTTTTCTTCAATTGGGGGCTGTGTAACCATGGGCTGCTTAATCACTACCTCAGGAGTCATGCCTGAGGGGAGTTGGGAGTCTCTGCCCGGCGTGCGAGATGGCTGAGTTTTCTTGGCCGGCGGCGAAGACTTTTTGGCTGGCGGCGAAGACGGTGTAAGTGGCGGTGGAGAGGGTGTAGGCTCAGATTCGGTCTCCGAAGAGGACTCGGTCAGATTAATTGGCTCAGAGGCCTTAGCTTTCTTCTACGGTGGCCCTCTGGAAGAGCTCGCACCTGATCTTCTCGTGTTGTAGCGCCTAGCCGGAGGACTGACGGGCGTGGCTTCAACTGGAGGTGGGGCTACGCGTGGCCGCGGCGGCTCAGATGTGGAGCCTGTGACGGCGGTGCCTCTCAGGGGTCTCAGGCGAGCTGATGGACAAGAAGACTTCGCTCCCCGTGTTCTGGCCATGGTGGCGGCGGCGAGAATGGTCGGAAAATACACTCGGGTTGCTCAGGCGGAGGAGGCCGACGGGAGAGTGCTCGGGCGTGAGGGCTCTTGGTTCCTTTTGGAAGTTCAAATGACGGTTTATAAATAGGAAAAATGGAATTTATACCGTTAAAAAGGATACCAAAAGTCACTATTCATTTTCGCAGCATGGAAAAATTTTCGCAGCGGAGGGGCATTTTCGCAGCGGTATTGTAGCGCTGCGAAATGGTTTCGCATCGGGAGAAATTTTTGGCGTGGATTTCGCAGCTGCGAAAACGAGGTCACTGTGCTGCGAAATGGCGCTCGTGTGCCAAAGGGGTGTTTCGCAGCTGCGAAACACCCTGCGAAATGGAGCTTTGGCTGCGAAAATTGGAGTTTTTACGCTTTGGGGATTTCGCAGCCATTTCGCAGCTGCGAAACGATGTTATTGTGCTGCGAAATGGCACTCGTGTGCCAAGGACCCATTTCGCAGCTGCGAAAATTTTCGCAGAGGGTACTGTAGCGCTGCGAAATCATTTCGCAGCAGGAGGTTGATTTCGTAGCGGGCTGGCCATTTTTCGCAGCGGCACTGTTCTGATTCGTCCCCAATTGGTGTTCTGATTGATTCAGATCAATCAACTGATGTGCTTTGATTTTCAATCCTCAGACGGGAGTTATCAACAAAATTTATAAACCTATTTCACCATATACTAGGGTAGCATAGCTAGCATAGCATAGTGGCTCTAGGATCGTCCACAGAGATGGGTTTTCACTTCACAATTGATATTAATTCAAAGATGAATTGGTGGTTTTTCTTTCCAAGGTTAGCTTTAAAAGAAAACACAAGTTTGCATGAAAACGAATGATTTTAAGCTAACCAAACTAAAGATAACTGAAATTAACTAGAAAGAAAGATGTTTCTTGGGATTTCAGGTCACTAGGATCAGGTGTCATAAACAAAAAGGGAGATTCCGGTCACTTGTTTCTTTTCCTCGCGTTGGGGATTTAACATATAGTTATTTCCCGAACCGGTGTGGTACAGATGCTTACCATTAATGGTTTCAACACTAAATCCCTCTCACTGATACACCTTGCAATGGCTCGTGCCTCTCACCTAGCATTTGCCATTCAAGGGGATCTTTAACCTTGGATTATCCTTCAAAAGCTCGCAAGAGATAACTAATGGATGTCTCCTTGGAGTCCAAAAGCTTACCAAGTGTTGGCTATTCTAGAAAATCCTACCTCTGAATCACCTCCCAAAGGCTCACAAGAGGTAAACTAGTGAAACTCAATGGACGGAGTCCACTTGCCTTACCAAGTGTTGGCCCAGGTGATTCAAAGGCGTTTTAAGTTAACTAAAAAGATAAAAACCATAAACGGGTCACACTTTCTTTTCATTAAAAATGGAAACAAAAAAAACTCACCCTCATGCAGCCGGCACCTTACCTAGCTTCCTTCACCCAAGAAACAAAAAGTCTAGCCTCTCATCCTCTGAGGAAAAATCCTCAAAGGATGTTTGGCTAGAAAGAAAATGAAAGAGAAAACAAAGACGAGAAGGAAAAAGAGAGCAAGGCTCTGTATATATCACTTTAAAAACTATACAAGGTGGTCTCTGCAAAAGCTCCCGAGATATATTCCAATGGAAAATTACAAACATATAAATAAGGGGTTATTCACCCTTTGCTTCTTACTTCCTAACTAAGGAATCATGTGATAGGAGGGTTACAAGGAGAGTTTAGGAATTTAGACATCAAATATCTAAAGCAAAAATATCTCAAGATGTCGGTTGCAGCTATCGGGTGGCTTCAGGAGGCGTTTCGCAGCTGGCATTGTAGCGCTGCGAAATTTCGCAGCCCTGCGAAATTTTCCTTCAGCTTAGAGCGATATTCTTTCAATGGCTGTAACTTCTTCATTTGAACTCCGAATCATGCACTGTTTGAAGAATTGGATTCTTGACTTCCTGAGCTTTGAAATGGTATATAGCATGTAGAAATTGGACTTCGGGAAGTGCTCCAAAAGTGGCCAAGAAGACTGCAACTGCTGTCCCCTATTTTGCTTCATGGCAGATTTCTCTTTGCTTCCCCTCCTTGCATTCCGGATTTGCCTATGGCAAAGGACTTTAAAGCTTCAAAGCTTTGGTTCTTCATGTTTCTAAGCTTTCCAAAAGCTTTGCCATGGATTCCAAAGAACTCTCCTCAATCTTGGATTGCTTTGGTGATCAAAATACTAACAAAAACACCAAAACTTACACATTTTGATTAGAATTGATTGCAAGGGTCCTTAATATGTTAATTGGATTAAAAGGGAATAACTAATACTCAAAAGTTATTAAAAGAGTTAATTACAAGCTTACAAAATAGCATTTTTGAGTAGTAATCACATGTTCAGATGTGGGACTCGAAAGCAATAGGATGAGATGTACCAAATTTTGTGAAAGATGTACCAAGGGTTCCAAAGTGCATTCCGAGGTGGGGATCAACCCTCAATCACTTCCTTATGGGTTCCAAAATGAAATCATGGACCATCCATATTCAGATGGGGGTACTAAAAACAATAGGATCAGATGTACTAAATTTAATGAAGGATGTACCAAATTTTGTGAAGGATGTACCAAGGCTTCCAAAGTGCATTCCGAGGTAGGGATCAACCCCCAATCACTTCTTTATGGGTTCAAAAATGAAATCATGGACCATCTATGTTCAAATGGGGACCCAGAAACAATAGGATCGGATGTACCAAATTTAATGAAGGATGTACCAAATTTTGTGAAGGATGTACCAAGGGTTCCAAAGTGTGTTCCGAGGTGGGGATCAGCCCCCAATCACTTCCTTATGGGTTCCAAAATGAAATCATGGACCATCCGTGTTCAGATTAGAAACCTGAAAGTAATAGGATCGGATGTACTAAATTGAATGAAGGATGTACCAAATTTTGTGAAGGATGTACCAAATTTTGTGAAGGATGTACAAAGGGTTCCAAAGTGCATTTTGATGTGGGGATCGGCCCCCAATCACTTCCTTGTGGGTTCCAAATGAAATCATGGACCATCTATGTTTAAATGGGGGTCTCGAAAGTAGTAGGATCGGATGTACCAAATTTTGTGAAGGATGTGTGAAATCTTTGAGGTGGGGATTTACTTCATGTTATGTGAGGATTTAGTAAAAGGGAGGTTGACCCATTAACACCATGGGAAGGCATTTAAACATTTACATTATACCCTTAGAATCAATGGAATTTCTTTTATACAATAACATTAGTTTGGTATGTTATGTTCAGAAGGCAATCTAGGAGCACATCTTCCATTTGAAAGGCATGTCTATGTGTGAATGACATTATAATACTATGCGACATGCAGAAAGCAAAGTAGGGGTACACCCTTCGTTGCATAGGCATGCCCATGGGTATGATAACATTATTTTGGTCTACTATATGCAGTATGCAAACTAGGGGCACACCCTTGATTTTAGAGGCATGCCTATTGCCAAAACCATTATATTAGTAGGCTATGTGCGCTAGTCAACCTAAGAGCACAATATTCATGGAAGATGCATGAATGTTGGTAAAAAACTTATCTTTGTTAAGCTATGTGTAGTAGGAAAAAGATAGGCATGACTCTCTATCAAAGGCATGCCTTTAGGAGACTAGATTTGAGGTGTTGGTTGGGCAATAAGGCAAATGGATGCATGCCGATAGCTTGAAAGGTGGGCCCTTGAGGTTCATATGAAATAAGCGATTGGAGGTCATTTCCCACCTCAAAACAGACTTTGGCACCCTTGGTACATCCTTTACAAAATTTGGAACATCCTTCACAAAATTTGGCACATCCTTCATTAAATTTGGTACATCAAATCCTATTACTTTCGAGTCCCCCATCTAAACATGGATGATCCATGATTTCATTTTGGAACCCATAAGGAAGTAATTAGGGGTCGATCCCCACCTCAAAACGCACTTTGGAACGCTTGGTACATTCTTCACAAAATTTGGTACATACTTCATTAAATTTGGTACATCTAATCCTATTGTTTTCGAGTCCCCCATCTGAACATGGATGGTACATGATTTCATTTTCGAACCCATAAAATAGTGATTGGGGGCCAATCCCCACCTTGAAACGCATTTTGGAACCCTTGGTACATCCTTCACAAAATTTGGTATATCTGATCCTATTGCTTCCGGGTCCCCCAACTAAATATGGATGGTCTATGATTTCATTTTGGAACCCATAAGGAAGTGATTGCGGGCCAATCCCCACTTTGGAACACAGTTTGGAACCCTTGGTACATCCTTCACAAAATTTGGTACATCCTTCATTAAATTTGGTACATCCGATCCTATTGCTTCTGGGACCCCCATCTGAACATGGATGATCCATGATTTCATTTTGGAACCCATATGGAAGTGATTGAGGACCGATCCCCAACTCGGAACGCACTTTGAACGCTCGGTACATCCTTCACAAAATTTGGTACATTCTTCATTAAATTTGGTTACTCAAATCCTATTGTTTTCGGGTCCCCTATTTGAACATGGATGATCCATGATTTCATTTTGGAACCCATAAGGAAGTGATTGGGGGCCAATCCCCACCTCAAAATGTACTTTGGAACCCTTGGTGCATCCTTCACAAAATTTGGTACATCCTTCATTAAATTTGGTACATCTGATCCTATAGTTTCTAGGACCCCCATCTGAACATGGATGGTCAATGATTTCATTTGAAACCCATAAGAAAGTAATTGGGGGTCGATCCCCACCTCAAAACGTAATTTGGAACGCTTAGTACATCATTCACAAAATTTGGTACATCCTTAACAAATTTTGGTGCATCTTTCATTAAATTTGGTACATCCCATCCTATTGCTTTCAGGACCCCCCATCTAAAAATGGATGGCCCATGATTTCATTTAGCAACCCATAAGTAAGTGATTGGGGGCCAATCCCCACCTCAGAATGCAGTTTGGAACCCTTGGCACATCCTTCACAAAATTTGGTACATCCTTCATTAAATTTGGTACATCCAATCCTACTGCTTTCGAGTCTCCCATCTAAACATGGATTGTCCATGATTTCATTTTGGAACCCATATGGAAGTGATTGGGGGCCGATCCTCACCTCAGAACACACTTTGGAACCTTTGGTACATCTTTCATTAAATTTGGTACATCAGATCCTATTATTTTCGGGTCCCCCATCTGAACATGGATGGTCCATGATTTCATTTTGGAACCCATATGGAAGTGATTGGGGGCCGACCCCCACCTCAAAACGTACTTTGGAAGCCTTGGTACGTCCTTCACAAAATTTGGTACATCCAATCCTATTGTTTCTGGGACCTCCATCGGAACATGGATGGTCCATGATTTCATTTGGAACCCATAAGAAAGTGATTAGGGGTCAATCCCCAACTTGGAACGCATTTTGGAACGCTTGGTACATCATTCACAAAATTTGGTACATTCGATCCTATAATTTCTGAGTCCCCCATCTAAACATGCAGATTATCCATGATTTCATTTTGGAACCCATAAGGAAGTGAAGGATGTACCAAATTTTTTGAAGGATGTTCCAAATTTTGTAAATGATGTACCAATGTTGCCAAAGTTCGTTATGAGGAGGGGAACGACCTTCAATAACTTCCCAAGGGTCTCCAAAGGAAGAAATGGACTATGAAAATGGAGATAAGTGTCTTGTTAGCTCAAGGATTGGATGTATCAAATTTTCTCAATGATGTACTTAGGGTTCCAAAGTCCATTTCGTAGTAGGGAACGTTCTCCAATCACTTCCCTAAGATCCCTAAAGGAATAAATGGACCATGGGTAATAAGATAGAGGTTTCAATAGTTCAAGGATTGTATGTACCAAATATATTTAAGGATGTACTAAATTTTTTGAATGATGTACCAAATTTTGTAAATGATGTATCAAATTTTGTAAAAGATGTGCCAAGAGTGTTGAAGTTTGTTTCGAGGTGGAGAATGACCTTCAATCACTACCTGAGTGTCCTCAAAGGATAATATGGACCATGAGAAGATAGATAGGGGTCTCGATAGCCCAAGGATTGGATGTACCAAAATTTCTTAACGATGTACCAAATTTCTTAACGATGTACCAAATTTTCTTAATGATGTACCAAATTTTCTTAAAGATGTACCTATGGTTCCAAAGTTTGTTTTGGAGTAGGGAACGACCTCTAATTACTTCCTAAAGATCCTTAAAGAAATAAACAAACCATGGGTAATAATATAGAGGTCCTGGTAGCTCATGGATTGGATGTACCAAATTGTTTTAAAGATGAACCAAATTTTATGAAATATATACCAAATTTTGTAAAGGATGTACCAAATTGTCTTTAGGATGTACCTTGGGTTCCAATGTCCATTCCAGGGTAAGGAACAACCTCCAATTCCTTCTCGAGGGTCCCCAAATGAATATATGAACCATGAGAATGGAGATAGGGGTCTTGATTCCTCTAAGAATGGAGATACTTAGGGTTCCAAAGTTCCTTTTGGGGTAGGTGAGGACCTCTAATTTATTATCAAGGGTCCTAAAGGAATATATATACCATGATAAGTGTGATAATGTTTCTAGTTCCCCTAAGTATGAATTTACCTATTTCTTTTAAGGATGTACCTATTTTTTATGAAATTAATATAAAAGGTTACATACATATTTTTATGAAAAATGTATTTTCTTATATATTTTATTTTAATTAAAAATTAAAGATTTTAACAAAAAAAAAAAAAAAAGTTAGATCCACAATCAAGTTAAAATCATAAGAAAAATGTTAAAAGCGCCATCACTTATTGTGATTTTGATATGATAAATTTAAAATGAAAATTAAAAGAAAAATAATGTAAATAATAAAATAGTATTACAATGATATTTTTACTTTTACATGTGATATAATTTACAAAATAAATAAATGTTTTGTTTAGTATTAATATAAAAAATCTTATATCATAAACTTCTAAATAATAAAATAGAATTTTTAAATTTAAACCTTAATTTATAAAATTTATTATTATAATTAATATTTAAAATCATAGAATATATTATTTGTGGGATAATATTTTCATTTTTGTCCATTATATATTTTGTTTTTATTTAATTTTCTATATTAACTATTTATTATGTATTATCATTTTAAGTTTAATATGTCAAAAAAAATAATTAAAATCAATAAATATGGAGAAATTAGAGAGTAAAAAAAATTAAAATTAAAGAAGTTTTATGAGAAAATGCACGAGCATATTAAAAAGAATATAAAGGAAAAAAAAGGAAAAATAATAATAAAAACTATAATAGGTGACAATGGATTATGGTGGTGGGAAAGAAAAAAAAGAAAAAAGAAAAAAGTGGAAATGTGGCAAGTGGTAAGGGAGATATATTGATGTGAGAGAAATAATAAAAATAAATGATACATGTACCTGTTAACAAGTGGTATTAAATTGGTGTGTACTTTGTCCTTTACTTTTGAGGGTAATTGTGGAACAAATTTAAAAGCACTATTGGAGTGCATGAATAGACAATATTTTTTCCCATTTTACACCAAAATTAAAAAGGAAAAAGTAAAGTTTCAAAATCTCATATTTTTTGTAGTTGGTGTATGGTTACATGATTTCCCCTATTATTTAACCATCCTAAAAAAAGGAGGGGAATAAAAAGAACTTCAAATGCTTTAATTACACATATTATTTTACTAATTGAACTTTTGAAGGGATTTTCTCTTTTTAGTCCTACCTTGCTCAGAAATTATTAAAGTTGATGACCCTTTTAAGTCATTATCACCCGTAGCCCATCTTATATGGTAATTTTCCCTAAAAAATATTTGTTCTCACCAAAGAGTTTGAATTAATTGGATCGTATAAATCACATAAAAAAGTTCTAAAAGTTTCTTTGTTGTTTTAATTACTTCCATTAGAAAACTTTTATAGACATATTTTTCAAATAAGCATCCTTTACATGATTGGTTTTGGTAATCTACAAGGGCAATCATTTCATAATTTTTTTCTTACTCAAAAACTTCATTCCTTCAAATTAATATGTCCAAAGTTCAATGTCATGAAATACAATTAATATAAGATTTTATTAATTTGTAATAATATTTTGAATAGTCAACAAAAATATTTTATTTATTGTGGTAGGCACATTTACAATTAAATTGCTTATTGATATTTTGATTTTTTTTCTAGAATATATATATATATATATATATATATATATATATATATTATTTTTCATGTCATGTGCAAAGCAAATATTTGAAATAAATTGATATCTTCTATTTTTTTAGTGATTGCTTACTCTACAATATGAAGATACCATATTTTTTTTTTCCTTATTTTCTCCTTTATATGCTAACAATAATTTAATTATCATTGGTAATAATTTAAAGCTGATTACAAAATTTGAAGAAACAATGATTAGTCGATTTGAGATGATATATGTGGTATTAATGTCCTATTTTCTTAGGATTGAAATTCAAGTACATAAAGGTATTTTTATTTTTCAGAAGATATATGCAAGTGATATTATTAAAAAATCAAAATGGAATAATTAATGCAATCCTATTCTAACTTTGATTAAAGAAAAATCCAAATTAGGAGAAGATAACTCAAGTAAGTTGGTTGATCATACAAATTTTAGAGGAATGATTAGAAAGCTACGATATTTGACTTCTACAAGATCAAATATTGTATTTGAAATTAGACTTGTAAGCAAATTTATGAAGTCTTCACACCAGTCTCACTTGCAAGCAACAAAGTGTATCCTATGAAACATTAAAGGTATGCAAAATGACAATATTTTTTATGGATCTAGTAACAAGATTGAGCTTATTAGACACATAGATAGTGATTGGACAAGTGATGTAGAAAAGCGAAAAAAGTACTTTAGGTTATGCATTAAATCTAGGTTTAGGGGTTTTTCTTGGTCACTAAAGAAACAAAGAAATCATCATTGGTAATAATTTAATTATTATTGGTAATAATTTGAAGATGATTACAAAATTCAAAGAAATGATGATTAGTCAATTTGAGATGACAAATATGGAATTGATGTTGTATTTTCTTGGGATTGAAATTTAAGTAGATAAAGGTATCTTTATTTTTCAAAAGACATATACAAGTGATATTATAAAAAAAAAATTCAAAATGGAATGATGCAATCCTATTCTAACTGCAGTTAAAAAAAGATTGAAATTAGGAGAAGTTAACTCAAGTGAGTTAGTTGATCCTATAAATTTTAGAGAAATGATTGGGAGGTTACAGTATTTGACTTGTATAAGACCAAATATTGTATTTGGAGTTAGACTTGTAAACAAATTTCTGAAATCTTCATACCAATCTCCCTTCCAAGCAATAAAGTGTATCCTATGATACATTAAAGGTATGCACAGTGATGGTATTTTTTATACACATGGTAACAAGATCGAGCTTATTGGATACATAGATAAAGATTGGGTAAGTGATGTAGAAAAGTGAAAAAGTACTTTGGGTTATGCATTTAATCTAGGTTCATGAGTTTTTTCTTGGTCATCAAAGAAACAAAGAAATTACCATTGATAATAATTTAAGATTATTTTTAATAATTTGAAGATGATTACAAAATTCAAAGAAATAATATTAATCAGTTTGAGATGACATATATGGGATTCATGTCCTATTTTCTTAGGATTGAAATTTAAGTAGATAAAGGTATCTTTATTTTTTAGAAGACTTATGCAAGTGATATTATAATAAAAAAATACAAAATGGCATTATGTAATCCTATTCTAATTCCAATTAAAGAAAGACTGAAATTGAGAGAAAATAACTCAGGTGAGTTGGTTGATCCTACAAATTTTAGAGGAATGATTGGGAGGCTGTGGTGTTTGACTTCTATAAGACCATATATTGTATGTGGAGTTAGACTTGTAAGCAAATTTATAAAGTCTCCACACCAGTCTCACTTGCAAGCAATAAAGTGTATCCTACGATACATTAAAGGTATGCAAAGTGATGGTATTTTTTTATACATATGGTAACAAGATTGAGCTTATTGGATGCATAGATACTGATTAGGCAAGTGCTATTAAAAAAAAGAAAAAGTACTTTAAGTTATGCATTTAATCTAGGTTCAAGAGATTTTTCTTATTCACCAAAGAAATAATAAGTAGTTGCTTTGCCAATAGCAAAAATTGAGTATACCACATATACTAGTGTGCTACTCAAAAGGTATGGTTGAGTCAAATGCTTTTTGACTTAAAACATATTCAAAAGTTTCTCACAATTTTTTTTTTTTATAATAGTAAATCAACAATTGCATTAAACAAGAATCCAATTTTTCATGAAAAAAGCAAACACATTGACATCAAATTTCACTACATTGGTGATTTGGTGAAAGACAAACAAATTTCGCTCAAGTTTTGATCTTCTAAAAATTAAGTTGCAAAGTTTTTAACAAAGTCAATTAAGGTAGAGACATTGATCAAGTTGAAGAAGATGATAAGTATGATGAAATTTGAAGATTTGGTTTAAGGGAGACAATGTAAAAATCCTAATTAAACCAAGACTATATTTCTTTTTAGCATATTAGAATTATTAATATTTGAATTTGATTCTTCTTAGGAATTGGAATCATAATTCTATCACGAGTTTAGTTTTTATTATAATTTGATTTTTATCATTGTTCCCATATATATACAAAAACAAAATGATAGAAAATATGATGTGATAAATTTTATATAATTATTTATCATCTCTTTCATTGTTTTTCAGCTTTTCTTGTGAAAAATTTGTTTTTGTACCAGAAAGATTATTTTTGGTTGATCACAATTTTACCATATAATAATTGTGCATCAAAGCGTGCAAATGCCCTGTGAGTGTTTAGCTAGGTTGGCAATTCCGAACAAAATTCCTAAGTGTCCCCTAACTCGGCTTTTCAATTCCTCTTCGAACTACTTGACTTTGAAAATTAAGACTTTGCTAAGAAGCCGAGGTATGTAGTCAAGTGTGTGGTGATTGAATGTGAATCAACCCTATTTTTATCTTTAAATGAGTTAAGAAAGTTAGGAGAAATAGTTTTTGGTGTAAGGCTTTTATTCCCTTATTTCTAGATTAATCCAAGTGCAGGGACAAATCGATCCAACTAACTTGTTTTTAAGATCAAATTCCAGCCATTATATTAAGGGCTTCTTTTAATACTTTAAATAAAAACTTCTCTCAATTTCTAGGGAGAGACTGTAGCAACCATGGAGAGAGTTGTAGTCACTCCATGTGTTCTTCATTTTCTCCTCTCTTTTCCTAATTTGAGGGTTTTTGGTTGCAAAGAAAATCCAATTCTCTTAATGTTTTCTAAACTAGTTTTTAATGGATTTTCTTGAGCAATAAATGGGTTGATTCATTCCTTCATTCATATCTCAATCTCTTATTCTATTTGGGTTTGGGTACAAACTCATTTTCTTCTTGTGTGGATTCAAGAAGAGGGTGAGATCGAGCTTGATGTGGACTTCAAGTGTGCTCCAGAAGAAGGTGAGAAGCTAAAAGTGAAAGATACTAGTCAAGTGGTCCGGGAAGGATTGGTTGGTTTGAGCTAGACAAAACCTTGTATTCAGCCTTTATTATTTATAGTGGATGTTTTCGATCGTTGGTAGGCCCGTGGTTTTTGATATCTTTGGAGGTTTTACACGTTACAATCTAGTGTTAATTGTCTCTTTCTCTCACTCTACACTTTGATTTATTTTCTATTTTTGATATCATTGATTACTTGGGCATATATGTTGAATGGAAGAAATATGAGGTGACATAAGTGTGATGATCCATGGAATATCCTTAATAATTTTTCTACTCACTTTGGTTAATGATATCATGTAGTAAATTGATATGAGTTGAGGAGATAATTGTTCTTTTGATTTATTTTTGAGGATTGTTGAAGCATTTACATGTGTATTGCATTTATAAATTATTGGGAGAGTGTTGGTGCATAAATTCTTGCTTGTGGATGTTATGCATTATTCAAAAGTTGTTGGAAGAGAAGTTTCTTGACATTAAGAAGTCTATGATTAGGTAATCTTTGTTGGGAGAATTTTTAAATTGTTCTACAACACCTATTCACCCCCTTCTAGGTGTAATCCAATATTGAGATTCACCTTTTCAGGCCCTATTCAGCTGATATGGCCACTACTGACGGTGGCAATGTTAGTATAGATCATTTCAACGTCGATTCTAAATGCCCATAAAAGCAGTAGATGACTTGAATCATAGAACCACCAGTTCAACATGGCCACTAGTGCAGTTGTCTAGAACTTCACGTTGAGGAAGAGGAAGACTAGTCCTATCGATTATGCATGCACAAAAAGAGTAGAATGGCAGGCATTCCAAGCATCGGTTATATCGGTCCCTTTATATAAGGTAGAAACAACCCTTCTTTATTTATTAATTTAGCAACGTTCAGCAAAGTTCATTCAAAAGCAGCACTAATCAAACCCAAGACACTAAAAACCAAGCAAACAAAGCATAGGATAGGAAAGTTTTATCAACCCACTACACCTCAACGGGCTAAAGCCCCCGCTCGAGTGAGGCCTTCACAGCATCCAGCACCAGTTGCGTCTTCCTACTGATAGTTGGCCACTTTTGTTCAGGTTTTGAACCATTTCTTTTGATGTCTGCAACCAAAACGGAAAATTCTCTCACCATGAGAGCGTCCTGAGGAAGATTTGTTGTGACGACATGCTCGCTTGGCATTGTTCTCCACCCTGTCACGAGTTCATTGAACCAAGACTCTATACCAGCGGAAAAAGCAACACTGTCCTCCTTAAAAGGAATAACGAAGTCATGAACCTGCAAAGTTCCCTTTGTTCCAATAACAGTTACATTCATTGTCAAATTGGCATCGAAGGAGCAGTTGAAGGTCGCCACTTTCCCATCTTCCCATAGTAGAGAAGCCCCGCATGATGTAAGTACCCCTGCTTTATTGAAAACAGTCCCAGGCAAAGCTATCACTGATTTAGGCAGTTCATAGTCAGCAGCAAATAGGATTGCCCCGATGCAATACCACCCAACATCACCAAGAACACCAAGGGCATCAAGGTCTGGCTTAACACGAATGTCATTCTCAAGAAAATCAGAATCAGCCAAAAATGTAAAGCAGGATTGCACCTGTGGGACCAAGAAGAGGTCAATCTTTGGAAAATATTCTTCTCCAAACAGCCATCATGGAATAGACAAGATAAAAAGGACATGGAGAGTTGTTGTAAAGCATGCATACCATGCTTCTAGCTCTTAAATGTCAATTATTTCATCAATAGCTAAAGGGATAATACATTTACAAGGCAAAGACAAAGTTCATTTTTCAATCTTATCACAATGCAAATTAAACAGACCAACCTCATCCAAGCAAGCGAATTTAAAAAAAAAATTGATTTTCTACTTGGGATTTCTGTTATTCTTTATGAAATACGGCGAGATTTATTGGCTGCTTGCCATGATAAAGAGTATTCGTTTTAGTGGAGCTCTACCCATGAGTTTGGGTAAGATGTCGATGAAAATACCATAGAAACAATAAGTAGTCCCAAAGTATGATTAAATATACGCCTTCACCTTAATATTGGAGAGTACATCATAAAATTGAAGAAAAAAAAAAAAAGCATGAAAACTGAACAGGAATATGAAAACCCAAAGAATAATGGGAAGCTCATGTCATTGCTCATAGCCAATGTTCGCATTCTTTAATTAGCTAGTAGTTACTATAGCAAGTGACTACAGCGAAATTGCTCAACTTATTGTACCAAATAATTGTTCATGTTTACCGCTGCAATAGTCAATAACTATTAATATTAGGGCTTTTTGTTTTCTACAATAGACTTAGTGTTGGTTTTTGGATCGAAGTGAAGGAAAATGAAAATATATTTTTTAAAGTGAAATTAATGACCCTAGATCCCCTCATTCCTTTTCTCAAAATTCACCTCTTTTAAGTTAGCAACAATAATCGCATCCTCCTCAACGCCTACCATCAGATGCACACTCTTCTCGCTCCATGAATTTCCCTCTCAATAGTGAAAACTCGTAAGAAATGCTGGGCTGTCCTCATCCCCATCTCTCAACCCTGAAAGTGGTTAGTCACTAGAGCTTCTTCATGATCCAAAATGTTATACAACTCTGGAAACAATAACCCTTTGATCATTTCCCACTTTACAACCCACCAAACTATAAAATTCTCACCAATGAGCACCATTCACCCAACACCTCATCAATTGCTAGCAACTATTCAGAGTCATTTGCCAAAACAGGCACTTACACTTATCTCCGTTAGAGCATTTATGATTAAAAAATGTTCCTAAAACCCAATAGCAAAATGGTTATTTGATTAAAAGGATCATTGAAAATGTAATTTTGAAAATCTAACATTCCTTCCTTTTTTTTCATCACATTTTGATAAAAATACTTTCATTCTTTTATTGTAAAAATAATTTTTTTTTTTTTACAACCTATATATAAATATTTGAAATAATTAAGAGCATTTATGTCAAAAATAAGTTATTTTTTGAATAAAAATATAAAAAATATTAAATTCACAAATATAAAGATTATTTCATCATTTTAACCCATTAATTTACAACAAAAAAAGCGTAAAGTAATGTTTCCATTTCATAACCCACTTCATCTATATAGTTGAAGTTAAATAATTTAAATAAAAATTATTAAAATATTAGCACCCATGACAACTAATCTTTTTTCCTCTCCTTTTTCTTTATTCATTTCGTTATAGTACAAGTGTACAGCAGGTAGAAAATGACAAGCCAAAAGAAAAAATAAAAGGCAGTAAAAAAAGTCCAAAGATAAAACAAAACCAGAATAACCTAATAATGTCCTTTCCATTTCCTAGATTTTTTTTTGGCTCACAAAAGCTTTCCCTATTATCATCCCATTTTACAAACTAAAAAGAAAAAAATTGTGGTTCACTCCTTTTTCTCCCCACAGGGTTCCAAATTCTCGTTCTAGGAATTCCAGAACAATTCTAAACCCCATGATTTTCATATTTGGATAATTTTCCTGTATATCGAAAGAATTAACATATCTTTTTTTCCATTTCCTCGCATTATGTAAAGCCAAACAGAACAGAATTCCAAGTTAATGCTTCACCGACGGAGTTTATTGAGACCCAAAATTTTCATCTTTGGAGAATTTTCCTATATCACACAGAACATACCGATTTGAGTTGTCCAAAACGCTGCGGATCGGAAAGGAACTCCTTCATCTTAGCCGTCCGAGGGTGGTGCAGCCACATTGAGCCGTCCATAAACTGCACTCCATTGGATTCGCACGCCTCCAAAATCTGATCCAACTCCGCCACATTCAGAGCCGCAGGCTTCTCCAGAAGCACATGCTTCTCCTTCTCCGCCGCCAGCACTGCCCACTTCAAGTGCAAGCTCGTCGGCAGCGGCATGTACACGGCGTCAACGTTGGGGTCGTCCAGCACCGCCTCGTAGCTGCCGTAAATCTTAGCCGAGGGAGGGAATCCGTTGGCGGCGGCGAATGTCGTGGCCTTCTCCAGCGAACGGCTGCCGACGGCGTACAGCGTGGCGTTGGGAGCTAGCGTTATCGCTCTCGATACCTTGCGCGCTACGTCGGCGCAGCCCAAAATCCCGAATTGGATCAGCGTTTCGGCCATGTCGTTTGGGAATCGTAGAGAGCGTTTCGCTTACGGACGGTGTCGTGCAGTGTAAAGGGAGGCAGTGTTGTCTGCTTTGAAGATAAGACTGGAAGGCGATAGTAGTATTTGGCTCACCATTGAAAACCAGATACGCTTATTCTTAAAAGGATATGAGTCTAATTTACAAATCATAAATATCCAAAATATCGTTAAGAGCCTTTTCTTTAGAAAAAGTACAATTACTACCCATGCCTTTTTCAAAAACGGATATTTTAGACGGTTTGATATAAAAAAAAAATGATAAAAATCAAGAAAAACACGTAAAAAATTTATTAGTTTACATTAACAATAAAATAAGAAATTTTAAAAATTAAAATTAAAATACAAAAAAATTAAATGCAATTAAAAACATAAAAAGTAAAAAAATGAAATATTTGCTCTCATTATATTTTCTTTGAGAGTGCTTTAATTAAGTAAAAGTTAATATTTTATTTTTATATTTTTAGATTTAAATTTTAGTTTTAATTATATTTTAAATTTAAATTTTTTTTTTTTTTATTAATCTCAAATCATTTCTTAAAAAAAAAATGTTAATTAGTGTTATTAAAAAGACAAGTAAAATGATCATTTAAAAAAAATAATTATTTAAATTATGAAAAAGTGCATATATTTTAAAATATTCTTAAATGTGTAAATATATATATATATATATATATAAAGAGGTGGGTTGTTTTTTCTATAGCTTTTCAAATTAGTGAGTCAAAACTCACTTTTCTCATTAAAATTTATATATGAATATATTTTTATAAAATTTGAAATTAATGGTAGTTTAATGTAGTTATATCAAATCTTAATGTAGACCCTCAATTTTGTCCCTTTAGCACATGTCTTTAAGTTCATTTCCAGTGCTCCACAGTAGTTCCTCGGTGGCCCATTGCTACTCATACTACTTATATTTTTTGAGCCACCTCGAAAACTCTGGTTGAGGATTTATCTAACTCCATTATGACTCTTGGCAGCCCTAATTTAAACTTAGGCTTTTCATTCATTTTTAGGATAGCTTTTAGATACACTTGGCCCATTAGGTACCACCCTAGGCCCACTTAGATTCACCTTGACCCGCTTAGATCCACCTAGATACCTTTTAACTTGCACACATTCACCTTAGGTCACTTAGACACCTTTTCAGAATAGGTCACTTGGACACTTCTTTTGGCATAGTCCGCTTAGGCATGTTCTTGATTTTGGTTACTTCTTTTTCCGAGATAGGATGAGTATTGGCTTGATTATATATTGCATGAAATGATTTTTTTTTTTTTTTTTTTTGAGAGTTTGAGTTTGACATTTAAATTATTATAATCTGTTGCATTAATTTAATTTCTTGATTTTTTCTAATTGTATACGTCTAATATTTATTTTTATTACCCTTATCAATTTATTTGTTTATTTACTCACCTATTTATACATTCTTTAATTCCAATGAATTGATATCTTAGATTTTTGTGGCATGTGATTTGATTTTCAATTTTATTTCATTCTATTTCCAATCACAGGATTTTCTTATTTCCATTTTACTTTTTTAATTTCGCATGTCACTTGGAGCAGTCAAGGAGAAGGAGATTCGCACATTGAGGATGCACCAAGGAAAGAAACAGGCAGCCAGTCCACCAAGGAGAGATCCACACTGTGGTACAAAGATCTCATGCACAGCTCGTAATGGAAGATTCCACGCACAGCCCGCAATGAAAGATCTCCAACAATATGCATGAAAATAGAAAGGAAATGGTGCACAACACGCATATAGTGGGCTGTAAAGGAGATTCTTTTTTGTTTTTTAGAAAGAAAAGTCAACATGTTAAGGATTTGAATGTTGGGATTTTATTTCTCCTACATCTTCAGTTAAGACGTGATTCGGAATGTGGTCCACATCATTCCATCAATTTAGGAACGAGGATTCATGCTCAGAACCACATTCACAACACTACCCTATGTTCTGTGCACGCTCTAGGCAGACTCGGTGATGGAGAGAGTCTTTAAAACGAGGCAGAACATTAATGGGTAAGGTTTCCTAAGCCTGCAATCTCTTTCAGTTTCTCAAAACACCATCTAAGTGGAGGTTGAGGAAGGTTAGAAGCACCTGAACCCGAAAATTGAAAAACATATTTTAACTTGTAAAATGACAATGGCGGGAGGTATGTTTCTAATCTGTTTATAATTCCGCCTACGATCTAAATGCTATTTAATGATTGTCATAGCATGTTTAGATTAATCTAGTCTCACAGTTGGTATCAGAGCCTTGTATGCCTTTGCCTTGTTTGTTTTACAATCTGCGTTTTTCAATTACAGTGAGTTTTGGTTTTTGGAAGTTTTTGATGAAAAATATTGTTAGAAATCATTAGGAGATGAGATTTCTAACATTACTGTGTTTTAAATCATTAATCTTGTGTCTAGAATACCTGGAAACCATCGGGTTTCATTTCGGGTTGCAGATGGGTCAAATAGACTCGGTTGAAGGTAGAAGACGAGTACAGGGCTTATCGTTTTGACTGTAAATAACATATAAATAAGTAAATATGTAATCAGAAAAGGGGTAGCAGCCCAGTTGGTTAAAGCCTTGTCTTACTTCATACACTGCTCAGGTTCGACTCCTCCTGGCAGCAACCTATAAATTTAATTTTTTGCAGGAGGTCTGGTGCTTCCGTCTGTGTGTGACACGGCTTTCCGTGTCCCAGAGATTTGGATTTAGTGAATAAAAAAAAAAATAATAATAATAAAAAAAAAACAAAAACAAAAACAAAAAAAATCATAAAATTTAGTGTTTTAAGATATGTAAATTTATGGATATTTTATGTGCTAGATTATTTATTTTTGTTAGTTGAATGCATATTTTTATTTTTGTTTTTAATGGTTTATTGGGCATACAACATTAAATTAAATAATTTGCACATTAAATTTATTCTTAAAGGCTATTTATGGATTTAATTTTAGATATTAATGTGCTTATAATTTATACAATTTTAGAAATTTTTGCACATTGATATTGAGTTTTGTGTATAAATTGCTTATGGTTTCATGCAATTTATATAAGTTTTCTTGTGAATTAATTAAATGTCAAGTGATCCATATAATTTTAATTAATTAAGGAGTAGCCACAGCATCTTTAATTATGCAAAATTATATATTAAGTGTTTTGGGATCACATATAGAAAAATGACATTATGGGTAATTAATTATATTTGATATAATAAAATTTTATCCCACAGGAAATTTTTATTATATTTGTATAATTAATTAGGATTGAATATCAAATTATATTTCTTAATTACCCACGGGAATTAGGAAATGGAACATAATTTGATAGTTTTATCATAAGGTTTTATATGGATCTAATTGAATTAGAACTTTAGCCCACAGGCAAGTTTTATGTCACTAGATTCATAATTTTTGAACATGAGTTACTTTGGTAAAACATGATATTTGTTTATTAGTCTCAAATTTGAATTATAAGCATGAATGTTTAATTTTTGTGCAGTCATACAACCTGCGAATTTCTCTAATATAAAATGTGACATTCCCGAATTGAAAGGTGATAACTATAAGGTTTGGAAGGAGAGAATTCTCCTTCATTTGGGGTGCATGGACATTGATTATGCTATTAGGAAAGACAAACCAACCATTGCTGACACCAGCACTACAGCAAAAAAGGCTCTTTATGAACAATGGGAGCAATCAAATCGCCTTAGTCTGATGTTCATAAAGACCAAAATCTTTGATGGTATTCGTGGTTCTGTCGATCAGCATGACAATGTCAAGGCATTACTGAAGGCTATCGATGAGGAATTTATGACTTCAAATAAGGCACTTGCCAGCACCTTGATAATGAAGTTTTCATCCTTAAGGCTCACCAATGTGAGTGGTGTGCGATAGCACATAATGCAAATGAGGGATATTGTGGCACAATTGAAGACACTTGAGGTTGAAATGTCTGACTCCTTCCTTGTGCACTTTATTTTGAACACTCTTCCACTACAATATGGACCCTTCAAAATCTCCTACAACACACACAAAGATAAGTGGTCAATTAATGAGCTTCTGACCATGTGTGTTCAAGAGGAGGGAAGGTTGAAAATGGAATGGGTGAGAGTGCATTAATGGCAATGGAAGGAAAGGATCAGAATCAGGCCAAAAAGAAAGGGAAAGGTAAAATACCGCCCCAAGGTGGAATCAAGAAGGTCAATAGGTGCTTCTTCTGCAAAAAGAAGGGGCATATGAAAAAGGGTTGCACCAAATTCCAAAAATGGCTTGAGAAGAAAGGTAAACCAATCTCATTTGTTTGTTATGAATCTAATATGGTTGATGTTATTTATAACACATGGTGGATTGATTCTGGTTTTACAATCCATGTTTCGAATACCTTGCAGGGTATGCGAAACCTAAGGAAGCCAATGCCAAGTGAGCAATGCATTTATTCAGGAAACAAGATGCGTTCACATGTGGAGGCTATTGGAACATGCCGTTTAGTTTTAAGTAGTGGTTTTTTTTAAAATTTAGAAAAGACATTTTATGTTCCAAGTTTCTCTACGAATTTGATTTCAGTTTCAAGAATTGTACCTTTGGGATATTCATTTAGTTTTTATGAGACATCTTTCAGTTTGTTTTATAAATCTAATCTTGTTGGAAATGGTACATTGTCTAATGGTCTTTTCTCTATCAATTTGCAAAACGATGCCACTAATAACACTATGCATGTTCACATTGGTACAAAACGATGTGTTATGAATGAAGATTCCTCTATGTTGTGGCACCGGAGATTGGGACATATCTTCATTCAGAGAATTAAGAGATTAGTAAATGATGAAGTACTTAGTACTTTAGATTTTACCGATTTTCACACTTGTGTGGACTGCATTAAGGGAAAGCAGACCAACAAATCTAAGAAGGGTGCCAAGAGGAGCACAGACATATTAGAGATCATACATTCAGATATTTGTTGTCCAAACATGGACGCATATGGTCCGAAATACTTCATCTCCTTCATAAATGATTACTCACGATACATGTATATCTACTTGCTTCATAACAAGAATGAAGCATTAGGTGCCTTTAATGTTTTTAAGGCTGAAATAGAGAAACAATGCGGAAAGCAAATAAAGATTGTGAGAACGGATAGAGGTGGAGAATATTATGATAGATACACTGAGGATGGACAAGCACCTAGTCCTTTTGCGAAGTTTCTTTAAGAGCATGGGATAGTTGCTCAATGCACCATGCCTGGTTCCCCAGACCAGAATGGTGTGGCTGAAAGAAGAAACCGAACATTAATGGACATGGTTAGGAGTATGCGTAGCAACTCCAAGCTTCCTGAATCCTTGTGGACTGAAGCTCTTAAAACGGTTGTGTATATATTGAACCGAGTTCCAACAAAGGCTATCCCCAAGACGCCATTTGAATTATGGAAATGTTGGAAACCGAGTTTGCGACATATACACGTTTGGGGATACCCGTCTGAAGTAAGAGTTTACAACCCACAAGAGAAGAAACTAGACCCAAGGACCATTAGTGCGTATTTCATTGGATATGCTGAAAGGTCTAAAGGGTATAGATTCTACTGTCCATCTCACAACACTAGAATTGTGGAGTCAAGAAATGCTAAATTTCTTGAGAATGACTTGATTAGTGGGAGCGATCGATTTCAGGACATTGTTTCTGAAAAAGATCATATTGATGCTCAACCATCCACTTAAAGTGATAGATCGATTGTCATTCACAACGCCCCTCAAGTTCAAACGGGTGATAGACAACCAATCATTGGAGTTCCACAAATTGCTGATGACAATCTAGTAGATCAAGTTGTTCAAGATTCGCCAGAAATAGTTGAACAACCCATTGAGCAACATGATCCTCAGGAAAATGTTGATTCAACATTAAGGAGATCTACAAGAGTAAGAAAAACAGCAATACCTAGTGATTATATTGTGTATTTGTAAGAATCGGACTATGACATTAGAGCCAAAAATGATCCTGAAACGTTTTCACAAGCCATAAGTTGCAAAGAGTCAAATTTATGGTATGATGCTATGAAAGATGAGATGAATTCTATGGCATCTAATGGAGTCCAGAATCTTGTTGAGTTGCCTGACGGTGCAAAAGCCATTGGATGTAAATGGGTCTTCAAGACAAAGAAGGATTCATTGGGCAACATTGAAAGATATAAAGTAAGACTCGTTGCTAAAGGATTCACTCAAAAAGAAGGAATTGACTACAAGGAGACTTTTTCTCTTGTATCTAAGAAAGATTCTCTTCCTATCATTATGACATTAGTTGCACATTTTGACTTAGAGTTGCAACAAATGGATGTGAAAATAGCATTTCTCAATGGAAATCTAGAGGAAGAGGTTTACATGAAGCAACCAGAAGGATTTTCCTCTAGTAGTGGTGAGCATTTGGTATGCAAGCTTAAGAAATCCATATATGGATTGAAACAAGCATCCCGTCAATGGTATTTGAAGTTTCATGATGTTATCTCTTCATTTGGTTTCGTGGAGAACATTATGGATCAATGTATATATCAGAAAGTTAGTGGGAGTAAGATATGTTTTCTTGTTCTATATGTGGGTGACATTTTACTTGCAACCAATGATAAGGGTTTGCTACAACATGAGTTGAAACAGTTTCTATCTAAAAACTTTGATATGAAGGATATGGGTGATGCGACTTATGTCATTGGCATTAAGATACATAGAGACAGATTTCGATGCCTTTTAGGTCTGTCTCAAGAGACCTAGATCAACAACGTTTTAGAGAGATTTCGGATGAAAGATTGTTCACCAAGTATAGCTCCCATTGTGAAGGGCGATAGGTTCAATTTGAACCAGTGTCCAAAGAATGATCTTGAGTGGGAACAAATGAAGAACATTCCTTATGCTTCTGCTGTTGGAAGCTTGATGTATGCTCAGGTCTGCACAAGACCTGACATTGCATTTGCTATTGGGATGTTAGGAAGATATCAGAGTAATCCAAGTATAGACCATTGGAAAGCTGTAAAGAAGGTGATAAGGTACCTTCAGGGGACCAAAGACTACATGCTTATCTATAAACGGACTGATAATTTGGAGGTGATTGGCTACTTTGATTCGGACTACGCTAGCTGCATTGATTCGCAAAAATCAACTTTAGGATATGTCTTTATGCTAGCCGGTGGAGCTGTTTCTTGGAGAAGCGCAAAGCAAACTTTGACTGCAACTTCCACTATGGAGGCTGAGTTCGTGTCTTGTTTTGAGGCTACCTCGCATAGTGTATGGTTAAAGAGTTTCATTTCTGGGCTTAGAGTTATGGATTCAATTCCTAGGCCATTGAAGATATATTGTGACAATTCAGCTGCAGTTTTTATGGCTAAGAACAACAAAAGTAGCAGTAGAAACAAGCACATCGACATCAAGTATTTAGCCATAAGAGAACGTGTTAAAGAGAAAAAAGTGGTTATTGAACACATTAGCACTGAATTGATGATTGCTGATCCTTTGACTAAAGGCATGCCACCGTTGAAATTTAAGGATCATGTAGATAGATTGGGACTTGGTTCCTTTGTGTGATTTTCGTTATAAGAACGAATGTTATTTTCAATGAAACTCTATTTGTGATGTTTTCTCATATTTGATTTTCTTTGTGTACACTTTTATTCATTTATTGAGAAATATCATTAATGTTTGGACCTAGAATAAACATAGGGTTTATTCATTAAGCCATATGGGCTAGTGTTTAAGAGAAATGATGCATTGTGATACATGAAAGATAATACTCGATTTTAGAGAACCTATCGCCATGATTCATGTGTTTTGTTTCTTGCTATGATGAATGATGGAATATATGGACCAAGTGAGAGAATGTTGGGATTTTATTTCTCCTACATCTTCAGTTAAGACATGATTCGGAATGTGGTCCACATCATTCCATTAATTTAGGAACGAGGATTCATGCTCAGAACCACGTTCACAGCACTACCCCATGTTCTATGCACGCTCTAGGCAGACTCGGTGATGGAGAGAGTCTTTAAAACGAGGCAAAACATTAATGGGTAAGGTTCCCTAAGCCTGCAATCTCTTTCAGTTTCTCAAAACACCATCTAAGTGGAGGTTGAGGAAGGTTTAGAAGCACCTGAACCCGAAAATTGAAAAACATATTTTAACTTGTAGAATGACAATGGCGGGAGGTATGTTTTTGATCTATTTATAATTCTGCCTATGATCTAAATACTATTTAATGATTTTCATAGCATGTTTAGATTAATCTAGTCTCACATTGAACACTTACCAAATAAGACACAGCTGCATCCTTAGAGAAATTGTGAGCCGCACATGTATAGACTTCCCATATTCACGCGCATCTCTAAAAAGGAAACAAAGAATTCCATAGAAAGGATGGGCTGCCATATAAATAAGATAGAGATCCACAGACAAAAAAAAGTTTTTTTGGGGGTAGAGAAAACACGTGAAGACTTTTCTTTTGGAGGAGGAATTTTTTTTGGGGAATAAAAAACATAAAGCGGAATTTTTTTAGAGGAGAATAGGCTAAAGAATTTTTTTTTTTTTTTTTTTTTTTCGAAGAGAAGATGCACAGAACTTAGAGGGAGCAATGACACTCTTTAGACAGGGGATTCGGCTACGCACAAGAGCCACGTATTCGGGAGGGGTATCAGCCACGCAAAGTAGGTAAGTCCCCGTTTTTAATCTCGATTTAATTTAGTTTTAGTTTTATTTTTTATTTGGATGTGTTTGTGATTTTTATTCATTAATTTAGTTAATTCTGTTTGATAAAGTTCACTTTTAATTCGGTCTTAGTTTAGTTTTAATTTATTTTTTAATTTGGATATATTTGAGAATTTAATTCTTTATTAATCCTGTTAGATAAAGTACTTACTTTTGATTTCAATTTAATTTAGTCACAATTTATTCTCTTAATCTAAGTGTGTTTGAGATGTTAATTCATTAGTTTAAGTATTCCTGATAGATAAAGTTCATATTTTTAAAATCCCAAATTAGTTTATTTTTAATTTAGCTATTAGTTTAAATATGTTTGTGATTTCAATTCATTAGTTTAAATAATTCCGTCAGATAAGATTTTTATTTTCCAATTCTAAATTAATTTAGTTTTAACCTATCTTTTTTCCTGTGTTTGAGTATGATTGTGGTTTTAATTAATTAGTTTAAATAATCTTGTGAGATGAAGTTTATATTTTTTAATTCCTCATTAGTTTAGATTTAGTTTATGTTTTAGTTTGAATGTATTATTAATTTTAATTCATTAGTTAAATACTTTAATTAGATAAAGTTTATGTCCCATCTTTTTTTAGTTGAGGTATGCTTGTAATCTTAGTTTAGTTTACTAGATTAATTAATTATATTGATAAAATTCATGTTTCTGATCTTGTTTTAGTTTAATTGCAATTTATTTGTTTGGTTTGCATTTTTTTTACAATAATCTTAGTTCATTAATTTAACCAATTCTATTGATAAAGTTCATGTTTTTAACCTTGCTTTAGTTTTGTTTTACTTTATCTATTTAGTTTAGGTGTTTTTTTAGAATTTTAGTTTATCAATTTGGTTGATCCATGTAATTAATCTCATGTCTTTTAAATTTGTTTATCCTTGTTTTGATTCATGTTATCTAGTTTAAGTGGTTTTAGAATTCTAGTTTATTAGTTTAATTGATCCTATGTAATTGAATTCATGTTTCCAAATATTAATCGTATTTTTTTATCCATCTTTTAGTACATGAGTTTTTAAGACTTGGGTTGTTTAAGTTGATTGGTTCCATGTCATTTTCATATTCTGAACTTGTTAATTTTATCTCTTGGTTGATCCACTTTTAGTTTGTATGTTTTTCAAAGCTTTAGATAACCTGTTTAATTGATCTTAAGTTGTATTATTTCTATCTTAAATATGTAAATTTTCATTCTTAGATTGACCATAATTTAGTTCATATGTTTCTCTAAAATTTTAGTTAATCAGCTTAATCGGTCTCATGTTAGTTTTTTATTATTCTGTGTTCGATTCCCCATTTTTAACTCTTGATTAATATATTCTAATTTTATTTGATCTAAAGTCATTTAGTTTATTGCTTTTATAGGTTTTTTTTGTGAAGTTTAATTTTTAGAGGCCATTAGAAAATCATGAAGATTGGCCTCTACCCTCACCTTTATTAGTTTTGTTGATTATTGAGAAAATTTTACTTTATGATTTTGTTTTATTTTGGGTTGCCTATATTTGATCTTTGCGAATTGTTTGTTTGTGAATAATGTCTTTCCTTTTAAAATAAAATACTTTTCTCAAACTGTTCCTTATAAAAATCTATTTTAAAAATTCATTTAGAGTCCTTAAACTCAAAAATCCCATTTTCTTAAAATAATATGCAACCATTTTTTTTGATCGGTTTGCATCTTTCTCGGTTTTTAATGAAAATTTTGGTTTTAAATCAAACACGAATCAAAGCTTGTGGTCCCACATAAATGGGATAATTCTGGGCTAAATTCGTGTATATCAATTGGGGAATTGGTGAAACCCCTACATAAATATATATATATATTTTAAAAAATCTCTTTTTACTACCATCTTTGCTACTTATTGAAATCGCGTTTATATTTTTTAAGAATTCTATACAAGACATGTGTAATGACTGGTAATTTAGTGTACTTCAATCATTTTTTGTTATATTAATTAGATGTGCGTGTTAGGATTTCTTGCTCTATTATTTATTATCTAACCTCTCCCTGTCCTGCGGAAGCACGCTATGAGTTATATATACTATCCAGGTCCGGTCCCTAATACCCACCTTCTAAACCTTGTGAATATGATTGTCATTACGTACTATGCCCATGCTTGCTATCCTGTTTGATTGCCTTGATATATATTTGATGTTTATTTGATTATCTTTGACAAAAACACATGTTGTGTGATATATCTCTATATTAACTTTTATGTTTCATGATAGCGCTTGAGAAGTCGTTCAGGTACGCACTTTGACTCTCTCCTATGATCAGACTTTCTTGCTTGACATACTATTTTTTTGAAAACACCTAGCTTACCTAGGTATCCATAATCAACCATTTAATTGCCACGTTCCCCTCAATTTAGTCAGTAGAGACTTTAGTCAGTAGAGACTTTATAGGGCTTAGAGGGGTGCTACCTTTTAGAGGTACCTTCCTAATAGGTAACCTGATCCCCGGACCTAGATTCGGGTTTTTTCAAAGACATACTTTTTTCAAAAAATGTGGAGTCACATTTTAGGGTTTTTCTTTCTTGTTTTATTTTCCCTTTAAAATAAAAATAAAATAAGTGGCGACTCCGACTTTTTCCAAAATTAATTTTTCACAAATAAAAGCGAGTCTCGTCAATTATTTTATTTTTATTTTAAAGGAAAAATAAAACCAGAAAGAAAACCCTAAAATAAGACTCCACAATTTTTGGAAAAAGCATGTCTTTGAAAAAACCCGAGTCTAGGTCCAGGGATCAGGTTACCTATTGGGAAGGTACCTCTAAAAGGTAGCACCCCTCGAAGCCCTATAAAGGTCTCTACTGACTAAATTGAGGGGAATGTGGCAATTAAATGGTCGATCATGGATACCTAGGTAAGCTAGGTGTTTTAAAAAAAATAGTATGTCAAGCAAGAAAGTCTGATCATATGAGAGAGTCAAAGTGCGTACCTGAATGGCTTCTCAAGCGCTATCATGAAACATAAAAGTTAGTATAGAGATACATCACACAACATGTGTTTTTGTCAAAGATAATCAAACAAGCATCAAATATATATCAAGGCAATCAAATAGGATAGCAAGTATGGGCATAGTACGTAATGACAATCATATTCACAGGGTTTAGAAAGTGGGTATTATGGAATGCACCTGGATAGCATATATAACTCATAGCGTGCTTCCGCAGGACAGGGAGAGGTTAAATAATAAATAATAGAGCAAGAAATCCTAACATGCACATCTAATTAATATAACAAAAAATGATCGAAGTACACTAAATTACCAGTCATCACACATGTCTTGTAAAGAATTCTAAAAAAAAAAAGATAAACACGATTTCAATAAGTAGCAAAGGTGGTAGTAAAAAAAGAATTTATTTTAATTTATTTTAATTTTTTATGTAGGGGTTTCACCAATTCCCCAATTGATATACACGAATTTAGCCCAGAATTATTCCATCTATGTGGGACCATAAGCTTTGATTCGTGTCTGATTTAAAACCAAAATTTTCATTAAAAAAATAGAGAAAGATGCAAACCGATCAAAAAAAATGATTGCATATTATTTTAAGAAAATGGGATTTTTGAGTCTAAGGACTCTAAATGAATTTTTAAAATAGATTTTTATAAGGAACAGTTTAAGAAAAGCATTTTATTTTAAAAGGAAAGACATTATTCACAAACAAACAATTCGCAAAGATCAAATATAGGCAACCCAAAATAAAACAAAATCATAAAGTAAAATTTTTCAATAATCAACAAAACTAATAAAGGTGAGGGTAGAGGCCAATCTTCATGATTTTCCAATGGCCTCTAAAAATTAAACTTCACAAAAAAAACTATCAAAGCAATAAACTAAATGACTTTAGATCAAATAAAATTAGAATATATTAATCAAGAGTTTAAAATGGGGAATCGAACACAGAAGAATAATAAAAAACTAACATAGGACCAATTAAGCTGATTAACTAAAATTTTAGAGAAACATATGAACTAAATTATGGTCAATCTAAGAATGAAAATTTATATATTTAAGATAGAAATAATACAGCTTAAGATCAATTAAACAGGCTATCTAAAGCTTTGAAAAACATACAAACTAAAAGTAGATCAACCAAGAGATAAAATTAACAAGTTCAGAATATGAAAATGACATGGAACCAATCAACTTAAACACCCAAGTCTTAAAAACTCGTGTACTAAAAGATGGATAAAAAAATAAGATTAATATTTGGAAACATGAATTCAATTACATAGGATCAATTAAACTAATAAACTAGAATTCTAAAACCACTTAAACTAGATAACATGAATCAAAACAAGGATAAACAATTTTAAAGACATGAGATTAATTACATGGATCAACCAAATTGATAAACTAAAATTCTAAAAAAACACCTAAACTAAATAGATAAAGTAAAACAAAACTAAAGCAAGGTTAAAAACATGAACTTTATCAATAGAATTGGTTAAATTAATGAACTAAGATTATTGTAAAAAAAATGCAAACCAAACAAATAAATTGCAATTAAACTAAAACAAGATCAGAAACATGAAGTTTATCAATAGAATTAATTAATCTAGTAAACTAAACTAAGATTACAAGAATACCTCAACTAAAAAAAGATGGGACAAAACAAAATCAAAACTCGTTTAAAAACATAAACTTTATCTAATAAAAGTATTTAACTAATGAATTAAAATTAATAACACATTCAAACTAAAACATAAACTAAATCTAAACTAATGCGGAATTAAAAAAATATAAACGTCATCTCACAAGATTATTTAAACTAATTAATTAAAACCACAATCATACTCAAACACAGAAAAAAGGTAGGTTAAAACTAAATTAATTCAGAATTGGAAAGTATAAATCTTATCTGACGGAATTATTTAAACTAATGAATTGAAATCACAAACACATTTAAACTAATAGATAAATTAAAAATAAACTAATTTGGGATTTTAAAAATATGAACTTTATCTATCAGGAATACTTAAACTAATGAATTAATATCTGAAACACACTTAGATTAAGAGAATAAATTGTGACTAAATTAAATCGAAATCAAAAGTAGGTACTTTATCTAACAGGATTAATAAAGAATCAAATTCTCAAATATATCCAAATTAAAAATAAAACTAAGACCGAATTAAAAGTGAACTTTTATCTAGTAGAATTAATTAAATTAATGAATTAAAATCACAAACACATCCAAATTAAAAATAAAATTAAAACTAAATTAAATCAAGATTAAAAACGGGGACTTACCTACTTCGCGTCACTGATACCCCTCCCGAATACGTGGCTCTTGTGCGTAGCCGAATCCCCTGTCTAAAGAGTCCTGTTGCTCCCTTTAAGTTCTGTGCGTCTTCTCTCCGAAAAAAAAAAAAAAATTCTTTCAACCTATTCCCCTCTAAAAAAATTCTGCTTTATGTTTTTTATCCCCCAAAAAAAATTCATCCTCCAAAAGAAAAGTCTCCACGTGTTTTCTCTACCCCACAATTTTTTTTTTTTTGTCTGTGGATCTCTATCTTATTTAAATGGCAGCCCATCCTTTCTATGGAATTCTTTGTTTCCTTTTTGGAGATGCGCGTGAATATGAGAAGTCTATACATGTGCGGCTCACAATTTCTCTAAGGATGCAGCCGTGTCGTATTTGGTAAGTGATCAAATCCTTAACATGTTGACTTTTCTTTCTAAAAAAAAAAAAAATCTCCTTTACAGCCCACTATACGCGTGCTGTGCACAAAGTGGCCATTTCCTTTCTATTTTCATGCATATTGTTGGAGATCTTTCATTGCGGGCTATGTGTGGAATCTTCCATTGCGGGCTGTGCGTGAGATCTTTGTACCACAGCATGGATCTCCCTTGGTGGACTGGCACCCTGTTTCTCTCCTTGGTGCATCCTCAATGTGCGAATCTCCTTCTCGGCCAAAGATGCAGTCTGCCACTATTGATATATTGCGTGTTGTCCTAAAAAAACAAAATATGTATGTTTCCAAAGTAGTAACCTGTTGTCCGATATCCTATAGATCTGCAACCTCTTTCTTTTTCCTTGAAGATAATCCCTTCTCCTTGACAAATGACATGCAAAATTAAAAAAATGAAATGGAAATAAGAAAATCCTGTGATTGAAAATAGAATGAAATAAAATCGAAAATCAAATCACATGCCACAAAAATTTAAAATATCAATTCATTGGAATTAAAGAATGTATAAACAAGTGAGTAAATAAATAAATAAATTGATAAGGGTAATAAAAATAAATATTAGATGTATGCAATTAGAAAAAATCAAGAAATTAAATTAATGCGACAGATTATAATAATTTAAATGTCAAACTCAAACTCTTAAAAATAAAAGTAAAAAAAATCATTTCATGTAATATATAATCAAGCCAACACCCATCCTATCTCGGAAAAGGAAGTAACCAAAATCAAGAACATGCCTAAGCGGACTATGCCTAAAGAAGTGTCCAAGTGACCTATTCTGAAAAGGTGTCTAAGTGACCTAAGGTGAATGTGTGCAAGTTAGAAGGTGTCTAGGTGGATCTAAGCAAGTCAAGGTGAATCTAAGTAGGCCTAGGGTGGTGCCTAATGGGCCAAGTGTATCTAAAAGCTATCCTAAAAATGAATGAAAAGCCTAAGTCTAAATTAGGGCTGCCAAGAGTCACAATGGGGTTAGATAAATCCTCAACCAGAGTCTTCGAGGTGGCTCAAAAAATATAAGTAGTATGAGTAGCAATGGGCCACTGAGGAACTACTGTGGAGCACTGGAAATGAACTTAAAGACATGTGCTAAAGGGACAAAATTGAAGGTCTACACTTAAGATGTAAATGGAATCATCTTTATTTTTATTCTTTTTTATTTTTATGTTGTTATTAATATTTTTATTCCTACTGATATTATGATTATTATGTTAGTTCATCTATATTGCATATATTATTACTATTATTATAATTATTATTATTATTTTGCTTTAATATTTATAGCATGATCGCTAAAATTATTAACTAGTATTATTTATAACATAATGTTGTACTATTTAATAAGAAGAAGAAAATAAATGAGTATTTGGTAAACTAATTTAATAATTTAAAGTAATTTAAGAACTTAGTTTAAGTTATTAAGCAAATTAAGTATGTTTAGTAAAATAACTTAAAATGAAAAATAACTTTAAGGAATAAGTAAAAACAATTAATTTATTCTTAAATCCGTATCTTCATTTTACTTTTTTACCTTCATTTATCCTAATTGCCCTCATAATATCCTTTGCTACTCCACAACTTTTGTTGTTACTCATTACTTAGCCTCCTTTGCCTAATTATAATTTATGAAAATAAATATATCAATTTAATGATTTAAAATATGTTTCAAGTTTATTTTATCAAACAACCTTAATACTTAAAGTAAAAATTAAGCTATAAGTTTTAAGTTAATCCCTTAAGTCATCAAGTATTAAATATTAAGCTTTACCAAATATCCCCTAAATTGAGAAAAAGAAATAAGATAGATTAATGGTAAAAAATAAAAATAAAATAAAAGAAATTATTATTATTATTATTCCAGTTAAAGAAAGATTGAAATTGAGAGAAAACAACTCAGGTGAGTAGGTTGATCCTACAAATTTTAGAGGAATGATTGGGAGGCTATGGTGTTTGACTTCTACAAGACCATATATTGTAGTTGGAGTTAGACTTATAAGCAAATTTATGAAGTCTCCACACCAATCTCACTCGCAAGCAATGAAGTGTATCCTATGATACATTAAAGGTATGCAAAGTGATGATATTTTTTATACATATGGTGACAAGATTGAGCTTATTGGATGCATAGATAGTGATTAGGCAAGTGTTGTAGAAAAGTGAAAAAAGTACTTCGGGTTATGCATTTAATCTAGGTTTAGGAGTTTTTTCTTATTCACCCAAGAAATAACAAGGTAGTTGCTTTGCCAACAACAAAAATTGAGTATATTGCATATACTAGTGTGCTACTCAAAAGGTATGGTTGCATCAAATGCTTTTTGACTTAAAACATATTCAAAAATTTCTCACAAGGCTTTTTTGTGATAATAAATCAACAACTGCATTAAAGCTTTGCCCCTCCACCTGGTGCCTAGTTATTTATCTTATATATTTGTTTTGTATATTTGATTTGGATTGGTTCTTTATTGCATATTTTATGTATCTCAAATCACTCTTTGTTACATATATATATATATGTTGATTTTATTTCTCTTTATCTCTTATGTGCTTTTCAATGTTTATAATTCATATGCTTTGTCATTTTTGTGACAAAAAGATGATCATTAACCATAGTTAACTCACTTAAATAAGGGGAGCATAGACAACGAGATAATAGAGAAAAAATAAAGCAACTCCTTGACAAATAGGGGAAGTTAATAATTTTTTAATTATTTGGTTAATTCATTCTTTTATTCATTTAATTCTTAAGGGAAATTAATTAAAATATTAGAGGAAATTATACCTGAGATATTGGAGGAAACCAAATCACCTAATGAGTGCATGAATTAAGAGTTCAAGAAAGTCACCTAAAATGTTTCCTACAAGGGATTATTGATTAATGTGACTAACTTTCTTTCATTGCAATAAACTACAAAAGCTTCTTCTCATGTTCTCTACTACTTATATTCTTGTTGATGAAGCCCCTTGTTATTTACTGTTAAATTATTGGGTCTTATCTAGCTTCTATTAGGTTTGGTTGATTAACATGCATCTCTATTCCCTATGTACTTTGGTTTATACCTTGGTGTCACTACAGGTTTTTGTTCCTCTTTCATGAATTCACAATGCATCAAGCAAAATCTCCAACTATCTTGTTTTGCTATTTTGATTATATCTTATTCCACACATTACTTTACCTTTGGTATAGTTTTCTATATATGTGCTTGGGAGAAAAGTTATACAAGACTATGAAAAGAAATTCCATAGTTTATTTTTAATAGAGTGTTAATGTGTGTTACGTAAACTCCTTTATGAGAGTACTGGTAGGTTTATGTAACGACGTTTTGTCACAAAATTGATAAAAGGGAAAATTATTAGGACTTAGAGTCTTGTTTAATTGTTGGCAATTTTATTCCTTTTAATGTTTGGTTATAGAAATCTTTTTAGATAGTGACTTGCTTTCTATTGAAGATCAAGAGTTGTTGTTCGTCTAACTAGGAAGTCATAGGTATGTTTAAAAAGGTTTGACTTATGACAATTTAAGCTCCTTTGAGGTATAAAGAGTATTAGTTTTGTTTTGAACTTAAAATGATTTAAAATTAACTTTTGAAAAGAACAAGGCTTCTCAAGAGGCTTGGAGCGCTCAATTGCTCAGGATTGCTCAAGCACACCTTATCACTCAAGCGCTTGAGGCCCTCAAGTGGTTGATGAGTTGGCTTAAGTAATCATGTTGATTTTATTGAGATTTTTTTTTACGTAAATTTGATTTAAAACTCTTTCGAAATTAAAACTCTTTGGGCTTTTGCCTATAAATACTTCTTTATTAATTAACCCTTTGAGGCTTAGAGATTGCATTAAGAGTATTACGAGATCTCATATTATTTGAGAGGGTTTCATTGAGGAGAAAGCTTAAAGTGTTATATCATTCCCAATCTCTCATTCAAGGATTTGATCTTTGAATCTTGGTTTGAAGACCTTCATCCCTTCAGTAAGGTTGAGATGTATTCATTGGAGTAATCAGAGATTGCTGCATTGCGAATGTGAATCAAGTTATAGGTATTAAAGAGTAAGTCTTTAGAGTAGAGCAGACAAGTAAATGTGTGTAACTTAATTTCATATAATGGATTTAGATTAGCGGTCTTAGACCTTATAATTTTTTATCTCTACAATTAGTGTAAGTGTTTTCCACATAAAAATCCTTATGCCTCATTGCTTATTATTTGATATTTTGTTTGAATTGTTTTATAACAAAAAAAAAATAAAAATTGATATACCTTAATTGCTCATAAGGTTAAAAATTGGTATAACATATAAATTTTTATTTTAATTTTTTAATTCACCCATTCATTCCCTCTAGGTGTTACCGCACTGGACTTAGGGGCTTTTTCAATACTTATTTTAATTTATTTGAAATTATTTTTCTCAAAGGGCTTAGGTTAATCACTTTTATATCATAAAATAAATAACAACTTCTCTTTCACAAAATTTTTATTTTTACAAAATATTTAATATTTTTCAACTTTTATAATATAATTTGTAAAATTATATAATTGGTTTTTGTAAATATCATAATTTTTTTATTTGCATGGGATTATCTCCTTTCAAAGTACATTATACCATGCGTTTTTTTTTTATTGACCTTACCTTTACAAGTGTTGATTTGTTATTGGTGCAAAATGGTGAGTATGAGGCGAAAAAAGTAAATTCCAGTATCATAAAACAACCCGATTAACATAATTCATTTTATGATCCTTTTGACCAAGATCGGAGCGACACTGCATGAACATTTTCATATTTTTGCCTAAAGCTTAGCTCATGCATACCTCACGTTGGCTCTTACCACTATTGATAATGATGAGAATAATAATAATAATAATAATAATAATGATAATGATAGGAAAATGATGTGAATGGATTTTTCCGAATGCCTTCTTCTTTCTTAAATATATATAAATTGAAACTTTTTTGTCTTTTCCCTCTTTATAATAAGGTAATAATGAAAGCCGATGTGAATGGACTTTTCCAAACGTCTTTTTCCTTTTTAAATATAAATTGAAACTTTTCTGCCCCTTTTCATTTTGTCTTTTTCCTCATTTCACCTCACTTTTTTTTTTTAATTATTATAATCATTATTATTATTATAAATAATATTAATTAATAATTAAAATGATCAAGTTATAGGTATTGAACTAATAATAATAATAATATATTGTTGTTGAACACATGTATGCAAAATTATCCTAAAATATAAATTTTATAAAAATAATATATTGATAAGAGTGTTGATTAATGAAATTGAAATGCAATGATGTTAAATATGTTTATATATTATTGAGGATAGAGCCGTCCACGGAACCGAGATTAAGATAGGCAGATCTGTTTCCATAGTAAAACTAAATACCGGTGATTCTACCCCAATGAAAGGCTTATGGCGCTTTCGAAGGCATTTAAAAAACGAGAAGCTTTGCACCGTCGATATGACGTGCGAGTGAACCTGATGATGCCGTTTTATTTAAGCAATTTTGGTACTCATCTTCAAGCACACAACACTGCTTTCCTTTACACTGTCCGTAACCGATACGCTCTCTCCCATTCCCAAACGACATGGCCGAAACGCCGATCCAATTCGGGATTTTGGGCTGCGCCGACATAGCACGCAAGGTATCGAGAGCGATCACGCTCGCCCCCAACGCCACGCTGTACGCCGTCGGCAGCCGTTCGCTGGAGAAGGCAACGAAATTCGCCGCCGCCAACGGATTCCCTCCCTCGGCTAAGATTTACGGCAGCTACGAGGCGGTGCTGGACGACCCCGACGTGGACGCCGTGTACGTGCCGCTGCCGACGAGCTTGCACTTGAAGTGGGCGGTGCTGGCGGCGGAGAAGAAGAAGCATGTGCTTCTGGAGAAGCCTGTGGCTCTGAATGTGGCGGAGTTGGATCAGATCTTGGAGGCGTGCGAATCCAATGGAGTGCAGTTTATGGACGGTACGATGTGGATGCACCACCCTCGGACGGCTAAGATGAAGGAGCTCCTCTCCGATCCGCAGCGTTTTGGTCAACTCAAATCGGTATGTGACTGTTTGTGAATATATAGGAAAATTCTCCAAAGATGGAAATTTTGGGTCTCAATAAACACCGTCGGTGAAAATTAACTTGGAATTCTGTCCTGTTTAGCTTTACAGAATTGCAAGGAAATGGAAAAAAGATATGATAACTTGACCAGTTTCTTTGAATTTATGGTAAATCCGAACCAACCCAAATTAAGAAACATTTAATCCAAGTTGAACCCAATCCGTTCTTTAAGCCAAGGTACTCAATCAAAGTTCAACTCAACTTTATTTTTCTAAACTAAGCTTAAACTAGATTCGTCAAATTAAATTGGGTTACTCAAGAAAAACTCGAATCGTTCAGGATACATGATTCAAAGTCCACTCATACTTTTTTTTCTATATTATATAAAATTCAAGATAATAATAAAAATATAAAAATAAACTTACATATCTTTAAAAATGAAAATGTATATGATATGATTATCATTTAATATTTTTTTATGTAAAAAAAATGAATAATGTTATACAAGATAATAAAGATTATAAAAATATTAAATCTAGGGTTTAAGGTGAGCATGGTTGCATATAGTTTAAGGTGAGCTTTTGAGTATTTATATATATGCATATAGTTTACGGCCTTGGGGCTTGAACCTTGGACCAAGGGTTTAAGGTGAGCATGGTTGCACCAACTTGCTGCTAGTTGGTTTGTACCAAGGGTTGTAAAAATCATAATAAAATCATCTCAAATATCTAATATTTTTTTAAATACTTCCATTTTCCATATATAATATTATATATGTTTTATTTAATAAACTTTAAAATATTAATATATTTATATAAAAGATAAAAAAATAAATATTATTTTTTAAATTTTAATAAAATATAAATTATATATTTATGACGTCATCAATTTGACCACGGTTCAACCACCAGTCCAACCACTAAACCGTGAACCGATAATTTTTCTGATTCGCTGATCAGTCTGATTCTAAAAACATTGAAAAATACCCCTCTAAGATATATGGAGGCTCCAATATAAATCATTAAATAATGTCATGATTATTATGACAAATATACTTCTCTTGAAACAAAAAATATAAAAAAAGTATATTAATGTATAATAAAATTAGAAAAGCAAATAAACCCAAAAGGCGTTTTACTTTTTCTATTCTTCTTTTCTTCTTCATAGCAAACTAATAATAATAATAATTATAATAATAATACATAAATAAATTTTGGAAATTTTTTAATGTTTAATATATTTTTTATTTATATTTTTTATGATTAAATAAACTTCTCCATCTCAATTTTTAAACCATTTTTTCCGCATATTTATAATTAAACAATTTACCTCTTAAAATTATTTAATAGTATGACTTAACTTTTTTTTAAAAAAAAAAATTACGAATATAAAAACTCATATATGAGGATATAATAATTATTTGAAAGTTTTAAATTTTACTAATATAAAATTTTGTTCTTAAGTCTTCCACCATGTTCTAAATTAAACCATTGAAAGCATGGTTTATACACTTATATGGATATAATTTATGCATGTAGATGAAATTTACATGACTATACAAGGATGTTAGATTGACTATACAAAGCAAATTTATTAACTATACAAAGGGTGTACAAGACTATCTTTTACGCAAGAATTCAATCGATCTTAAACCACTCTTTTTTTTTTCTTATCACCAAAGACTACACACTCTCATGCCATACATTTTTTCACTGCACACTCATCTCATGCACTTTATTTAATTAACATATGACAATTTGAATACTTATCCACTAATGATGTTTGGGGAAATTTTTTTTGTTTTTAGGCCTTCTACCATTTTCTGAACTAAACTATTAGAAACATGGTTCACATATATATATAGACATATTATTTATGTATGTATATATTATTTGCACCATTGTATAAGGGTGTTATACTAACTATACAAAAAAAAATATATTAATTGTATAAGAGGTGTACAAGATTGCCTTTTATGTAGGATTTCAGTCGATTTTGAACCATTCCTTTTATTTCTCTTGTCACCCAAAGACTAGACACTCTCATGCCATACATTCCTTCATCACACCCATCTCATGCACTTTTTTTGATTCGCACATGGTAATTTGAATATTTACTAATGATGTTTGGGAAAAATTTTGTTTTTAAGTCTTCCATTGTTTTCTGAACTAAACCATTGGAAACATGATTCATACATCTATGTGGACACATTATTTATGCATGTATATGAAATTTGCAACATTTTACAAGAGTATTACCCTAAATGTACAAGATAAATATACTAACTGTATAAGGGGTATGCAAGTTTACTCTTTGTATAGGATTTTAATCGACTTTAATTTGAACCACCCCTTTTATTTTTCTTATCACCTAAAGACTATACACTCTCATGTCATACATTCCTTCATCACATACAAATCTCATGTACTTTATTTAACTAACATAAGAGAATTTGAATATTTACCCCACTAATGATGTTTGGGGAAAAAATTATTCTTAAGTCTTTCACCATTTTCTAAACCTAACAATTGGAAATATGGTTCACATATCTATGTAGACATATTATTTATATATGTGCATAGAATTTGCATTCTTTTACAAGAGTGTTGCACTAATTGTATACAGAAAAAGTATTAATTGTACAAGGGGTGTACAAGCTAGCCTTTATATAGGATTTCAATCGATTATGTATTACTCTTTTATTTTTCTTGTCACTCAAGGACTACACACTCTTATGTCACACATTCCTTCATCACACACCCATGTCATGCGCTTTATTTAACTCACACATGACAATTTGAATACTTCACTACTGATGTTTGAGGAAAAAAATGTGTTCTTAAGTCTTCCACCCTTTTTAAAACCAAACCATTAGAAACATGGTTCATACACCTATGTGGACACTTTATTTATAAATTTATCTACATGAAATTTGCACTATTGTACAAGTGTGTTACACTAACTATACAAAACAGATGTACTAACTGTACAATGGGTGTACAAGACTTCTAATGGGTTTTGTACAATTTGTAAATAACTTGAACTGAGGATTAAGATGACTGTCGATATGTGTTTTTTTTTATTTTTTTATTTTTTTATATCAAAACATTAAGACCTTCCCTACCAAAATTAAAACATAGGAAATAAAATTAAAATTAATAATGTTTGAATTGTTTATTATAAGTAAACTGAATGAAACATATATTTTTACTATTTTACCCTTATAAACATAATTTCACTGTTATAAATAGAGGTTAAAAAAATTATATTTAAATGGAATTAAAAATGAACAAAAATTATTTTTGTAACATTTTTATTTTTTTAAATCATTAATTAAAATTATGGAATTAGTTTTAAATTTTTTTTTTTTTGTAATTACAGTTTTGAAGATTCCATGGTTTTTATCTTACTACTTTTTTTAAAAAAAATTCTTTAATATAAAAATATTTATTTTAATGGTTTTAAATATTTAAATCTTTATTTTAAATATTTAGGATTTGTGTGTGTGTGTGGGGCCCGAGGGGTTGTTGTAGGTGGGGTAATTAGGTAATTTTGAAATGAAGAAATTTTTAATATCCGAAACACTTTGATTCTGCCAATTATGTGAGTGTGTTTATATGCATATGAGTATTTACTTTATTTTTATAATATGCGAGAAATAATAAACACCATATGTCTAACTTGTAACTTAGAAAAAAAAAAAACATAATAATATTTTATGAGGTATTTAAAAATTGTTTAACATCTATGAGAAGTTATGTACAACTGGTATATAATAGAAAAACATTTTCTAAAGTATTTAAAAAATATTTATTCTATAGTATGTAAGTCTGATGAGATATTTAAAAAATATTTACTTTAAAAATATATTTGACAACAATCATTAGTTTTTAACCATTCATCTCCAATATTCAATTATTGGAGAAAAATGATTAGTAGAAACAGTTTCACATCCCAACAATCATTTTACTTGGTCTCACTAATAAATAGGTGAATGAAGGGTTAAGTGAATGAAGAGAGAGAGAATGAGAGAGTGGTGAGAATAGGAGATTGTTTATTTTCATCACTCAAGGCTATTTTAGAAATTTTTAAAAGATAATATTCTTCACCTCAATTTCCATTGCATCCTTAGGTCTTAAGCTCAAATATGGGTATTGGAGGACGTTGGGCCAATCATTAGGATCAAATGACCTGAAAGCACAATTCTCTCCATTTATTAGAATTGGGCTGAAATTCCTAGAACACGAATTTGGAATTAACACTAAAGCCCTGTCAGGAGAAAAAGGAAAGAACCACGTTTGGTGAGGCAAAAAATCTAAGAAATGGAAAAGACGTTATTAGGTTATCTATGATTTTATTTTATTTTTGGAACTTTCTTTATTGTATTTTTTTTTCTTTTGGCTTGTCATTTTCTACCTGGTGTGCACTTGTACTGTAACAAAATCAATAAAGGGCTAGACAAAATAAGCAGAAGTAAGGAGAGGAAAAAAAATTTAATTGTCATAGGAGCTAATATATATTTTAATAATTTTTATTTAATTTATTTAACGATTGATAATGATTTTTTAGATATTCAACTGTTTAGATCAAGTGGGTTATGAAATGGAAACGTTGCATTAAGCCCTTTTTGATAATTATTTTCGAAACTAATTTTCTATCATCTAGAAAAGAAAAATAGAAAACAACAAGCGCAATCCCAATTTTGCCTTCTTGCTATGATGTTTTGCATCAAATTATCAGGAATTTTCTTTTGTAGTGACACATCTTTTGGTTATTAGGTAGGCCAGCGAAGGTTCATGGTATTATTTTAATTCTGCATTTAGTTTTGATATTGTTTCTCAAGAAATGAAGCAGAGCAATGACATGAGCTTCCCATTATTTCTTTGGTTTTTCATATCCTGTTCAGTTTTCCCCCTTTTTTCAGTTATGTGATGTACTCTTCAATATAAGGTGAAGACGTATATTTAACCATACTTTTTGGACTACTTATTGTTTCATTGACCTCGTGCTCAAACTCATAGGTAGGGTTCCACTCAAATGAATACCCTCCATCTTGACAAGCAACCAATAAATCTCGCCATATTTCATAAAGAATATCAGGAATCCCATGTAGAAAATCAATTTTCTCTTTTTTTTTTTTTTGGAATTCCGCTTGCTTGGATGAGGTTTTTTGTTTAATTTGCAATGTGATAAGATTGAAAAATGAACTTTGTCTTTGCCTTGTAAATGTATTGTCCTTTTAGCTATTGATGAAGTTGACATTTAAGAGCTAGGAGCATAGGATAGATGCTTAACAACTCTCCATGTCCTTATTATCTTGTCTATTCCATGATAGCTGTTTGGAGAAGAATATCTTCCACAGATTGACCTCTCCTTGGTTCCACAGGTGCAATCCTGCTTCACATTTTTGGCTACTTCTGATTTTCATGAGAATAACATTCGTGTTAAGCCAGACCTTGATGCCCTTGGTGCTCTTGGTGATGTTGGGTGGTACTGCATTAGGGCAATCTTGTTTGCTGCTGACTATGAACTGCCTAAATCAGTGAAAGCTTTGCCTGGGACTGTTTTCAATAAAGCAGGGGTACTTACATCATGCGGGGCTTCTCTACTATGGGAAGATGGGAAAGTAGCAACCTTCAATTGCTCCTTCCAAGCCAATTTGACAATGAATATAACTGCTATTGGAACAAAGGGAACTTTGCAGGTTCAGGACTTCGTTATTCCTTTTAAAGAGGACAGTGCCGCTTTTTCTGCTGGTATAGAGTCTTGGTTCAATGACCTCGTGACAGAGTGGAAAACAATGCCAAGCGAGCATGTCGTCACAACAGATCTTCCTCAGGAGGCTCTCATGGTGAGAGAATTTTCCCGTTTGGTTGCAGACATTAAAAGAAATGGTTCAAAACTTGACCAAAAGTGGCCAACTCTGAGTCGGAAGACACAGCTGGTGCTGGATGCTGTGAAGGTCTCAATCGAGAGGGGGATTGAGCCCGTTGAGCTTTAGTGGTCTGATAAAACTTTCCCATCCTATGCTTGGTTTTTAGTGTCTTGGGTTTGATGAGTGCTTCTTTTGAATGAACTTTGCTGGACGTTGCTAAATTATTAAGTAAAGAAGGCTTGTTTCTATGTTATATTCATGGGCCAATACTTGGAACGCTTGCCATTCTACCATTCTTATGCATGCATAATCGATAGGACTAGTCTTAACATGAAATTATAGACGACTCCAGTGGTGGCCATGTTGAACTGGGTTTACGATTCAAGTCATCTCATGCTTTTATGCGTGTTTAGAATCTAGTTGAAATGATCCATACTAACATTGCCAATGTCCGTGGCGGCCATATCAACTGAATAGGGCATTTACACCCTTCGATGCACAATGATTATATGGATGAGACCGTGAGCCACCAAAAATAATATTTTTCAGTACAAGAATTAATAATTTTTCCACACAAAAAGATGAAAAACAATGAAGGAGATCATAAGTAATTATGTAAAATTTATCATACCATGTTTTCTATCTTTTTTAATATATATATATATATATATATATATATATATATGTATATAGGAACAATTATAAAAATCTAATTATAATAAAAACTAAATTCTTAATAGAATTATGATTCTAAATTTTAGGAAAGAACCAAATTGAAATATTAATAATTCTAATATACTAAGGAAACATAGTTTTAGTTTAATTAGGATTTTTACATTATCTACCTTAAACCAAAACTCTTCAAATTTCACCATCCTCATCATCTTCTTCAACTTGAGTAATGTTTCCACCTTGATTGACTTTGTAAGAAAATTTGCAACTAGATTTTTAGAAGAACAAAACTCAAGCATAATTTCTTTGTCTTTCACCAAATCACAAATGTAATGAAATTTGATGTCAATGTGCTTGCTTCTTCTATGAAAAAATGGATTCTTAGTTAATGCGATTGTTGATTTATCATCACAAAAAAACTTTATGAGAACTTTCTGAGTATGTTTCAAGTCAAAAAAACATTTGATGCTACCTTTTGAGCAGCACCGTTATTAACTACAATATACTCAACTTTCACTGTTGACAAAGTAACTACCTATTGTTTCTTTGATGACCAAGAAAAAACTTCTGAACCTAGATTAAATGCATAACTCAAACTTCTGAACCTAGCTTATACACCTTTTTTTCTTCCCTTTTTATCATATATCCTTGAGGTTGTTTAACATAAACCTCTTCTTCTAGTTCACCATTCAAGAAAGTTAATTTTACATCCATTTGAATCTTCAAATTGTTTCATGAGTAAGAGAAATAATCATACAAAGAATGTCAAGTCTAGCAATGGATGCATATACTTAAAAAAGAAAACAAAAACCACTACCTGGTTTTTGCTTGTAACCTTTTGCCACCAATCTTGCCTTGAAGTAATCAACTTTTCCATCTATCTTTCACTTGGTTTTATATACCCATTTGATACGCCAATTGACTTCATAGCATTAGGGAGATTAGTAAGATCCAGTGTATTATTTTTCTCAATTGTGTGAATTTCTTCATCCATAACTTTAAAGCCAACAATCATCTCGACTAGCTTCCTCATAACTTAATGGATCACAATTTGCAAATAAAAAAAATTCATCAATTCGTTACTTATTGGGTCACTGTAATCACCAACCACATAATCTTGCAAGCATATAGGTAAACAATGTTGATGTTGTGGATGCCTTGATGACTCTATTGAATATGTAGTCATAATTGGTGCACTAGTAGACTACATACTTTGATCTTCACTTTGCTCTTAAAGATGAATGTGAACACTTAATCGTCTTTTTCATTAGAAGACTAATCCCATATTGCTTGATAATAAAAAAATCAAATCATGACTAACAATAACCTTCTTGGTTTGTGGATTGTATAGTTTATAATCTTTTATCATTGGCTATAATCAATAAAAATGCACTTTTCACCTTTAATATCATGTTTTTTCTACAATGCATCAAACACATAAACATATGCTATGCAGTCAAACACCTTAGATGACCAATGTTAAACTTTCTATGACTTCAAGATTCTTGTGGGGTAAGCACTTTTAATGGTGCTCTTATTCAATAAATAAACTACATAAGAAACTGCTTTGACCTAAAATATTTTTGGCAATATTTTTAAGTGAAACATGTACCTCACCATATCTATAATTGTTTAATTTTTTTCTCTTTGCAATTCCTTTTTGTTGTAGAGTGTAACTTGTAGTCAATTGATCTTCAATACCATTTTTTTTTTCAAAAAATTGTCACAAACAATATATTCAGTATCTCTCTCTATTTCAAAATTTTCATGGTATACCCACTTTGTTTTTCCATATAAGCTTAAAAATTTTGAAAATTTCATATGCATCTTCCTTTTGCTTTAAAAAATTGAACTCAAGCCTTTCGATTAAAATCATCAATAAAAGTAATAAATACCTATGATCTTCATTTGAAGAAACTATAAGGAATCCTGGATCTCTTTGTTTCCTATCTCAAGACTAAGTTAGGTGCATGAAAACTCTCTAGGGCTTTTAGATCCTATGCAATGGAAGCAAAAATACACTTTTTAACATTAAAGGATCTTGATTAAGTGCTTTAGAAACTTTACCTTTGATTTGAATGTTCCTAAATCAAATTCGTTCAGAGATAGTCAAATCTGAAATCGTTGGAAGCCTCATAAACCCACAATCTTCCACCCGATGACTCAACCTCGAATCTTAGTACTCAAACGATAGGGTGTTTAGGCAGGTGGAGGCTAAAGCTTTCTCTACTCTTTGATAGTGGAAGATGAGTGACAAAAACCCTAACTCCTAATGGGGTATTTATAGGGTTCCCCATTGGGTTTTAGTGACCTGAGCTTATTAAGGGTTTGAGTTACTTAATATATGTTAAAAGGTTCCTAATTAATTAATTAACCTAACAGAATCGTCTAATTAATCAATTAGCCTAATCCAAAGATAACATTCACTAATCTTTATGTAATCTTGCATAATTACAAAAACACTCTTATCCACATAAGCGAATCTAGAGCTTATCTAACCTTCATAAATTGTGTCATCAAAGTATATTAGCTTGAATAAAGACCATTAGGAATCATAAGAGTACCGACTTTCTTAGAATCAAATTCTGAAGTTGATTCAATATCTCATTACAAAGAATTAACTGCATTTTAGTACCTTATATAAATAATAACAAGACAAAGGTCGGGTCCATGACCTATTATCCACTACATGCAGACTTCCCATGAACTGGTGTTCGTAATCTAACTAGTGTTATCACTTATCAAGATTACCTCCACCTATTATGTGATCAATTAACATACTCTAGCTATAGGAGCATATTTCAAAATTCCACTTAAGCAATTGCTATGGTCATAGTCTTCTAGATCACATGTCTTTTAGGACACCTAAGGGAACACATTGTCTCAATCCTATGAGATATCATAGTGCCTTTATTAAGAATATATATTGCCACCAACCTTCATTAATTGTGACCTAATCCATAAGAATATGTGATCACCTTAGGGTCCCACCCATAGGTCAAAACCTCTTGTTGACTTTGGCACTGACTCAATATCCTCTCAAGTTTAAGAGTTCATATAGTATAGTAGCTTGGTGAATTATGACAATCGATAGTCTTACGTTATGATTCACCTTAGGTCATGTCCAACTAGTAGCCATATGCACTATAGTCTCTACTAGATTGTCCAAATCCATTAACCAATTGTAAATAACTTATCAACTTATAAGGAACTCATGACTATTTATACAACTCCTAATGCATTCCAACCATGTACAATGTAAGAGATATGAGTATGTATGCTCAAATAACCAATTAATGCATCTGAGATAGTAAAATAGGCAAAAAACATAAATATAAATTTACTAATGAATCTAAAACTGTTACAATATGCCATACTTTTTAGGGCTCCATCCCAATAAGAACCTCCACTAAACATAGATCCGAATGAATCAACTCGCGAGGCTTCCTAAATCTCCCTGATTTTCTTGTAAGAAAAAGATCTCTATGTCTCTTTCTTAAAAGACATGTTTCACAAAACACTTGGATAGTTAATAAAATTAAAGTAACTTAAAAACCATCTTCTTAGTAGTAAGTAATTTTAGACCTCCAAATTTTGAATATCCAAAACATGAGTGTCAATAAATTTTTTATCATTAATTATAGAACTAAAACAAGGTAAATTTCCACAAATGATATTTAATGAAAATAAATGATTTTGTCTCATATTTACCTTTCCTATTAGTGTCTTTTTTTTTTTTATCATCTTTGATGCTACAAACACCCTTATAGATTTGCATATAATACTCTTTTTTGAAAGTTGCCCCCATACTTAATAAATTTTAATGCAGACTTAGAACATATAACACATTAGAGATAAAGTTTTGGGATTCATCTTTTAGAGGGATGACTGATCTTGGCCATTAGGATGGGGTTCCCATGGTGGGTGCACTAGTGTGTGCAGTTACACATTAGACAGGAACCATAGTGAGTCATAACATAAGGATATTTGGTAGTCATGACTTTATTAAGTTGTTATATCGTATTATCTCTCAACTTTGAGAGAATACTAAGCTTATATCAAAGTTTGTAGTGACTTTGACCTAAGGGTGAGATCCTAAAGTGATCATATATTCCTTATAGATTGAGTCATTATTGATGAAAGTCAGTAGCAACAAGTATTTTCAATAAAGCCACCAGATATCTTATGGACTTTGAGACAATCTGTCCCCTAGGTGATTCTAAGTAAGTATGTTAAGATAAACTATGGTCATATTAGTTCCTTAAGTGGAACTTGATATAAACTCTTTGCGAGCTATCACATGTTAGTTGATCACACAATGGGAAGATATGTAACTTAAGAATGGTAGAGGCAATCTTGAGAGACTGATAACATTCACCTTGTTAGATTACAATGTCAATTCATTAGGAAACATTATACAATGGATAGTAGTTTACATACCTAAGCATCTTATATCTTATCGTTATTTACATAGGTTATTGAAGTGTAGTTAACCCTTTGTAGTGGGATGTTGAGTCAACTTCAAAATTGGATTATGAGGGAGCCAATATTGTCTTATGGATCTTAATGTTTCTCGTTTGAGCTCATATATTTACCTTGATGACATGACTTATAAGAGTCAAGATTGTTTCTTAGCTCACTTATGAATTAACTTCAATAAGTGTGGTTAACTCTCAGTAGTAAGATGTTGAATCAAATTCAAATTCGGATTATGAGGGAGTCAGTATTGTCTTATGGATCCTAATGTTCCCCATTTGAGCTCATATATATACCTTGATGACACGATTTATGAGAGTCAGATTGTTTCTTAGCTTACTTATTTGCATAAGGGCATTTTGGTAAATATATAAGATTGCATAAGAGTTAGTGAATGGTATCTTTAAACTAGACTAATTAATCAATTGGAGCCCAATTAGGTTAATCAATCAATTAAGATATTTTTTTAGGTTAGATTAAGTGATCTAAACCCAAGGTGAACTCAAGTCATTTAAGCCCATGAGAAACCTATTTACGTTTAGGGGTTAGAGCTTTTGACTTTGTCATTCTCCCTTACATTTTTAAAGATAGAACCCTAGCCTTCCCCACCCTTCAGATCTTCAACATCTAAATGCCAAGATTCAAGGAGTCATTGGGCAAAAAACTTTGGGTGTAATGCCCTAATTTAAATTTTAAGGATAAAACCATAAATTAAAATTCATCAAATAAATTAAATAGATTAAAAAGGGTAGAAAGGTCTTTTCGCATTAAAAGAGGGTATATTTTTTTTACTTCTCTATATAGAAACCTTTTTTGCATAGAGATTAGAGATATTAAAGCACATAAGGCAATGTAGGGATGAAGATTTGAGAGCCTAGGGTTTGAAAATTAGTTTTTCCAATTAAGATTCTAACCCTTATACTAGTATTTTAGATTCTTTAAATCATTTTGAACAATTTAAATATTCTTTTAGAAAATCTAAATCTAGACTGGGGTTTAACCTATTTGTTTTTAAATAAAAACTTGGAAATATCTGAATATAGGGAGATTGATTGATGGAGATAAAGAAAATAAAAAAGGTTACATCATAAGTGTTGGAATGGGATTACTTTAGTGCTAGGTGTGGGATGGGATTGCTACTTGCATATGATGACTATTAGTTTAAGTTTAAATAAGGAGAAAAATAAAATTATAATAAAAACTAGTTTAGTTCAAATAAATAATAGGAATAGGTTTTAAGAGAGTTTCAATTTAAACTAATAAAAAATGATAGATTCTTGGGATTGGATTTAAGAAAAGAAGTTTAAATTAATGTTGGTAATTCAAATTAATAATATTAATACATAAAATTCTTAGGAATGTCATTATATAATTTTAGAGAATTAGCTAATAGTAATAGTTGGTTTTTCTAAATTATTTTTGGGGAGGATTAATTTCTTCAACTGTAAATTCTTCTAGATTTCGTATGCTTCTTTGATTTAAGGGAAATTAATATAGATTTTTATAATATATATATATATAGATATATTCTTTTTATGTGTTATTTTGAATTATGTAAAAAGGTTATTTTTGTTTCTCTATATGGATCAAATACATTTTGTATGAAAAATTTGTTAGAACATTTTTTTTTTTTTGTTTATAACAAAAAAATATGAAGATATTATTTTTTTAATAAGTATGAAACAATTAAATAAAAATGTTTGACTCTAGTTTGTTTGACCCTAGTTAATAGGATACAATTGTTGACCTTTACATCCATTAGTGAGGAATGTAATTGCTTTGAGCCTTAACCTCTAGGGGTTTGGTTAGAGGTTACTAGTGCTAGTAGTATTTGGTTTGGGCCACATTAAAAGGAATAAATTTAAAGCTAGTCACCCATTTGTAAAGTTCTACCTAATCAAATAACAAAGTCTCACCTAATCGGGCATAATTTCTTATTTGAAAACCTAAGAATATTTTGAATACATTTAACTTGATATGAAATTTTTATTGACATAAATATGAAAATAAAATAAAATTGGTTTGAATGTTTTACCATGTTTGAACTCAAGAGTTTTTATGAAAATGATTCTAAATTGTATCCCCTATTTGCATTCACAATTGAAAATTTATATTTATGAAACTATATTAATATTTCCTTATTGGGCTTTGAGTTTATTCCTTTCCATCGATAGTTTTTCAAGTACTTTCAATACAAGTGGGAGTGATAGTTAGAATGGGATTTTGACTTTATTAGGATTTTTGGTTTAGACTTTTATTGTATACTTTGTTTACATGTTAAAAATTAATTACTATTTGAATTATTTGAGTTTAAAGTTATTTGAACAACAACAAAATGGTTGATCTTTATTTATTTATTTATCTATTTATTTAATTTAAGTTTTGAGGATAAAGTATGTTTTACTACCCTAACCACCTTCTAGTTGCAAAATGATTGTTTAAATCATTTGCATTTTTAGTCTTCGGGTTTAAGGTGTGAAATGAACATTATGCCCTTGGAGTGGGTTTTGGGATGTGACAAGATAGTATCAGAGTACTAGGTCATGATCTTATTAGGAATTTGAATTAGTTTAGGCTAGGGATAGATGAGTGATGTGTTAGTTTAACTTTCAACTTCATCTAGTATAAATTCCTATTCTTTCTTTTATTCTAAATTGACTAATTTGTTTCTTAGTGACTAATGCAGGCTTGACACACTCTTTATTTTAGTATCTTTTATTGTTGGGTATGCCTATTGCTAGCATAGGCTTTGATTTGATTACTGTTACTCCTATGAGAGATTCTATTGTAGCTAATAAAATGTTTAGAAGATGTCTTTTGACTATTGGTTATAGAGAGATATTAGTTGACTTAGTATTCCTTGACCTTCACAATTTTGATGTGATTTTGAGGATGGATTGGTTTGATAGGAACTTTAGATTACTTTGTTCTTAAGCCCTAGATTTTATAAGGTGTATGCATTTATCCCTAAAGTTCTCTAGATCTAACACAATGAAAAATAATGGTTTCAAAAACCATTTTAGGATATAGATCTAAAGATATAGTACTCATACCTACGATATGGATGTTCCCAAATCGAATCCAAGTCAATGAAGAAAATTTTTTTGCATGTGGAAGTCTTATACACCTAAATTATTCCGCCTGATGACTCAAACCACAACCTTGACACCCCAAAAGGTGGGTTTTAGAAATAAGAAAGAAAGCTTTAGCTCTCTCTCTCTAGAGGTGGAAGACAACTAACTAAAGTCATGGAAACCTTAACCCTAACCTCTACGGAGGTATTTGTAGGGTTCCCTTACTAGGCTTAAGTGACTTGAGCCCACCAAGGCTTATGTCACTTGATCTTGCCCAAAATGAGTCCTAATTGGTTAATTAACCCAACAAAGTTGTCTAATTAATCAATTAGTCTAATCCAAAGAACTTATTTACTATTGCTTGTGCAATCTTACATAATCACCAAAACAACCTTATGCATAAAAGTGAACCTATAGGGCTTTCCAACCCTCATAAATCGTGCCAACATGGTATATGAGTTCAAAGCGGGGACTATTGAGACTCACAGGAGTCTTGGCTCCCTCAAAATCTGATTCTAAAATTGATTCAACATTCTAATACAAAGAATCAACTGCACTCCAATACCCTATGTAAATAACAATGAGACAAAATTCAAGTTTGTGATCTATTATCCATTACATGCAGACTCCCCATGAACTGGTGTTTGTGATCTAACAAGATAGTGTTATCAACTATCAAGATTACCTCTTCAATCATTGAGTTACAAATCCCACATATTATGTGATTAGTTGACATATTCGACCTCTAAGGAGCATATGTCAAATTCCACTAAAGGAATTATTACAAATACAGATTTCATGATCACATCTCCTCTTAATCATTGAGTCTCAAATCTTGTTATATCATGATCAACTAACATATTCTTGTCCACAAAGGACATATATCAAATTCCACCAAAGGAATTGTTATGGTCATAGAATATATGATCCTAAATCCTTAGGATCACCCAAGTCTCAATCCATGAAATATCATGGTGCCTTTATGGAGAATATTTGTTCTCACTTGCCTAAACCATTAGTCACCTAATGTAGTATCACTTTAGGATCTTATGCCTGGGTCAAAGTAATTGATAACCTTAGCATTAGCATAATGTTCTCTTAAGGAAGAGAATTCATGCAAAATAGTAGCTTAGAGAGGTTATGACAAACCGATAGCCATTGGTCATGACTCTTCATAGGTTTTGTTCAATATGTAATCATACAAAGTAATATACTCACCATTATCCATCTCGATGACCAAGATAAGTCATCTCAGTAATTAAGAGGTAGTGTACTATGACTTTTAATGGATTGTCTAAATCTATAAACCGACCATGAACAAACCATCAATTTGTAAGGAACCCATGACTTGCATATTTTGTACAACTCCTAAAGCACTCAAGTCATATACAATATGAGTGATTAGGCTAGAATACTCAAATATATGATAATGCAAATAGGATAATAAGGTGAAATTGATATCATTTACATTGAAATTGAATGTTATGTCACATCACTACTTTTAATAGCTCTGTCTTAATAGCCATAAAATATATGAGAACAATCCTACACTCAAATATGAAAACAGTTAATTAAAAAATCCCATAAACAAGTATGCAAGGAACATATGAATGACGCTTGGAGACTTCGAAGAGCACTTGAATAGACAAAATTGGCACAAAAACATGACATTTAAAGTGTCATCCATGTGAGTATTAGAAGCAGAGCTTGATGTAGCACAAGGGGTGCTAGGATGATAGAGTGTTCCTTTAAGGTTAAGTAAGTGTCATCCATAGAGTATTGGAAGTAGAGCTTGATGTAGCACAAAGGGTGCTAGGATGCTACAGTGTTCCTTTAAGGTTGAGTAAGTGTCATCCATAAAGTATTGGAAGTTGAGCTTGATGCAAAACAAAGGGTGTTAGAGTGCTAGAGTGCTCTTGGCCCCTTAAGTAATCCTCCATATTATGGGAAATTGACATGAACTTCTTTAAACCTATTATTTGTTAAGTGAATTACTTATGAAGATTGAAATAAATTTGAATGAGATTGATTGATGGTAGAATATACAAAAAATAGAGAGAAACGAATAAGAAATCTTAAGTAAAAGACTATCTACAAGAGTTTGTAAACCTTAGATCCAATCTTGGCCTTGAATAGGATTCTTCTTCAAGTAAATTCAATCACACCATTTCAAATTATAGATCTCAAGACATTTTAGTATTAATTCATTTTAAGATCCAATCTAGAAGTTGCACATAAATGATCTAACTGAAAATCAATCAATTATATTGCTAAAACAAACATTCATTCAATATGAAAAGCTTAAATCATCTATTCCTTATCAAGAGGGACTTGGAAAGAATTTTATCTTATAGAGTTAGAGATCTAAGAATACAAGAGTTGGGGCTAAGATTTATCTTGGAGAATTGCACTCTTGTTGGGGAGGTGTCTCAAATTCCTATTTAAAAGGAATATTATATAGAATATTTCCTAAATTTCTATATGATTGTAAGTAGATTCCTTATAAAATAAGAAAAGCTAAAGGGAATATCTCTATTAATATTCTAGGTCATGAGGGGAAAAAATTATGAGAAAAAGAGATGGAATAAAGATATGAGGAAAAACAAGAGACACCTATTAGAGTAGGAGGGCTTGCTAGCATGTAGATGTGGGGAAGAATGAGGCAGCTAGTATTGGAGCAAAAGGGTTCATGGTTCAGGGTGGAGATACAAAGAGACTCAATAGTTGTATATATATATATATATATTTTATTGGTCCTCTATAATATTCTCTATCGTATAATGAAATGTTCTCTCATATCCGAGGAGATGGGTAAGTTTGGTTGAACGACGTTAAAACTTTGTATACCTTTTTTTATGGTTTGCTTTTTTTTATGTGTTATTCCTTTAATATGTTTACATTGACGTTTCCACTAACGCAACAAATGGTATCATACCTAACAATTCTCAACCTTGATCTACACCTTAGAGCACTTTTACTCTGGGTATAAGAGAGTTTAGCTATTCGTCATTGAGGACTTGCCCTAAACCTTTATAATTGGTTGCCAAGAAAGTGAAGGAAAATGGTAGAAAATGAAGGGGGAAAAATACTTGTGCGCAAAGTAGTTGAACTAAATGATGTGCGCATGGGTAGTGCTAAGTCTTCTGTGCAGAGCTTGTGGAGAGCACACAGATCTTGCGCATAGACCTGAGCGTAGAGTTTGAGTTGTGCACAGAAAAGGGTGTGAAGGTTTCCTTATGCTTGTACGGTGCTCTGACTTGCACATCTGCTCAACCCTGCGCACAACACTATAATTAATTCTTCAGTTTTCTCTTAAGTATTTTTCAAGTCTCCTTCCTAGGACCTTCAACATCCTTACATGGATCTTCATTTCTCATCAAAATAAGTTCAATTTACACTTGAAATTCAAGAGAGAAGAAAAAAAAAAAAGGTTCATCAAATCCAAAAATTAGAATATGTTTTTAAAAAACATTTCTAAAAAATATTTTTAAAAAAAATTAATACATTTGACAAAATTTAGAAAATACTTTTAATAATTTGAAAAATTAAATGTAGTGTTAGAAAATCACTTACAATGGTTTTTAGATAAACATATGATAGAAGATTCTTGTAAAAACATTTTGAGAAAAAACACTTTTATTAAAAACACTTTAAATATAAGCCCTACCAAATAGAGTCTTTGAAGATTTAATAACAAATATAAGTAATTGGTTAGGTTTAAATACTAAGCACACGAACAATAGTTCAAATGATTTCACCAAAGCCTTCTTGATTCAATCATACTTACCAATATGGCCATGTGCCTGAATTACTAATCTCGAAATCTTTAAAGAATGTAAAGTAAATATAGTAATATTTGGAACCAACCTAAATTAGTTACTGTAACTCACTATTATGAATCAATCAAATGAATGGTTTGTTATTTCTAGAGCTTAATAATGAATTGCTTGGAGTTGGTGCCTCTTCGTCTAGAGTAATATAGAAGCTAGATTGAATACTGGTTTCACGAAGATATGCATCGGGTTGTGAGGACGGCTACCCCACGTGAAATCGCCTATTAATATATTGTCTTCTATAACATTTTATTTATTCAGCCAAAAGGCTACTCCAAGGATTACAAAAAAATATCTGCTTGCTTCATTATTTCCCAAAGAAACTTTACATAGTAAGATCTGCGTCACGTGTAAAAGCTAGAAACACGACATGACTTTCCTCCTCCTCCGTTTTATATGTTGAACTTCGAGTGATTTTGGGTTTGCTTTATATATATATATTATATTGTACATAAATGTGTTGGATATTTCCTTCACTTTGATAGGTGAATTTTAAGTCTTTTGGTATTTATGGCTCACGTTATTCCTTGAAAGAAGACTTCCGATGTTATTCACATTACATACCAGTTTCTTAAGAGTTTGATAGGTTGCATGGGGTACCAAAGACTATGATGTCTGACCGGCCAGTTTTTGGCTCACTTCTGGAGAACTTGATGGAAAAAGTTAGGAACTATATTGGAGTTCCGCAGTGCATACCACCCACAAACAGATGGTCAAACGGAAGTCGTGAACCGCTGTTTGAGAAATTGGTTGAGGAGTACTGTAGGGGAAAAGACAACCATTCACTACAGGGGGATCTGGCGATACCCCAAGCGGAATTCACTTTAACAGTTCGATAAATCAATCTACTAGGAAGTCCCCATTTTAGGTTGTGTATGGCAGATCACCTAACAGTGTGTTAGATTGTTTTTCATCATAAAAAATATTTAATTTAGACAAAAATATCCTCTTTTTTTTTTTTTTATAAAAATGATAATTTCTTTTTAAAATACACATAAATAATTGAAATGTTAAAAGGTATTTATGTAAAAAAAAAAATGCATTGCTCTTCAAATTCAAAAATAAAAATAAAAAATCATTTTAAAAATTTGAAACCTTTTAATCTATTTTCATCAATTAATCCTTTAATTAATTACAACTTTTGGTTATAATACTAGAAGTGATGTTTTTGTACCATATAAAAATCCTCGAAAAATAATTTCATCTCCATTTAATTTTTTTTGCTCTCCTATTTTCCTTTTCTAATGTTCTTATTTTTAAAGTTGGTGGTAGTAGCTAGGGAGGGTAGAGCAATCCTACATAAAAATAAATAAAAATAGAGCAAGCAACCTCCTCACTTTTTAGGAGAATGAATAATTTAAAAGTTAACAGTTACTAATTTGCATGAAAAAGGTCATTAACTAGGGATTGTTGCCTTATGGGGAGGAGGGCTAGGAATAACATTCTCCTAGGAGGGAGCTCATTTTATTTTTAGTGTTGACCTCAAACAAATCCCCTGGATGCACTGCGATCTAGGCAATAGTAACATGAAAATTTTGATACATGGCTTCTGATATATCACCTTAATCACTTGGTCTTATAGCATAATATTGGAAAGATATAAGTGGATCTCGAACGCATAAATAGTATATTGGCATGCAAGTTTTCTTGGAGACTTAGAATAACTGTGTAAGTTACCTTAAGAAGGTAAGTTTGCACCACGAAAAGTAGATAAAATAGAAAGAAAAAAAAAAGGGAAGAAAAATTTAAGATACTATTGCGTTTTTTATTTAGTGATTTTTATGATTCAATGGACGTTTAAAGATGTTGATATTGGTTTTTTTTTTTTTTTTTTCTTTTTAATATATAATTTTAAGTTATGTTTGATTTCCAAAAAATATTAAACAAAGAAAAAAAGTAAAAAAAATTATTTTTTTACATTTTATGAAAAAAAAAATCAAATATAATAAAAATTAATTAAAAATTTATGCATCCTAAAATTATTTAATTCTTATTTCGATGAGTTAAAATAAAAAATGAATTTAAAATAATAAATAAAAATAATTTATTGATTTTTAATTTTTTTATTTTATTTTCTTTCATTCTTTTTTTCCTTCTCTTTTTCTTTTATATTTTTTTTTTCTTTTATTATTTTTCATATTATCTAGGATAGGACATAACTTTAATACTACGATATTTTTATTAGACAAAAAATAATTTTCTAGTTAAAACATGTATTATATTGTTTAATATTCCAAATAGAAAATTTATGTAAGTGAATAATAAAATAACTTTGATAACCTTCTCGTCTTCATAACATTTTTTTTTTTTTTTATTGTTTTAAAGTTTCAAAATGAATTTAGTGATTATTTCTAATATTTTTAATATTTGATAATTCTTATCTTTTAAATATTAGAAAGAATAAAAATACTTTTTAAAATCTTCGCCGGACCAACTCTTAATCCAAATTCTCGTTTCCCGATTAGCCCACGTGTGAGGATCAAGGCAACAGGGGAGTCCCTCGTTCCCCGCCCAAACACACGCACACATGGTGGTTGGAAGGAGCGAGAGCCTTGAGATAGATACTACATCGTGATTCGTCGACTCAATTCTTACTCTTCATTTCTTAAATTTTTAAATCATATAATAAGCTCGACTCCCAAGGGACAGGGGTGCTACCTTCTTCGAAGGAGTTATACCGAGGCAATCCATTCCATAGGCTCTCTCTTAATTTTATATGTTTTTATGGTGTTTGCTTTGGTAGGTAGAGTTAGGTGGTGTTTAATTTTTCTCTTAATTCTAAATAGAAATTTAATATTTAATAGTTTTAAATGTTAAGTTATTTATTTTTGTAGTAATTTATTTCTATTAAGTATTAAAAGGTAAAAAAAAATCAGTATATTATTTTTTTTATTTAGAAAAAGTCAAATATTTTAGCTTTTTCTATTAAACAAAAAGTTCATAATAAATTATAAAAAAGTAGAAAAACAAACAACCTAAATTCTAAAAACAAATTGTTTTAAGTAAAAAACCAAAAAAACAAACACAACCTTAAAATATCAAGTTATGAACAAAGCGCCTCCACGTCTACATTTTTTAAATTTGATGAAATTAATCCGTGTGATTATATTTTTCTCATTTACATATGTTTGTGGGTACCAAAATAATTATGAAGTGCCAAAAATAATGAGCAAAATATTTATTGTTTTTAAAATAAATTAATATAATAATGTTTATATAAGAGATAATAAGGTCTATTTTTTAAAAAATTATGATATTCAAATCTTAAATTTGAAAATTTTTAAAGACATGAGATAAATTTATATTTTTTATATAGTTTTTTTTTAAAAAAAATCTAAAATAGGAATTAAATTGGTGTTTGGTAAATTAACTTAGTAACTTAAAAGTGATTTAATGACTTAATTTAAGTGATTAAGTAAATTAAGTATGTTTGGGAAAATAATCTAATGATATGATTTAAAGTAAAAAAACAACTTTAAGTAATAATTAAAAATAATTAATTTGTTCTTAAATTCTCATCTTCATTTTACATTTTTTTTCCTCATTTATCCTAATTACTTCTACGATCTCTTTTACTATTTTGTGACCTTCATTGTTACTCGACTTTTTTTTTACCATAATTATAATTTATGAAGATAAATATATCAATTTGATGATTTAGAATAAATTTTAAATTAATTTTATGAAACAAACTTAAAGTTTAAAGTAAAAAATTAAGTAATAAGTTTTAAGTCAATAATTTAAGTATAATTTAACTTAAAATCAACTGAAATTATTAAGTTTTACCAAATACCCTTTAAATCTAGGTGATTGAATCGTGAACGAATTATTTATTTGGAAATTGAATGGAATAAATCAATAAACAAAAGCCCGTATATATATATAAGTGGATATTAGAAAATTTAAATTTACCTTGATGGATCTTGAATTGAATTAAATCATTGATATTCTTGAGTTGGAAAAATGTGCTACGAGGTCTATCTCGTGTTAAGTTTGATTTAAGAAATTATTTTCCTTGACCGATCTTTGTTAATATTTTAAATAGATGAGTCCATTAATTTTAATTACTCTAACCACATGGCCTGACGCCTTTAACTGCTCTAGTCAGCCTTGGAAGGTTTCAAACACAATGGGTTTGAATGAAACCACCTCGTTTAATTTAAATCTCAATTGATGGTCAATGGAGTTCATAATTGGGGATTAGAACCAGCGGTCTTGAGTAAACGGTAATTAATGTATGAAGGAGTTGAACCCCTCTCCCATGGACTGTATGTAAGTTTCCTTGATCGGATGAACTCTTAAACTAATCACTTACGTGTAGACGTTCAGCTTTTCCAGTCATGAACATGTAGTTTAAGCAATTATGATTAAATAATCAAGTCAATATTCAACCATGTTGAACCGAGAACTTCCCTATGCATAGGAAACCAAGCTCACTTTCCTATAGCATACGTTTGCCTTCCATTTGATCATAAAACCCCCTCAGTTACCACCAATCAATCACTTCCATTTTACGCTTGCCATCTATTTAAACGCTTCTAATCTCCATCCTCCTTCCTCACCACCCTCTCTCAACCGCTCTCTCTCTCTCTCAATCAAACAATGGAGTTCTCTTTCAAGTCTGAGTACACAAACTGGTGGGTTTTTACACTTCCAGTTCTTGTGGAAACCCAAAACTTATCCAAGGGTTTGATTTTGCTTTTCATTCTCATTGTATTTGTCTCCATTGGACTTCTAAGCTGGGCATTTTCTGCGGGAGGTGCAGCTTGGAAAAATAGAAGAAACCAGATGGGTCGGGTCTCAATCCCAGGTCCGCGAGGTATTCCCATTTTTGGTAGCTTATTCAGCTTAAGCCATGGGTTGGCTCATCGTACTCTTGCCTCCATGGCTTTGAGCAGCGCTGCCACTCAGCTCATGGCCTTCAGCCTCGGCTCAACCCCTACAGTAGTTGCTTCCGAGCCTTGCACTGCTAGGGAGATATTGACCTCACCTCAATTCGCTGACCGCCCCATCAAGCAGTCAGCTAAGAGCCTTATGTTCAGCCGAGCCATCGGGTTTGCACCTAATGGGGCTTACTGGAGGCTACTGAGAAGAATATCATCGTCTCACCTCTTCGCGCCAAAGCGCATAGCAGCTCACGAAGGTGGACGGCAGCTGGACTGCACCGCCATGTTACAGGCCATTGCTAAAGAACAATCAGCAAATGGGGTTGTCGTTCTGCGGAAGCTCCTTCAAGCTGCTGCCCTCAACAATATAATGGGGACAGTTTTCGGAAAAAGGCTTAATCCAGTGGAAGATAGCATGGAGGCTAGAGAATTGCATGAGATTGTCAAAGAAGGCTTCGAGCTTTTGGGAGCTTTCAACTGGTCCGATCATCTGCCATGGCTGAACTACTTTTATGACCCTTTCGGTATCAACCAGCGTTGCTCCGCTCTTGTTCCTCGAGTCAGAAAACTCGTCAAAGGGATTATTAAAGAACATCAACTCAGTGATTCCAACAAGCTCTCAGATAATTCAGATTTCGTAGATGTTTTGCTGTCTCTGGATGGTGAAGAGAAGCTTGAAGAGGAAGACATGGTGGCCGTTTTATGGGTTTGTCTATAGATCCTTTTCACACTGATATATAAACAAACAAAACGGGAGAGATACTATAATATTTCTAAACAAAATAGCTACTGCAGCTTAATTAATTATTAGACATGACACTCTCTCCAACCTACTTCTCTTGGAAAAATATCTTATGATTTTTTTTTTTTTTAATTTTATAAAACCAAAGTAAATTAAACAGTAGGGTAACCAAATTGAAAGAGATGTGTTATCTTTCTTTATGGCTACTGAGACTACTAAACAAGGTGGTTTATTTACGTATGCATGCAGGAAATGATCTTCAGAGGTACTGATACAACGGCACTCTTAACTGAGTGGGTCATGGCTGAGTTAATCCTGAACCCCAAGGTTCAAGCCAAGCTTCACGAGGAGCTCCATCTCACTACTCTAGCAAACAAGGCCATCACCGACGCTAACGTGGCTAAATTGCCCTATCTTCAAGCTGTGATCAAGGAGACCCTACGTGTCCACCCACCTGGGCCCCTCCTATCGTGGGCCCGCCTGTCCACGTCAGACGTCCACCTCAGCAACGGCATGGTGATCCCTTCCAACACCACGGCGATGGTCAACATGTGGGCCATCACACATGATCCAAATATCTGGAAAGACCCTCTGGCCTTCAAGCCAGAGAGGTTTTTACCCTCCGCTGGCGGTGCTGACGTGGACGTGAGAGGCGGTGACTTGCGGCTCGCCCCGTTCGGGGCTGGCCGTAGGGTTTGTCCAGGGAAGAACCTAGGGCTGGTGACAGTGAGCCTTTGGGTGGCTAAGTTGGTGCACCATTTCGACTGGGTTCAGGACATGGCGCAGCCGGTTGATCTGAGTGAGGTGCTGAAGCTGTCATGTGAAATGAAGAACCCTCTCTCTGCTGTGCCTGTTCCCAGGAGTGGTGCAATTTATATATAAGTTATTTAAGGGCTTGGCTTTGTTCTTTCTATTTCTCTTTCTCTAAGTGTTTCTGCAATGCTGCAGTCTAGGGTTTCTATGGCTCAAGTTTTGAAAGGGGTTGTTTTTGGTGTCGGTGGGTGATTAAGAGGGTGTGTGTTTTCTACCATTAATAATGATGTAATGTTGCTTTTGAAGAAGTAAATGGACGGTGTGTTATGTTTTCAAGCTAATTAAATATGTGTTTGAGAACCATGAGACGACATATAATGCACTTTTCTACCTTCATAACCCTAGAAATCAATTGGCTTTTCGAGGCACATATTAATTGACTTGGTTTACAGTGGTATATATTAGCAATTTTCAGGAGTAAGATATTCAAGCTAGCCCTATGATGTCCAATACAAGAGCATATTGCAGAAGAGAAAATGTAACATGATCAGTACCATCTTCTCTTCTGATGGTGCATCAGTCTGGAGATCTCTTATAGTTCTTTTCCAGTTATGCGAAGCATGACCCCTTTCGGCTGATATTATTAATTGTTTATAGGTTTTACATTTTGCACATGAAGTTAACTAAATGGCTTCTTCGAAAAGTTTAAAAAATTTTAGTAATAGTTAGTCTAACATGATGTTATAATTCTAATTGTGATTGTATTTGAATCCCAAAAAGTAATAGAGAATATCTTTGAATTCTTGTAAAAGTTTAATGCTTGTTTACGAATTGTTTTTTAAAACAATTTTCTCTTCAAAAAAAAAAAAAAAAAAAAAAAAAAAAAGGAAAAAATGTTTGACAACTATAAAATAAAAAATAAATTTTTGTTTTTAAACATAGAAGATAAGGTGTTTATAAAGAATATTTTTTAATTGTTAAGTTATTTTTACTTATTTTTTTGAAGTTGTTTTGAAAATAATTACACAAATAAGAAAAATAATTAAAAATAGAGCATTAAAACTAAAAATTATTTTTGAAATATGTTTTATAAAATAGAAAATGGATTAAAAACATTTTAGGACATATTTAATAACTATTTTCTAAAACGATTCTAAAAAACAATTTTTTAAAATTATTTCTAATGTATTATAGAAAAAATATCTATTTAGGAATCTGAAATGTTTTTAGTCTGTTTTTTATGTTTTTAAATATGTTTTAAAATAATTTTTATATGTAGTATTTTATTTTTAACCATTCTCTATATTTGGGTAATTATTTTTTAAAATAGTTCTTAAAAAACAAGTGAAAACATCTTAAATATATTCTTGAAAATACCATATTTCTTGTTTTTAAGAGTAATACTTTTTTTTATTTTCTGATTATTAAATGTGTTTTCATTTTTTATTTTTTAAAGAACAGAAATTTGTTTTTGAAAACTATTACAGAAGAGGACCTTTGGTTCCCAAATAGATTTTTGTTTTATAAAATATCAAATAACAGTTTTAAAAAATTGTTTTTAAAAACTATTTTTTAGAACTATTTTTTCTAAAACTAGTTTTCAATTTTAAAACAATTTCAAACAAAGCCTAAATTTTTGTAGTTGTTACTGTGGCATAATATTAGAACTCTAATTAGGGTATATTTGAATTGGGTCATGGAATGTGACAGAGAAATGAGAAAAATAACCAAAAAAAATTCAAAATCTTTTCTTTGGTTTATTATGGAAAATATAAAGCAAATATCAAACATAACAAAAATTATTAAAAACTTTATGTATTTTTAAATTATTCATTCTTATATAAAAGAGGAAACAATAAAAAATAAATTTGAAGAGTATATAATAAAAAAATGATTAAGAATTCAACTATTTTTTATTCCACTTTCCCTTTCCTTTCATTGATTTCGTTTTTTTAAAAAAATATATATCAAACTTTCACATATAAGCCCATGCACACAAGCTCCTTCCTGAGTTAGGTATCCAGGAGGCTTGCCCCCTTCCCACAGAGAACATCCTAAAAATCATCCTTGCACGTGGGGCTGCGTGTCCACCATCAATGCAAATGGTCGGTGACTTTCGCATCCAAGGTGGGTTCTTCATCCCCTCGTGCTTCCTCAGAGGGAGCAAAATCATATGGAAATTACATTCTCTTGATAACTAATTCATTTAATTATTAAATGCATAAACAACAAATGTTGCACTTTTACTCAGCATATGAATCTCAGTCACATATGCTTGTTGTTGAACAACCATGGTCAGCCGCCCAGGTTTGCAGGCAGATTTTAGGTTCAACTTTTCAAGTGATCGGTGCCAAAACGTCCCCTAGACCAACGAATTGTCTTTGACTCACCCAACTTAAGAAAAAATAATGATATTGATTAAGAAAAAGTAATTATACTTGAATCAGAAAAATCACGTAAGACTTCAAAAAAGGGCAATTAACATTTGTTTATGATCAGTCAATGGGCGCCGCCTAATCTAGGGTTTATAGTCTCGTTTTTCCATGTCCAATATCTTGAAACCGCCAGCATGGTAGGCAAAGATAGAATACCCAGTGGGTGGCTGATTTGTTTAATTCGGCGTATAGGTTGAGATATTATGAAATGTGTCCATGGACTATTAATTATACAACTGTGAGATGGGCAACACATGGTCAGCAAATTTATCTTTTTGTGGCCATTCAAATGGTGCCTGATTCAAACTAGGACCCAGTCGGGCAGTACTCTCTGGTATTGTTTTCTTTTCATTGAACTTTCCCTATATATGTCATTATCTGATGACAAAATCTTTACTGGGTCACACGGATCTTTGGGGAAAAAAAATGTAGCTAAAAAATTAAATTAATTTGTGATTAATTATTTTAATTAGAAATTAATAAGATGAATGATCCTTTTCTAACTTCTGCAGGCATGCTATGGGGCCAAATTAAAGATGACATATTCATCTGGTCTGCAAGCTTAACTGCTGATATTTTTGCTTCCCATAGAGTGTAACACTGTGGCGCTGTTAAATTAGTTATCTTAATACATGTTTAAATTTCCCAAAATAAGTTCGATGTATTTCATCAATGGAAGATTGAAAGCAGCAGAAACATTCTTGGACTAAAATTCCATAACCCACTTGAGGTTTTCAAGGTAGACTACAATCCAACTTTAACTTGGGTCGTGATTTCATGAATCTTTGAATATTTGTAAAGTGGATGCTACTGATTTTGACAAATTTAACTCCATTTCATTTTTAGCATGGGCGATTTCCCATTATCATCTCCTTATTAGCATAATTGAAAAAAAAAATATTTTTATTTATAAATTGTTAAGAAATCTCCCAAATTCCTAATTAGTATAGATTCCTCTTTTATATATATATATATATATATATATATATATATATATATTATATAGAATATTTTTAGGTTGATATATTATTATAATATTAGACTTCCTTATATAATAAGAAATATTGTTGGACATATCTTTATAAATACTCTAGATCATGACGAAAAAATGTTATGAGATGGGGATGAGCCTGTAAAGACTATACAAAGTGGATAGAGATGTGAGGAAGAACGGGAGGTTTTCAGTGGAACGAGAAGGCTCATGGTAGGGTGGGGATACGAAGAGTGAGGGAATATAGGATGTTTTGAGAACCCAATAATTGTATTTGATTATGTCCTCTGTAATGTTATGGTTTTGTCCTTCGTAATGTTATTTACTGTATAGTGAAATAATTCTCTTTCATCCGTGGACATAGCATGGTTGGCCGAACCAAGTTAAAACCTTGTGTACCATTTGTGTTTATTATTTTATCTTTGTGTTCTTTATTAACGATGATTGCATCAAAGCTTTCATTGTCACAACAAACTACTCTATTTGTTATGAAAAACGAGAATAGACAACAAGACAAATAAGAACACACACAAATTTACGTGGAAAACCCTAGACGAGAAAAACCACGAGTAGAGGAGAAGGATAATTCACTATATTAAAAATTGGCACAAAAGGTGAGAGTATCAAGCGGCTACGATATAAATCCCTAAAAACCTATACACCATCCCATAAAAATATATGAGAGAGAAAAAAACAAATAAAGCAAGAAAATCCATAATTTTTCTTCACCATATATATCACACCACGAACTTTTCGGGTTGGACCAAAAAAGGAAATTGGGTCACCAAGCTCTAACAATCTCCACCTTGACACGAATTCTAATGTAAGGAATAATAAATAAAAAAACTCTAATCTTCAACAAAAAACTCTTCACCTCTTCCACAAACCTTAAAGGGTAATTCAACAACAAATACTAACCAAGTCCAAGCAATGCTCAAACTTGGCTACAAGGAGTATCTTCGTCATTATATCAATAGGATTATCATGGGTGCTACCTTTGACCACAACAATATCACCACAAGCAATGATATCACACATAAAATGATATCGTACATCAATGTGCTTTGTCCTCTCATGAAACATCTGATCTTTTGTGAGGAAAATAGCACTTGACCATCACAAAAAATTGTGGTAATCTGCAAGTTGTCACTGAGTTCACCAAATAGTCCTTTTAACCAAATTGCTTCTTTACAAGCTTCTGTAATAGCCATGTACTCAACCTCAGTAGTAGACAAAGCAACTATAGTCTGCAAAGTAGCTTGTCAACTGATAGCACAACCACCAATAGTAAAAACACACCTTGTAAGAGATCTTCTTTTATCAAAATCATCAGCAAAATCAGAATTGACATACCCAACAACTCCATCTCTAGTTCTCCCAAAATGTAAACAAACATCAGTAGAGCCACACAAGTATCTAAAAATCCACTAAACTGCTTTCCAATGTTCTTTACTAGGATTTTCAATGTATCTATTGACTACACTGATTGCATATGATAAATTTGGATGTGAACAAACCATAGCATACATGAGAGACCCCACTGCACTAGAATATAAAACTTTTGACATATAATCAGCATCATCATCTGATTATGGAGATTAAGCAGATGAAAGTCTGAAATGAGTCGCTAATGAAGTACTAACAGGTTTGGCATTCTGCATATTCAACTTGTGAAGAACTTTCTCAATATACCATTTTTGACTTAAGTATAATTTACCTATTTTTCTGTCTCTTAGAATCTCCATTCCAAGTATCTTCTTTCTTGCTCCTAAGTCTTTCATCTCAAACTCCTTACTAAGCTGGACTTTTAACTTTGTTATCTTTTCCTTATCCTTGGCTTCTATTAACATATCATCAACATATAAGAGTAGATATACAAATGACCCATTATCATTCTTCTTAAAGTAGACACAACTGTCATAACTGCTTCTTTTTAAATCATGAGTGGTCATAAATGAGTCAAACCTCTTACACCACTGTCTAAGTGACTGTTTCAGGCCATAGAGAGACTTTTTTAACAAACAAACATAGTTCTCATTTCTGAAACTATAAAACCCTCAAGTTGCTGCATGTAGATGTCCTTCACAAGTTCTCCATGTAAGAATGTTGTCTTCACATCCAACTGCTTAAGCTACAAATCATGCATGGTCACTATACTAAGCAAAACTTAAATCGAACTATGCTTTACAACTGGAGAAAACACATCAATGAAGTCTATATTTGGAATTTGACTATAACCCTTTGCAACTAATCTTGCCTTATACCTGGCTTCTTCAACTCCTGGTATTTCTTCTTTCCTCTTGAACACCCATTTGCATTGAACAACCTTTTTACCTTTAGTTAGTCTCACTAAGTCCCATGTGCCATTCTTATAAAGTGACTCCATCTTCTCCTACATTGCAATCATCCATCTACTAGAATAATCACAATTAATTGCCTCTAAGTAGGTAGAAGGTTCTACATTGGAATCATACCTTCAGCCACATTTAAGGCATAAGCAACCAAATCAGCCTCATCATACCTTTGTGGAGGTTTAATATCTATTCTAGGCCTATCTTTAGCAATAGAATACTATGGTGGTGGTAGTGGTGGTGAGGGAGCAACAACATCACTCTTCATCTCTGAACTAAATTGAGATGTAGACTCTGATATGGATCCTAACCCAATCTCAAACTCCACCTGTGTGCTTGATTTATGTTGCTCTTTATCATAAGAATCTCTAGAAGATGAGTCATGAAGCATAGTAGTTTCATAAAAAATAACATCTCTATTGAGTATGACTTTCTTGGTTTCTAGATACCATAACTTATATCCTTGATTACTACTCGAAAGTGCTATTTTGTAAGCTTGTAATTAACTCTTTTAAAAACTTTTGAGTAGTAGTTATTACCTTTTAAACCCAATTAACATATTAAGGACCCTTGCAATCAATTCTAATCAAAGTGTGTAAGTTTTGGTGTTTTTGTTAGTAATTTGATCACCAAAGCAATCCAAGAATGAGGGAGATCTGTATATAGTTCATGGCAAAGCTTTTGGAAGCTGAAATTCATGAAGAACCAAGCTTTGGAGCTCCATAACCCTTTGCCAAAGTCGTTCAACAGCATACAAGGAGGAAAAACAGAGAGAAGGAAATTTTGAAGAAAAATAGAGGACAGCAGCTGCAGTTTGCTTTCGCACTTTTGGAGTACTTCATGGAGTCCATTTTCTACATGATATATACCATTTCAAAGCTCAGGAAGTCAAGAGTCCAATGCTTTAAACGGTGTGCAAATTGGAGTTGAAATGAAGAAGTTATGGCCATTGGAAGACAACTGCGCCAAAGTTGAAAGGCAATTTTGCATGCTGCGAAATCCACCTGTGCAATCTCCAGATATTTGCGACCGACTCCGTGTGATATTTTCTTTAGATATTTTTGTATAAAATCCCTATTTTCTCCTTTTAATCCACGAATCATAGGATTACTTAGCTAGAAAGGTTGGAAAAACTTCCCTATATATGTTCTCTTGCATCCGTTGTAAAAATAATCAGGTAGATAGGTAGAATTGATCAATATATAGAATATACAGAGCCTTGCTCTATTTTTCCGTCTCATCTTTGTTTTCTCTTTTTTCATTTTCTTTTTAGCCAAACATCCTCTGAGGCCTCAGAGGATGAGTGGCTAGGCTTTTTATTTCTTGGGTGAAGGAAGCTAAGTAAGGTGCCGGCTACATAAGCGTGAGTTTTTGTTGTTTCCATTTTTATGAAAAGAAAGTGTGACCCGTTTATGGTTTATATATTTTTAGTTAACTTAAAACGCCTTTTAATCACCTGGGCCAACACTTGGTAAGGCAAATGGACTCTGTCTATTGAGTTTCACTATTTTATCTTTTGCGAGCCTTTGGGAGGTGGTTTAAAGGTAGGATTTTCTAGAATAGCCAACACTTGGTAAGCTTTTGGACTCCAAGGAGACATCCATTAGTTATCTCTTACGAGCTTTTGAAGGGTAATCCAAGGTTAAAGATCCCCTTGAATGGCAAATGCTAGGTGAGAGGCACGAGCCATTGCAAGGTGTATCAGTGAGAAGGATTTAGTGTTGAAACCATTAATGGTAAGCATCTGTACCACACCGGTTCGAGAAATAACTATATGTTAAATCCCCAATGTGAGGAAAAGAAACAAGTGACCGGAATCTCCCTTTTTGTATAAGGCGCCTGATCCTAGTAACCTGAGATCCCAAGAAACATCTTTCTTTCTAATTACTTTTAGTTACTTTATGTTTGGTTAGCTTAAAACCATCCGTTTTCATGCAAACTCATGTTTTCTTTTAAAGCTAACCTTGGAAAGGAAAAACACCAATTCATCTTTGAATTAATATCAATTGTGGAGTGAAAACCCATCCCAGTGAACGACCCTAGAGCCACTATGCTATGCTAGCTAAGGCTATCCTAGTACATGGTGTAATAGGTTATAAATTTTGTTGATTGCTCCCGTTTGAGGACCAAAATCAAGGCACCAGCTGGGCACGAATCAATTGGCACCATTGTTGGAGACCATTGAGAGAACATGAATCAGCTGATACACCAATTGGGAACGAATCAAATGGCATCGTTGCCGAGGATGGTGCCACTTTACAGTGATATGATTTTTTGAGAACACTTATGATCTTCATCACAAGTTTGGTGATTTTTCTTTTCTTTTACTAACTCTTTTTAATTGTTTCTTTTTCTTTATTTATGTTTTAGTTTACCTTTTAGCTAGTTTTAGTTAGTCTTAATTTTTTTAGAATTTTTTTTGTTTTGTTTTGTTTTGTTTTCTCTATTTTTAATTCACAAATTGCTAGTTGTGAATGCCATATTGAATACGAGATAGCAGAGGAAGCCATGAACTTCTTGAGTTATGTGGCTGAACTTTCAAGAGGATGGGATGAACCAAATGCTAGAGATATGGGAAGAATGAAGTCTCAACCTAATGCTAAGGGTGAGATGTATAGTTTGAATGACGGCATAGACATGAAGGCAAAGATTGCAGCTATGGCAAGGAGATTGGAAGAGCTAGAAATGAAAAAGATTCAAGAAGTGCAAGCCATCTCTCAGACACCATTGCAAGCTATGTCTTGTGCCATTTGTCTATCTTATGAGCACTTGGTGGAAGAGTGTTCTACCATTCCAGCGGCAAGGGAGATGTTAGGTGATTGCAACACCTACAACTCTAATTGAAGGAGCCATCCAAATTTCTCTTGGGAAACACAGCCACCTCAGTATACACAACCTGCTCAAGCACCTCAACAAGCCTCGAATCTTGAACAAGCAATAGTTAATCTTAGCAAGGTCGTGGGAGAATTTATTGGACATCAGAAATCCATCAATGCTCAACTCAGTCAAAGAATTGACAGTGTAGAGAGTGCATTGAACAAAAAGATGGATGGAATGCAAAATGATTTATCTCAAAAGATAGATAATCTCCAATATTCAATCTTAAGGTTTGCCAACCTCAACATAGTGCAAGAAAAAGGAAACTTTCCTTCTCAACCTTATCAAAATTCCAAGGGTATCCATCAAGTGGAGGCTCAAAAGGGAGAATCTTCAATGGTGAAGGAAGTTAAAATGGTTATCACTTTGAGGAGTGGTAAAGAGGTTGATTTGCCCACATCCAAGCTAGAGCATAAGGTAGAGAGTGAAACAGAGAAAGAGAAGAGGGAGGAAATTAAAGGAAAGAAAAAGGGAATTGCTTCCGTTGCCATCATTCAGAGCAAGTCTCAAGTGAGAGATGCAAACTTCATATGGGATCCGGGCAAGCTAAATCAGGATCAAATTTTTTGATGGACTTAGTCTTTCTAAAGACTAGCTAGTCCATATCTTTTTGTTATATTTTATTACTTGTTTTAATTTTGATTTCAATGCTTTAATTTTCATTTTTTTTTTATTTAACATAAGCTTTTGGATGATCAATGGCAGGAGGGACTTCAAAACAGTTGGGCGTGCATGGCCATTTGGAGAGCAGTTGTAGTCTTCTTTCCTACATTTGAAGAGCTTTCTAGAGTCCATTTTTTACATACTATATATCGTTTCGAAGCTCCAAAAGTCAAGAATCCAACACTTCAAACAGTGTCTAAATCGGAGTTGAAACGAAGAAGATATGGGCATTGGAAGAAAATTGTGCTGAGTTGAAGGAAAATTTCGCAACCCCCAAGCCTCCGCTGCGAAATCGCCCATCGGCTGCGAAATGATTTCGCAACCTCCATTCCCCCGCTGCGAAAATTTTCGCAGCTACGAAGTGACCCTTTGGCACACGAGTGTCATTTCGCAGCCCTATACACCCATTTCGCAGCTGCGAAATGGTTGTAAAACCTCCACACCTTGAGATCCACCTTTTCGCAGCCGAGGAGCCATTCCGAAGGGTGTTTCGCAGCTGCCAAACCCTCCTTTAGCACACGAGTGCCCTTTCGCAGTGTTGTACGCCAGCTTTGCAGCTGCGAAATGGGCTGCGAAATAGATGCTAAAATTCCCCTCGCTGCGAAAACGCCTAGCCGCTGCAAAATCCACGCCTCCTCGCTGCGAAAAGTCCCCCCTGCTGTGAAACTGAAAAGCATCCCTTGACATCCTTTTAAATGGTATAAATTCCATTTTTCCTATTCTAACCGGTCATCTGAACTTCAGAAAGGTACCAAGAGGAGCCAAGCCAGAGCACCCTCACGTCTACCCCCTCCGCCTGAGCATGTCGCGCACACCTCCGGCCGTTTTCTCTGTCGCAGCTGCACCTCTATTTTGCAAATTTTGGACACATTTCGACTACTTCATGAAGTCCATTTCATGCATACCATATTTCATTTTGAAGCTCGGGAAGTCAGGAGTCCAACTCTTTAAATGGTACAAGATTTGGAGTTGAAACAACGAAGTTATGGCCGTTTGAAGACGACTGCGCAAACCATGAGCGGAAATGTCGCAGCCGCACCCCCATTTCGCAACTGTTGGACACATTTTGACTACTTTGTGAAGTTCATTTCATGCATACCATATGTTGTTTTGAAGCTCGGGAAGTCAAGAGTCCAACGCTTCAAACGGTATGCGATTTGGAGTTGAAACAAAGAAGTTATGGTTGTTTGAAGATGAATGCGCAAAGCCAAAGCGGAAATACCTCCCAGCTACGAAATTCCACTTTAGCTACGAAATAATTTCGCAGCCCCATAGCCCCCCTGCGAAAATCCCCTTTGGCTGTGAAATTTTTTTTTTTCTTTTCCTTTTGGCTTCAAAATGGCTACGAAATGGCCTCCAAGCTACGAAATGATTTGCAAAAACACCTAGCAAAGCCAAAGGAAGTTGCAAAAATGCCAACAAAGCCACGCAACTATGCATCTAAAGAGGAGAGCCCTTGATTACTACTCAAAAAGTGCTATTTCATAGCTTGTAATTAACTCTTTTGAACTCTCTTGAGTAGTAATTATCACATTTTAACCCAATTAACATATTAAGGGCCTTTGCATTTGTTTCTAATCAAATTGTGTTAAGTTTTGGTGTTTTTGATAGCTTTTTGCTCACCAAAGCAATGTAAGAATGAGGGAGATTTGTATATAGTTCATGGCAAGGCTTTTGGAAGCTCAAATTCATGAAGAACCAAGCTTTGGAGCCTCATAGTCCTTTGCCATAGTCGGGTAAAGTATGCAAGGAAAGAGCAACAGAGAGAGGAAAAACAGAGTGAATAAAACAGAGCATGCCAGCTGCAGTCTTCCTTCCCACTTTTGGAGCACTTCCCGAATTCCATTTTGTGCATGCTATATACCGTTGGAAAGCTCTGGAAGTCAAGAATCCAACGCTTTAAATCGTGTGCGATTTGGAGCTGAAATGAGGAAGATATGGCTTTCGAAAGACAACTACATCCAGCTGAGGGACAATTTCGCACCTTGCGAAATTGGAACTCCAACGTGCGAAATTTTAATCAGCCTTGCGAAATGGAAATGGATGGCAGCTGTGCATTCTCGGTGAAGCCCAACATGCGAAAGTGAGTTTTCAACTTGCGAACTTGAAGCTCAACGTGCGAAAGTGGATTTCAACATGCGAAATCAACTTGCGAAACTTTCGCAAGTCACCATGCAACGTGCAAAACTGGGATATTTGTGCACCGACTCTTTTTCTTCTGATATTTTGTGTCTAAATCTCCATTTTCTCCTTGTATTCAGCCACTTATGTAATTCCTTAGCTAGGAAGTATTGAAGGAAGGGTAAATAACCTTCCTATAAATGAACTCTCTTGTAATCAGTGAAAAAAAGATCTCGGGAGCTTGTTCCAGGAGACCAACTTTGTATAGTTTTTAAAGGAAGTAAAATTCAGAGCCTTGCTCTGCCTTTTCTTCCCATTTTGCTTTCTCTTTTATTTTCTTTCTAGCCAAACATCCTCTGAGGATGTTTCCTCAGAGGATGAGAGGCTAGGTTTTTTGTTTCTTGGGTGAAGGAAGCTAGGTAAGGTGCCGGCATGCATAAGTGTGAGTTTTTGTTGTTTCCATTTTTAATGAAGAGAAAGTGTGACCCGTTAATGATTTCTATCTTTTTAGTTAACTTAAAACACCTTGCAAGTCACCTGAGCCAACACTTGGTAAGGCAAGTGATCTCCGTCCATAGAGATGCACTAGTTTACCTCTTGCGAGCTTCTGGGAGGTGACTTGAAGGTGGGATTTTCTTGAATTGCCAACACTTGGTAAGCTTTTGGACTCCAAGGAGACATCCATTAGTTATCTCTTGCGAGCTTGAGAAGGGAAGTCCAGGGTTAATGATCACCTTGAATGGCAAATGCTAGGTGAGAGGCACAAGCCATTGCAAGATGGATCAGTGAGAGGGATTTAGTGTTGAAACCTTTAATGGTAAGCATCTGTACCACACCGGATCGGGAAATAACTATATGTTAAATCCCCAACGCGAGGAAAAGAAACAAGTGACCGGAATCTCCCTTTTTGTTTATGGCACCTGATCCTAGTAACCTGAAATCCCAAGAAACATCTTTCTTTCTAATTATTTTTAGTTATCTTTAGTTTGGTTAGGTGTTAGCTTAAAATCAACCATTTCCATTACAAGTTTATGTTTTCTTTTAAAGCTAACCTTGAAATGAAAAAGCACCAATTCATATTTGAATTAATATCAATTGCAAAGTGAAAACCCATCCCAGTGAACGATCCTAGAGCCACTATGCTATGCTAGCTATGCTACCCTAGTATATGGTGAAATAGGTTTATAAATTTTGTTGATAACTCCCGTCTGAGGATTGAAATCAAAGCACATCAGTTGATTGATCTGAATCAATCAGAACACCAATTGGGGACGAATCAGCCCTCTCACTGAGATCACACACATGAAGCCTCTCATTCCATTTCTTACCTCCTTAAACCATCAAAGCCCATAGCTTCAGCTGAGAGCTCCAGCTGAGGAGACTATGTCACCTAAGGAGACTACCAGAGCAGAGATCGATGTCCTGATCCAACACACTCAGGAGGCCACCACAGAGCCATCATCTCCACAGGACCCTACCATTACTTGATCATCTCTCTATTTATTTATGTATTTACTTATTATATTAGTATAGATAATTCCATGTTTTGATGTTTTATATTCTGGGATTGGATGTATTACTGATGATACATCATATATAGACATCATTTTTTTTTAAACGTGGCATTTTTCTATTTCCTCTACTCACTGAATCTTTTGTTTTTTTTTAAACATGTGGTTTCTCCTATACGACTCAGACTCCATGTCACTCAGGAGGTACCACTTCCTCCCTTTATTTTTTAATCGCTCTTGAAACATTGAGGACAATGTTCAGCTTGGTTGGGGGGAGAGTTGAGGAAGGAAGTTTTTGTATTAATGCTAAGTTATTTTGGTAATTTAGTTGCTTTTTGCTTATTTTTAAAATTTTTAAAGTTTTTATTCTACTCTCCATGGTTATTAAGGAAAAATTTTCAAAATGAAAAGGGAGAAATTGAATTTTTGTCTTTTTACTTGACTTAGAGTTTGTATTATGTTTATTAAAGTTGATGAATTGTTGAACTCCTATTGAATTCAACCTTATGTTTTCCACTTTAAGCTATTCACACACTGTGCACTAGCTTTCGTTTATAAGATGAAGAACTATTTTCCCCCTTTACTTAGGAAAATTTAGACTTGGTACCTTTGACCTCATTTTAATAGTGTTGGGACACCTTATAAAAGGCCAATGAGCCTTTGGAAAAAAATAAAGAAAGAAAGAAAAAAATGTTTTACTTGCCTTGACACCCGAGCAAGGTCTGAGGGGTATATGGTGAAAATCTTTAAAACCTGGTGCCCTAAGCCTTCATTGGTTGGGAGCCACCGACCTCAATGCTCCTTACATGGGTGAATAGGTGGAGTTTAGCATACTATAGGTGCTTGGGTATTAAAATTCATTCTTAAAAGTCCGGGGTGAAATCTGAGGAGTTGGTGGTTGAAAGATCCTTAAAGCTTGATGCCCTAAACCTTCATTGGTTAGGAGTCATCGATGGACCCCCGTTACATGGACAATTTAGAAAAGAATACCTTTAAGCCTTGTACTCCTACAAGAAAAAAATTGTGAAAGGAAAGAGGTGCGTTCTTAGCCTATTGGAGGTTGATCAGTTTGCTAAGCTTTGAAAAGAACTAAGTTAAGGGGAGAGGTTAGTTTGACATACTATATTCGAAAACTAATAAATAACACTTAGATTTTTGTGGAAGAATAAGTTTTGGACCTTTGGGAGTGGAAATTATTTTGAAGTTTAAATTTGCATAATGCCTACTCTTTATGAATTGTGATTAGACAAAACTCTTGTTGAAGTTTGAGTTTTATTTCTTTAATGTTCCATGTGAGAGTTTGATCAGTCATGCCACTTAAACATTTTTTGGAGTGATCAGCATGATTTTGTAAATTATATTACTTGTAGTTTTATTTTTTCTCTCCTTCATTGCTAAGGGACTAGCAATATGTCGGTTGGGGGGAGTGATTACTACTCGAAAGTGCTATTTTGTAAGCTTTTAATTAACTCTTTTAAAAACTTTTGAGTAGTAGTTATTACCTTTTAAACCCAATTAACATATTAAGGACCCTTGCAATCAATTCTAATCAAAGTGTGTAAGTTTTGGTGTTTTTGTTAGTAATTTGATCACCAAAGCAATCCAAGAATGAGGGAGATCTGTATATAGTTCATGGCAAAGCTTTTGGAAGCTGAAATTCATGAAGAACCAAGCTTTGGAGCTCCATAACCCTTTGCCAAAGTCGTTCAACAGCATACAAGGAGGAAAAATAGAGAGAAGGAAATTTTGAAGAAAAACAGAGGACAGCAGCTGCAGTCTTCTTTCGCACTTTTGGAGTACTTCACGGAGTCCATTTTCTACATGCTATATACCATTTCAAAGCTCAGGAAGTCAAGAGTCCAATGCTTCAAACGGTGTGCAAATTGGAGTTGAAATGAAGAAGTTATGGCTATTGGAAGAAAACTGCGCCAAAGTTGAAAGGCAATTTTGCATGCTGCGAAATCCACCTGTGCAATCTCTAGATATTTGCGACCGACTCCGTGTGATATTTTCTTCAGATATTTTTGTATAAAATCCCTATTTTCTCCTTTTAATCCACGAATCATAGGATTACTTAGCTAGGAAGGTTGGAAAAACTTCCCTATATATGTTCTCTTGCATCCGTTGTAAAAATAATCAGGTAGATAGGTAGAATTGATCAATATATAAAATATATAGAGCCTTGCTCTGTTTTTCCGTCTCATCTTTGTTTTCTATTTTTTCATTTTCTTTCTAGCCAAACATCCTCTGAGGCCTCAGAGGATGAGTGGCTAGGCTTTTTATTTCTTGGGTGAAGGAAGCTAAGTAAGGTGCCGGCTACATAAGCGTGAGTTTTTGTTGTTTCCATTTTTATGAAAAGAAAGTGTGACCCGTTTATGGTTTCTATATTTTTAGTTAACTTAAAACGCCTTTTAATCACTTGGGCCAACACTTGGTAAGGCAAGTGGACTCCGTCCATTGAGTTTCACTAGTTTATCTCTTGCAAGCCTTTGGGAGGTGGTTTAAAGGTAGGATTTTCTAGAATAGCCAACACTTGGTAAGCTTTTGGACTCCAAGGAGACATCCATTAGTTATCTCTTGCGAGCTTTTGAAGGTTAATCCAAGGTTAAAGATCCCCTTGAATGGCAAATGCTAGGTAAGAGGCACGAGCCATTGCAAGGTGTATCAGTGAGAAGGATTTAGTGTTGAAACCATTAATGGTAAGCATCTGTACCACACCGGTTCGGGAAATAACTATATGTTAAATCCCCAACGCGAGGAAAAGAAACAAGTGACCGGAATCTCCCTTTTTGTATAAGATACCTGATCCTAGTAACCTGAGATCCCAAGAAACATCTTTCTTTCTAATTACTTTTAGTTACTTTATGTTTGGTTAGCTTAAAACCATCCGTTTTCATGCAAACTCATGTTTTCTTTTAAAGCTAACCTTGGAAAGGAAAAGCACCAATTCATCTTTGAATTAATATCAATTGTGGAGTGAAAACCCATCCCAGTGAACGACCCTAGAGCCACTATGCTATGCTAGCTGAGGCTATCCTAGTACATGGTGAAATAGGTTATAAATTTTGTTGATTGCTCCCGTTTGAGGACCAAAATCAAGGCACCAGCTGGGCATGAATCAATTGGCACCATTGTTGGGGACCATTGAGAGAACATGAATCAGCTGATACACCAATTGGGAACGAATCAATCCTTTAACACTAGACTCATAGCCAAGGAAGACACACTTTATAGATTTAGGTTCTAGTTTTCCATTATCAACATGAGTATAAGCAGGACATCCAAATATATTCAAATTAGAGTAACTAGCAGGAGTGCCATACCATACCTTTTGTGGAGTCCTTTTTTCAATAGTAGTTGAGGGGGAGCAATTAATGAGAAAACAAGCTGTAGAGGTAGCTTCAACCTAAAAAGACTTAGGTAAACCAGCATTGGAAAGCATACAATGTACTTTCTCCATTAAAGTTCTATTCATTTGTTCTGCCACACCATTTTGTTATGGGATATGATGAACTGTATGATGCCTCACAATTTTTTCTAACTTGCATAGAGCATTAAATTCATCAGAACAATACTACAAGCCATTATCAGTGCAGAGACGTTTTACCTGTTTCCCTGTCTGCTTCTCAATCATAATCTTTCACTCCTTGAATGTAGCTAGCACATCACTCTTTTTCTTCAACAAGAACACCCAAACTTTTTGGAAAAATCATCAATGATAGTTAAAACATACTTAGCACCTCCCTTAGAAGGCACCGTAGGTGGTCCCTAGAGATCATAATGTATATAATTGAGTGTCCCCTTTGTGTTGTGAATGCCTTTGGTGAATTTGACACTTCTCTACTTCCTAAAAACACAGTGCTCACAAAACTTTAGTTTACTAATAGACTAACCATTAAGAAATCCTTTTCTGCTCAATTTAGCCATCCCATTCTCACTCATATGCCCAAGACACATATGTCAAAATCTAGTAACATCACCATCTGACAATGAAAGAGTAGCAACAACTGCATCACCTGTAACTATGGATCCTTGCAAGACATTTAATTTGGTAAACCTTTTCTATCTTTTCATCACAATAAGAACACCTTTGCTAACCTTTAGGATTCTACCTTCACCAATGTATTTGTACCATTTTGAATCAAGTGTACTCAATGAGATAAGGTTCCTCTTTAGATATGGAACGTGTCTCACATCATCAAGTGTATTGACAACCCCATCAAAAATTTTAATTCTAATCGTTCCAATACCAACTATCTTACAAAATGCATTATTTCCCATCAACATAGCACCTTTGGACACTATTTCATATGTTGAAAACCAGTCCCGATTAGGACACATGAAATGTGAAACCTGAATCAAGAATCTAGTCCTCACAAGGTTTGGAGTTGCCATAAAAAACAACTAGGAGTTCTTCATCACTATAATCATATTTTGAAACACTGGCTTCACTAGATTTTTCTGGTTGTTTTCTCTTCTGATTTGCAGCAGCTTTCTTATTCTTATTCTTATTCTACAACTTATAACATTCAGATTTTAAGTGTCATTTTTTTCTTACAATACTTACAGGTTTTTTCTTTATTACTAGATTTCAATCTGCCTCTTGCATCACCACCTAAATTCATTTCTATGTTTTCCCTCGAATAATAAGGCCCTCTGCTTGGGCCTCAAATCCAATCACAAGCTGCTTCATTTTCTCTTAGAAAATAAAGCATCAAAAACTTCTTCTAAGGTAAGAGTGTCACGACTATACAAAATAGAATCTCTGAAAGTTGCATATGAAGAGGGCAACGAACACAATAAAATCAACCCTAAATCTTCTTCATCGTACTTAACCTTTATGGTCTCTATATCAGAAACAATTTCCTCAAAGGTAGTTAAGTGATAATCTAAAGACATATCTTTTTTCACATGGTGAGAATATAATTGTCGTTTCAAATGCAACCTGCTAGTTAGACTTTTCGTCATGCACAATTGCTCCAACTTTAACCATAATGTAGCGACAGTTTTCTCCTTTAGAACGTCCTGTAGAATTTCATTGACAAATGAAGATGAATTTGAGATAGGGTCTTTCGGTCCTTATGTTTTTTTTCCTCCGGTGTCCACGACAAGGGAATCTTATTAAACTCTAATAGTGCATCTTCCAAATCCATCTGCGCAAGCATAACCCGCATCTTAACCTGTCATAGCGAAAATATCGTGTTGCTGTCCAAAAACAAAATATCATATTTCATCGTTGTCATTGTCAAAATCAAACCTCACTTTGATACTAGTTTGTTATGAAAAATGAGAATAGACAACAAGACAAATAAGAACACACATAGATTTACATGGAAAACCCTAAACGGAAAAAACCACTGGTAGAGGAGAATGATAATCCACTATATCAAAAATTGATACAAAATGGGAGAGTATCAAACGACTATAATATAAATCCCTGAAAACCTATACACCATCCCATAAATATATATGGGAGAGAAAAATAAATAAAGTAGGAAAATCCATAATTTTTTTTCACCATATATATCGTATCGCGAACTTTTCGATTTAGACCAAAAAATGAAATTGGGTCACTAAGCTCTAACATAAATAATAACATATTTTCACTTTGACCTTTTCAAAACAGATGTTAGAATTAATTATTTATTTAATTTTATTTAGTTACTATGTTAGAATTATTCTTTTTTTCTATAAAGTGCCAAAAATATCTCACATCTCTTTGCCCTTCAGAAAATTTTTTCATCACATAATTTCAATACCAACAATTTTTTCCATCCAATCCCACTCTAATAGATTGAAGAGAATCATCTTATTCACCAATCATGATGCATAAACAATAAATAACCATAAAATAAAAATAAAGTAAATATGAACCAAAGAAAATAAATACAAAATCAAATACCAGGATCAAATAAGAAAAGAACAATGAGATCACCCAGTATGATATCTCACGATCAAACATGACAAAAAAGAATTTTCATAAAAGCGATTATGAGATTAAACTTTCTTCCATGAGATCTCAAATCAAAGGTCCCATTAAAGATCAATTTTGCCTTGATACCATGTGAAATCCAAAAAAGATTTAAAAAGAAAAAAAAAACTAGGGTTTCTTATTTTGAACACTCTTCTGAAAAATACAATACTATTAGATTTTAAATAGACCTAATAAAAGAGAATAAAGACTGACTTATCTTTACTCTTAAAAAGAAAAAGAATAATTCTAATATAGTAACTAAATAAGAAAGAAAAATAGCAACTAAATAAATAAATAACTTTAACATGTCTATCATTATGCTCATAACCTCATGTTAGAAAAGTTCAATTTTTATTCCCTTCCTACTTTACGAGCATAAGGAAAAAGGGCCTAGCTAAGGTACAATGCCCTCTAAAAAAGGTTAAAGTAAACCCTAAAATATGTTTTCAATTACATAATTTGGAATCCGTTTGATAGTGATTTTTAGAAAATGCTTCTAATTTTTCTAATACTTGAAATTTTTAATCAAATAAATTGTTTTTAAGTGCTAAAAAAAGTTTTAAAAATGCTTCTTAGAATCAGTGAACTTATTTGATGATGTTGTCTTGCTTCAAACAATTAAAAATATATAGACCAATGAGTGTGCAAATAAATAAATAAACAAACAAATAAATTAAAACTCATAAATAATGTTGATTGAGATTAGAATTTTACTCTATATTCTTAAGACAAATTTGTCTTGCTGAGGTGTTGATGATTTAGTAGCAATCCTCTTCTCTCTCTCCTAGAATACCAAGATCAATATATATATTGAACTCAATTCGTTTTAACATTGAAAGAACCCAAATCAAGCTCAACTATCTCCAATATAATATATTGAGTTGAGTTTATGGAGGTAAAAGGGATTTCCTAAGAAAGAGGAATACCTTTTTTTGTTCTTTTTTCTTTTTTGTATTTTGACTAGCTAGCTTGTGATTATTGATTTTTTGGAACTTTTTGATCCAATATTAAAAATCCAAACTATTTTTACCAAATAAAATAATCGATAATGAAATTAACAATCTAAACCTTATTACTAATTGTGATTTTTAAAATTTTCAGGGTTCTTTTAAAAAATATCATGCTTTAGTTTTTTAAAAAGTAATAATAGACTCCCTAAGGAGTTTTACGATATAATTTTCATCCTATTTGGATAATGGTAGCCTAGTACAAAAATTTTGAAAATATGGATGATAAATAAAGTAGTTCAATTAAAGCAATTTTGAACCACTTGGATTTATTTAAATTCTAAGATATTTTGACTAAACATCTTGATTCTTAATTATTTGTATATGTTAATACACTAAAAAAGGGAAACCCAAGAGTCTAGTTTCGTGTGATTCCAAGTTTGTCTTCATAGGAAAATAATTAAGTAAATATCAATGGATTACCAATAATGAATGGTAAGATAGGTTTAGATTTCTAATGTTTTGGTATTATTAGGTCTATAAATTATTTTGAAAAAATTTTAGAACCATAATAGATTAAATCTAGAGAGTTTCATAATTTTTAGAGATTGTTGGTTTGGTGAGAAAAGTCACATAAATGAGCAATATTTCAATATACTCTATTTTGGGGGAATCTAGAACTAATTTAGGTTAAGGCTTAATTAATGGTCATTTAATGACCATATGATTTAGTAATTAATTCCTAAAGCTTCTAGACTCATTAACAAACTTGTTGGCTCACCTTTCACCTGAATTGGACTTTATTTCCCTAGCTTCTCCATTTATAAGGAATTTATATTTTCTGTTAAAGTGTTGTCCGAGTGAGAATAAGCTAATAGAACATTAGAACCACAATTCCCTTTTTATAGAATTTTCAACTCTCTAACTCCACTTAAATTTTCTTTTGTAAGGAAAGAATCTAGAATTTGTGGAGCCATCATACTGGAGTTTGTTGTAGATTTGATTTGTAAGAAGTTTTATAAGTAGTTATGATATACATGATTTTAATAAGTTTATCATTAAAAAAAATATATATCTTTTGCATTTGTTATATATGTGTATTACTTGTTTAATTTTATTAATGACATGAGATATATGTAATCAAATGCACATGATTTATATTGATCATGCAAAAATAAATGTTACCTTACATTCAAGAAATCATTTACTACCCTGCATATGTTTACAATTAATGACATTACAAACCCTATTATGACATAATAATTTGTTGGACTTTTTGGACATTGATATATGATAGGCATGATAACATGTACACCTATGAGGTGTTTCACACAGTTTTATTCTGAGACTCCACACCACTTATGTAGTAAGGGGGACGCCTTAAGATGGGATTGTGGTTTTGGTGTTGAGTTAAGGGGTAGAGCCTAAAGCAATAGAGGATGCTTTGTTGTGCCTTTGATGGGATATATGACCAAGAGAAGAGCTCTTTGGTATTGTGATTTAGGGTAGTGAGACCCTAAAGAACATGTGGATGTGGGGGTTTATGGGTAGTAGGCTTTTTTATAGTCAATCGATTGACCATAGATATGTCCAGACTTATGATTATATATTTTACATCTCATACATTCTTTAAATTATATTATGATTATTCTATACTAGTTTCTAATTACTAAATTTATTATAAATATATTTTAGAATTGTCTATAATGTGGACTGGCCATCTAAAAATTTATGTATCATGACTATTTATTAGACCTTATGTTCACCCTATGATTTAATGTGTTTTGGGCAAGGACTCTTATGTTCCTATTAAAGTGATAAAATTAGCTCCAGAGAGCAAGCCACTAGGCATCTAACTCTAGCAATTTCCTTATTAGATGTGTAGGACATTTAGTCTATTTCTATTGGGAAATCCTAATTTACTTTGGTCCATGACCTTGGATAAATTAAGTGCATATGAAAACTTCCTAGGTTTGTTTAGATTTATGCATAGTGGAAACAATGATATAAAAATCATTTTAGATCTAGAACTACAAGTTTAGGTGTGCTTACCAAGATTTGGATATTCCCAAATTTATTCCTGGTGGTGAAGAATAGAACAACAATCAAAGAAGATTTCGTACACCTTGGATCTTCAACCCAATGACTCCTTAAATCTTGATACTCAAATAGTGGAGATCTAAAGGGTGGAGGCTAAGATTCTCTCTCTAGAATGTAAGGGAGAATGGAAAAAATCTTAAGCCTCGACACCTAAATGGGTATTTATAGGCTTCTCAAGGGCTTAAGTAGTTAAACCCATCTTATACTTGGGTCACTTAATCTAGCCCAAAAGGGTCCTAATTTATTAATTAACATAATCAAACTTCAAATAATTAATTAGCCTAGTTTAGAAATATTGTTCATGCTAAGTTTGTATTGTTAGGAACCTCGAATTAATTCGCTTCAAGGAGATCATTAGGGTGCATGAAATCCTATCTTAGGCTCTCTAGATCTTTCATACAACCGAAACATGACATTTAAAACCAAAATAGATATCATAGATTTAAAGACTACTTACATGCCTGCAATATGAATGTTCCTAGATCGATTCCTTTCAATGAAGAATGCTCCAAAACTGTAGAAAATCTCGTAAATTCAGCGATCTTTCACTTGATGACTCTTCCTTGATTGAAGGCTAAGGTTATCTCTCTAGACCATAAGAAGAGAGTGATAAGACTAAAACCCTAACACCTAAGAAGGGTATTGATTCGCGATAGCCCAGTCGGGTATTTTAATCAAAAATATTTATAAAACCTATTACCTCATACTAGCGTAGCAAAGCTACTATAGTATAGCAGCTCTAGGGTCGAACTCTGGGATGGGTTTTCATTCTACCAGTGATAGACTCAAGATTAGAAATTGAATCTGATGATTTCCTTTGTCAAAAACTTAAAGTTTAAAAGAAAATAAAATTTGTTTTGAAAGTGGTGTTTGAAACTAAACTAACATATAACTAGGTAAAAATGGAAGAAAGAAAGTCTCTCAGAGCTAAAGGTTGCTAGGATCAAGTTCAGAATGCAAAGTGGGAAATTCCGGATTTTTCTCCTCGTATTGGGGAAAACAACATAAAAGATGGTTGTTTCCTGAACCGGTATAGGTTTAACAATGAAGATTTAATCCATAAAAAATCAATAGAAATGGTAGTCAAGTTCCATTAATGGCTTTAAGCACTATGGGTCTTCACCTTGAGCCACTTTCCAATGGCTCGTACATGATAACTAATGGTCTTATGTGGATCTAGCAATAAGTATCCACAGAGACCTAAAAGCTTATCATGTATTGGCCATTCAAAGTGATTCTAAGGGATTTAAAACAAAACTTTAGATTTAAAAGCCATTTATGAACTCCAACTACCTGTATTTAAGGCACGAGAGTTTTCCACTTTTGCATCTGGACTTTTCACCTAGCTTCCTTCACTCCAAGAAACTAAAGGTTTAGCCTCTCATCCTCTGGGAAAACATCCTCAGAGGTTGTTTGGCTTCCAAGAAAAAGAAAAATAGAAAAGAGAAAAGGAAAGCAAAGAGAGCTCTCTATTTTTCTCCAATGGAATATTTTTCTTAGTGTAAAATATACATACATCAATTCGAGAGATGATTTCCACCCCTCTTATAGTCTTTACAAAGCAAAGCCTGTGATTGGCTAATTACAGGGATAAGAAAGGAATTTACATCAAAAAATACAGAAGAAAAGATCTCATGTGGAGTCGGCAGAACAGAGGAGATTTCGCACCAAAGTCGCATGGGCTGGTGCGAAATTCGCACTTGCATGGGCTGGTGTGAAATTCGCACTTGAATGGGCTGGTGCGAAATTGCTTCTCAGCTTGACACAGTTGTCTTCTAAAGGTCATAACTTCTTCAGGCCATAACTTCTTCATTTCAGATCCAAATTGCACACCGTTTGAAGCATTGGATTCTTGACTTCCAGAGCTTTGCAACAGTATATAGCATGTAAAAAATGGACTTCGGAAAGTGCTCCAAAAGTGGGAAAGAAGACTGCAGCAGCTGTCCTCTGTTTTCTTCACTCTGTTTTCCTCTTTGCTTCTCTCCTTTACTTGGCTTTTCTTAATGATCCAAAAAGCTGTCAAAACACTAAAACTAGCCACAAATATGATTATAAGTCATTGCTAGGTCATTAACATGCCAATTGAAACAAAAATGGAGAACTACTACACAAAAGTGCTTAAAACATAATGAATTAAAGGTGCAAAATAGCACTTTTTGGGTAGTAATCAGGTATTTATAGGCTTCTTAAAGGGTTTAAGTGACTTAAGGCCACTATAGAATTAGGTCACTTAATTTAGCCCAAAAAAGTTGCTAATTTATTAATTATCCTAATAAGAATCCTGAATCAATTAGTGCAGTCCAAAGATGTCCCTCACTTATCTTGTGTAATCTTGCACAATTACCAAAATGCCTTTATATACATAAGTGAACTAAGAACCAATCCAGCCTTCATAAATCAAGCCATCTAGGTGTCTGAGCTTGAGTGGAAATCACTAGGACCTATAGGATAGTATAGGCTCCCTCAAAATCCAATTATAAAGTTGACTCAACATCCCACTACAAAGAGTCAACTGCACTCTAGTATCCTATGTATATTACAATGATACACCAAGTGCTTGGGTTTATGACTTGCCATCCATTGTGTTTGTAATTTAGCAATGTGAAAGCTATCAACCTCTCAAGATTATCTCTACCATCCTTGAGTTATAGGTCCTCCTATTATGTAATCAAATGACATACTTTAGCTCACTAAGAGTATTTGTTAAATTCTAGTAAATAAATTACTGTGAGCCCACATATTTCATGATCACACATTTTTAGGATCACCTAAGAGACACACTATCTCAAAGTCAATGAAATATCATGGCGTCTCTATTGAGAATACCTATTGTGACTGGCTTCCATCAACAATGACCCAATAGATAGGGAATATGTAATTACGTTAGGGTCTTACTTGTAGGTCAAAGCTACAGTTAACTTTACCACAAACTCAATATTCTCTCAAGGTTGAGAGACAATATGGTGTAACAACTAGGTGAAGTCATGACTACTAAATAGCTTTGTGTCATAACTCACCATAGGTCCTGTTAAATGTGTAACCATACACACTAGTGCATTCACCATGGGAACCTTGTCTTAATGGTGAAGACTAGTCATCCCTTAAATTAGGAGGTAGTACAATATAGTCTCAAATGAATTACCTAAGTCCACAAATTGGCTATGAACAAATCATCTACTTGTAAGAGACTCATGACTTAGATCTTCCGTGCAACTTTTAAAGCACCCACGTTATATACAATGCAAAAGATGTTAAACCAAAATGCTCATAGAGTATAATGCATTGAATAAGGATAGAGAAAATTGAACTTGGAATATCATTAAATAAAAAATGAATCCCAAATATATGATATCATATCATGCTTTTAAGTGCTCTATCCTAACATGTGTAACTTTGCTTATCAGCACATGTCCTTATGCACATAAGTGAACTAAGAACCAATCTAACCCTCATAAATCATGCCATCAAGGTATATGAGTTCGAGCAAAGACCATTGAGACCTATAGAATAATACTAGTTCCCACTGAATGCAATTTTGAAGTTAACTTAACATCATATATAAAAATTCAATTGAACTCTGGTACCTTTTATATATAATAATGAGACACCAAGAGCTTGGGTCTATGACCTACTATCCATTGTGTATAGTCTCTTCACGAACTAGTGTTTGTAATCTAACAAGGTAAATTTTATCAACTTATCAAGATTACCTCTACCATCCTTGAGTTATAGATCCTCCTATTGTGTGATCAACTAACATGTCCTATCACATAAAGAACTTAATTCAAGTTCCACTTATGTCAAGTTCCACTTAAGGAACTATTATGGCCATTGTTTTCTTGAGCACACTTACTTAGGATAACCTAAGGGGATACATTATCTCAAAGTTCGTAAGATATTATGATGCCTTTATTGAGAATACCTATTACTACCAACTTCCATCAATAGTGACCTAATTCATAGGGAATATATTATCACTTTAAGATTTCATTTGTAAATCAAAGTCGCCACTAACTTTGGCACAAAATCAATATTCTCTCAAGGTTAAGAAATAATACATTATAATAACTTAGTGAATTTATGACTACTTGATTGCCATATGTTATAACTTCCCATAGGTCTTGTTCAATATGTAATTGTACACACTAGTGCACTCACCATAGGAATCTCATCCCAATGGCTAAGACTAGCCATCCCTCCTATTAGGAGGTAATGCATTATAACCTTAAATGAATTGCATAAGTCCATAAATTCGAAGGGAACAAGTCATCTATTTGCAAGAAATCCATGACTTGGATCTTTCGTGCAAATCCTAATGCACCCATGTCATATACAATGCAAAAAATGTCAAGCTAGAATGTTGATAAAATATAATGTATGGAAAAATAATAGATAAAAGTAAAACTCAAATAACACTAAATGAATAATATATTACAAATTTTTTTATATCATGTCATGCTTTTAAGTGTTCTACCTTATCAATTCTGACTATCTATTTTAGTTCACTTTAGTTATTCTTAACCAGCTGTCTCATCTTGTGAACCTTACTTTCACTATCGTTGTATCTAATTGTTGTTTTATTAGCATTATCTAGTTATGTTCTATTATTTTCATGATTCATATCTTTATTGGGATGGTGATTCCATTTTAGATTCCAATCTAGAGTGGGCTCATTGCCTCATAGCCAGTCCTTTTAAGGTAGGTTGCTATATTGCAACACTTCAAATCATAAGAAATGGTGAATCAAATAATACTTTGCACTCTTTACAAAAGCTTGATGCTTTGAATATTTCATTCTTCTAACACATAGTTAACTTGTAATGGAATGAGAATGACTTGGAATGAAACACCACATTTAGCAATTAAGGGAGAAATGGATGATTGTTAGAACAAATTAATTAATCTAAGGGTGCATACATCTACTTTTCCTAAGGATCTAGATCTAAGTACAATGGAAGCATTCATGTGAAAAAACTAATTGGATCTATTTCACTTGTATACAATGGTTGCATAGCTTGAGAGAAAAAGGGGAGGGAGAGGGAAAGAGAGAGTGGAAAACCACATTTTTAATGATTTAGTTTGTTTAACCATAAATCCTTAAAAAAGTTTGTTTAGACTTGTGGATTTAAATAACTTTGGTCTAACTTGGATTTGTGTCATTTAATTTAACCCACTAAGTCCTAATTAATTAATTAACTCTATCAGGCCTTAACTAATTAATTATGATGTTTACAAGATATACTACAATTCAACATTAACTTGGGTCATGATTTCATGAATCTTTGTGAACTGAATGCTATTGATTTTGAAAAATTTAATTCCAATTAATTTTTATCATGAGTGATTTCCCATTTTTATCTCCTTGTCAGCCATCTTGAAAAAAAAAAAAAAACATTTTTTCATTTATAAATATATATAATAACATATTTTTATTTTAAGCTTTTCAAAGAAACACACTTTGAAGTTAATTAATGATTATTACCATACTTATAACCTTAAGTAAAAAAAGTTACTTAATTTTATTCCCTTCTTACCTTAGGGGCATAAAAGAAAAGGGCTTAAGAGACAACCCCCCTAAAAAGGTTAAAATAAAAACCAAAAAAAAAAAAAAAATTTGGTAAGGCAATTATTTGAAGATGTTGTGTTCCAAACTATTGAAAATTATGGATTAGTTAGTGTGTACATAAATAAACAAAAACTCAAAAATAATGTTAATCAAGGTCAAAGTTTGACTTTATATTATGAAGACGAATTTGTCTTGCTTAGGTATTTATGATTTAGTAATACTCCTATAAAATGATCACTTTCTTGTGATAGTCACACTTTAAATCACAAATAATGGTGAATTAAACAATGTTTTGCACTCAAGTGCTTTGAATTTAGTAGCAATCCTCTCCTAGGATACAACAATCACTTTCTTGTGATAAAAACACTTTAAATCAAAGAAACGACGAATCAAATAACCTTTGTACTTTCAACAAAAACTTGATGCTTTGAATATTGTATGCTTTTGTACCACACAGTTAACTTGTAATAGAATGAGAATAGCTTGGAATGAAACAACACCATATTTGGAAATGTAAGAAAAAAATAAATGATTTTTGGAATGAATTAATCTAAGGATACATACGTCAACTGTTTCTAGGCACCTAAACCCATTTATGGTGAGTACATGAAAGGTAAAGAAACAAAAAGTTCACATAAGAAGGTTAAGAAAATTAGGGCCACTAGACCTTTAGTCTTTTTTCATATGGATCTTATGGGTCCAATGTGTTGGGATTGAGCCCCTAAAAGTAAAACATGATGTAAAAGTTAGATTTAAATATCTCTTTGCCATCCTTTTAGTGTATTGACATTGATTTGAATATTTAGCTCATGTCTCTTACATTGTACATGAATTGTGTGCATTAGGAGTTACACATAATATATAAGTCATAGGTTCCTTGTAAGGAGATAAATTGTCCTAAGTCTGTTTTTGAATTTAGGGAATCCAGTATAAACTATAGTGCACCACCTCCTAATTTGAAGGATGACTTGTCTTCATTGTCGGGATAGATTTCCCATGGTGAGTTCACTAGTGTATGTGATGTACACTGAACAGGACTTACGATGAATCATGATGCAAGGCTATCAATTATCATGATTTACCAAGTTACTATACTACTTAGACTCTTAACCTTGAGAAGATATTGAGTTTTTGCCAAAATCAATAAGAGGCTTTGACTTATGGATGAGACCCTAAAGTGATCATATATCCCTATGGATTGGGTCTCTGTTGAAACAGGCTGTTGACAACAAATATTCTGAATAGAGGCACCATGATATCTCAAATGATTGAGATGGTGTGTTCCCTTGGGCGATTCAAAGGACATATGATCATGAAATTTGTGGCCATAGTAATTCCTTTAGTGGAATTTGACATATGCTCCTTAAAGCTAGAGTATGTCAGCTGATCACATAATAAGTGGGATTTGTAACTAAAGGATTTGAGAGGTAATCTTGATAGGCGATATCACTACCTTGTTAGATTACAAATTCTAGTGCATGGAGAGTTTGCATGTAGTGTATCGTAGGTAAGGACTCAAGTTTCATCTCATTGTTATTTAGTGGAGTGTTGAATCACCTTCCTAATTGAATTACGAGGGAGTCAATACTCTTATAAGTCCTAGTGGTCCCTACTCTAAATTCATATACCATGATGACATATTTATGAGGGTTGGATTATCTCTAGGTTCATGCTTGTGCATAATGGTGTTTTGGTAATTATGTAAAGTTGCATAGGGGATAATCAACAAAGTTTCTCGATTAGGCTAATTGCTTAATTAGATGACCCTATGTGGTCAATTAATCAATTGGGAATGGTTTTAGGCTATATTAAGTGACTTAAGCCTTGATGGGTTCAAGTCACTTAAACCCAATGGGCAACCCTAAAAATACCCCCTTAATGGGTTAGGGTTTCTTAATAACTTTAGTTTGTAGCCTTCCACCTCCAAAGAGAGAGAAAGAGAGAAAGAGAGATAGCCAAGGTTTCCACACTTTGAATAGCAAGATTGTGGTTTGAGTCATCGGGGCGGAAGATCTTACATGTATGAGATCTCCAAACTATTTAGACATGTTCTTCACCATAAGAAACTACTAATTTGGGAACATCCAGATCTTGGTATAGGGTTCATATCTTTAGATATATAGTTAATAATGGTTTTTTATTGTCATTTAATTCCATTACAATAGATTTAAAGATACCTAGGGATAGATGAATGCACCCTACAAATCCAGGGCATGGGAATGGAGTAATCTAAGATTCCCAACACCATGCGTACTAAAAGTAGAGGTGGTAAGAGATATGTCCTAGTTGTTATGGATGATTTTTTAAGATACTCCTTTGTGAGCTTTCTTAAAAAAAAGTCATAAACCATAAAGCACTTGAAGTCTTCGTTCTCTAGAATACAAGTTGAGATAGGTCATCCAATTGTAAGGATTAGGAGTGATAGGGGAGAGAGTTTGACAATGTGGATGTTAACCTCTTTTATGAGTCAAAAAGTATGAGACATGAATTTTTAGCCACTAGAACTCCTCAACAAAATGAAATGGTTGAAAGGAAAAATAGAGTGTTATAAGAAATGGCTAGAGTGATGATTCATATGCTTAATACCCTTATGTAATTTTGGGCTAAAGCTATAAATACAGCATGTTACCCTACCTATAGGATCTTTCTTAGGCTTGGAACAAAGAAGACTTCTTATGAATTATGGACTGGGAGAAAACATAACCTTAAGTACTTTAGGACTTTTAGCAGTGAGTATTAAATACTCAAGGATGGGGAGAAAATATGGAAATTTGATGTGGAGTCTGATGTAGGCATCTTCCTAGGTTATTTTACAAAGAGTAAAGCCTATAGGGTTTATAATCAAAATTCATAAATTATCCAAAAATCCTCTAATGTGGTTATAAATGACACTAGGTATGATCAGGATATGATTGAGAGTCAAATTTTAACCCATGAATTAACTTGAGATACTTAAAATGTGGAGACCATGGAAGTTAAGCCTAATAATATCCTTGAAAGTGAAATTGACCCCAAAAATATTAAAAATTTATCTCAAGAAAACACATTTGAAGAACTAAGGAACATGCATAAATCTAGAGTACCTAAGAACCACCCTATCTCAAAAGTTATAGGTAACATGAATGAACATGTGGTTACTAGGAGACAATCAAGATTAAATGAGATGAGCCTTGTATGTTATACCTCCTAATTGAAGCCAAAGAATGTGAGAAAGCTTTAGGAGATGAGTCTTGGACTACTGGGCTCGAGGAAGAGCTAAATCAATTCATTAGGAATGATGTGTGGTATTTAGTCCCTAGGCCTAAAGATAAATATGTCATAGATACTAAATGAATCTTAAAAAATAAATAAGATAAAAATAGGGTCATTGTGAGGAACAAAGTAAGATTAGTAGCCTAAGGATACTCATAGATGGAAGGGATTGATTATAAAAAGAAATTTGCACCCGTAGTTAGATTAGAATCAATTAGGATACTTTTGGACATAGCATGTTCCTTGAGGATAAGGCTTTATCAAATGGATGTTAAGAGTGCTTTCTTGAATGGGATTCTTAGTGAAGAGGTTTATGTTGAGTAACCTAAGGGTTCCGAGGACTCAAAATTCCCGAATCATGTATATAGGTTAAAGAAAGCCCTTTATGGATTAAAGTAAGCTCCTAGAACTTGGTATGAGAGGGTCACTACTTAGCTTTTGGAGAAAAAGTTTAAAAGAAGAGGTGTTGATAGAACCTTGTTTATACATAGGTCCAAGGATGAGTTGTGAATGCTTTTATGTTGATGATATTGTTTTTGGAGCCATCTCTAGTGACGTTGCCCTTAGTTGTGCTAAGGAAATGAAAATTGAATTTTAGATGAGTATGATCGGTGAACTAACTTTCTTCCTAAGATTGCAGATAAGGCAACTAAAAGATGGAATCTTTCTTTCACAATCTAAATATGCTAGGGAGTTAGTTAAGAAATTTTATCTAGAATCCTTTAAACACTTTAGGACACTTATGAGCACTACTACTAAACTTAGCAAGGATACATCTAGAAAAGATGTTGAGCAAAAGCTTTATAAGAGTATGATAGGAAGCTTGTTATACCTTACTACGAGTTGTTCTGACATATCCTTTAGTGTTGGAGCTTGTGTCAGATAGCAAGCAAACACCAAAGATTCACACTTAGCTTCAGTTAAAAGAATTATATGATATATTTGTTGGACTTTAGACTATGGTTTGTGTTATCCCTATGATTCTTCTCTTATTATTGCTAGTTATTCTAATGCTGACTGGGTAAGAAATGTCGAGGATAGTAAAAACACATTTGGTGCTTGTTTTTTTATTGGTGATTGTCTTATGGCTTGGCTTATTAAGAAACAAAATTCTATTTCTTTATCTACTACAAAAGTTGAATACATTGCTACTTGAAGTTATTATACACAACTCTCGTGGATGAAACAAATGTTGAAAGACTATGGGATTAAGCAAGAGACCATGAACATAAACTGTGGCAATTCTAGTGCTATAAATATCTCAAAGAATCCTATTCTTTATTCCCATACTAAACATATTTGAAAAACCAAAGTCTAGTAGAGTAACACAAAGAGGGGTAGGGAAGGGGGTGGGGAGTGAATGGGTGTAATTTAAAATTTTGAATAAATATTTATATATTATACCCAGTTTTTCCCTACGAGTAGTTATGGATAATCAATTCTTTCCATAATAGGCAATGCAAGCATGATAATAAAGATATGCAATGAGACGTAAGGATATTTACGTGGAAAACCTCCACACTAACTATGGAGATAAAAAAACCACAAGGTCTAAGACCACTAGTCTAAATCCACTATATGAGATCAAGCTGCAAAAATTTACTTGGTTGTTTTACCCAAAAGATTTACTTTTCAGTCCCTATAACTTTATCCATGTCCACGATGCAGGAACCACTGATTAGTCCAGTAAATACACTTCAGCCTCACTGAAGGGATGAAGATCTTTAACCCAAAATTGAATGCTCAAATCTTTTAAATGAGAGATTGGGAATGGTGTGGGTTATTAGGTTTTCTCTCAAGCAGACTCCTTTGAAATCTCTCCAATCTTTAACCCTAGAAGGGTTATAATGAGGAATTTATAGACAAATATCCTGAAAAGGTTTGGTATCAAAAAGTTTCCAAATAAGATTTGAGTGAAATTCTTAAAAATATCTTCCAAATCTCAGTAGAAAAGGCATGAGCACTCAAGCACATGAAACCACCACTTGAGTGCCTCAGGTGCTTGAGCGGTTGATTACTACTCGAAAGTGCTATTTTATAAGCTTGTAATTAACTCTTTTAAACACTTTTGAGTAGTAGTTATTACCTTTTAACCCAATTAACATATTAAGGACCCTTACAATCAATTCTAATCAAAGTGTGTAAGTTTTGGTGTTTTTGTTAGTAATTTGATCACCAAAGCAATCCAAGATTGAGGAGAGTTCTTTGGAATCCATGGCAAAGCAATGGAAATCTCAGAAACATAAAGAACCAAAGCCTTGAAGCTTTAAAGTCCTTTGCCATAAGCAAATCCGGAATGCAAGGAGGGGAAGCAAAGAGAAATCTGTCATGAAGAAAAATAGAGGACAGCAGCTGCAGTCTTCTTTCACACTTTTAGAGCACTTTCCGGAGTCAATTTTCTATATTCCATATACCATTTCAAAGCTCAGGAAGTCAAGAGCTTCAAATAGTGCACGATTCGGAGTTGAAATGAAGGAGTTACAGCCATTGGAAGTCGATCACTCCAAGCTGAAGGAAAATCTTGCATGGCTGCGAAATGGTGTCCTTTTGCTGCGAAATTTCGCAGCCCTTTTTGCACAGCTGCGAAATTCTCCTGAAGCTTCCCGATATTTGCGACCGAAATTTTGAGATTTTTTTTCTTTAGATATTTGATGTCTAAAATCCCTATTTTCTCCTTGTAATCCACGAATCATAGGATTACTTAGCTAGGAAGGTTGGAAAAACTTCCCTATATATGTTCTCTTGCATCCGTTGTAACAAATATCGAATCATGTAGATAGGTAGGATTGATCAATATATTATACAGAGCACTTGCTCTGCTTTTTCCGTCTGATCTTTGTTTTCTCTTTCTTTCATTTTCTTTCTAGCTAAACATCCTTTGAGGCCTCAGAGGATGAGTGGCTAGGCTTTTTATTTCTTGGGTGAAGGAAGCTAAGTAAGGTGCCGGCTACATAACTGTGAGTTTTTGTTGTTTCCATTTTTAATGAAAAGAAAGTGTGACCCATTTATGGTTTCTATATTTTTAGTTAACTTAAAACGTCTTTTAATCACCTGGGCCAACACTTGGTAAGGCAAGTGATCTCCATCCATTGAGATGCACTAGTTTACCTCTTGCGAGCCTTTGGGAGGTGGTTTGAAGGAAGGATTTTCTAGACTAGCCAACACTTGGTAAGCTTTTGGACTCCAAGGAGACATCCATTAGTTATCTCTTGCGAGCTTTTGAAGGGTAATCCAAGGTTAAAGATCACCTTGAATGGCAAATGCTAGGTGAGAGGCACGAGTCATTGCAAGATGTATCAATGAGAGGGATTTAGTGTTGAAACCATTAATGGTAAGCATCTGTACCACACCGGTTCGGGAAATAACTATATGTTAAATCCCCAACGCGAGGAAAAGAAACAAGTGACCGGAATCTCCTCTTTTGTAGATGGCACCTGATCCTAGTGACTTGAAATCCCAAGAAACATCTTTTCTTTGTAATTAAAATCAGTTACTCTTTTTAGTTAGCTTAAAACCAAACCTATTTCACTCAAACATCTTTATGTTTTCTTTTAAAGCTAACTTAGAAAAGGAAAAACACCAATTCGGCTTTTGAACTAATATCAATTGTGAAGTGAAAACCCATCTCTGTGGACGATCCTAGAGCCACTATACTATGCTAGCTAGTGCTACCCTGGTATATGGTGAAATAGGTTTATAAATTTTGTTGATAACTCCCGTCTGAGGATTGAAATCAAAGCACATCAGTTGATTGAGCTAAATCAAGTAGAACACCAATTGGGGATGAATCAGCGGTCCCAATGCTTGAGTGCTGCTACCCACTCAAACATCTCCTATTTCTTTTAGCATTTATAAAAAATCAATTTTCATTGATAAAAAGGGCATCCTTCCTCTTTATAGCTCTTAGGAGCCTAACATACCACAAACCAAACCTTTTAGACATACTTGTGACTTCCCGGTTAAATGAATAACAACCCTTGATCTTCAATGGAGAGTAAGTCACTATCTAAATAGACTTCTATGGCTAAACATTACTTGGAATAAAATTGTCAACATATAAACAAAACTCAATGTCCTAACAATATTGAAATTCATCATCACTTCATTAGGAATCTTGTTGAAGAAAATGTTCTCTCTAGAGATTGTCCCCATTGAACTTCAATTGGTAGATATCTTTACGAAACCGTTGGATTCTCTTAGGTTTGTCCTCACAGGATTAGTACAGTAGGTATAAAAAAAATAATTTTTCTCCCACATAGGGAATTTATTTTCAATGAATTAGGATCTTAAAAATGACTTTAAGAAGTGTAGATTCAAGGAAAAATAACAACAAAAATTAAGTCAATAAATAATTTAGTCTTAAAAAATCAATTTGGGTGTTTAGGAAAATGGTTAAAATTGGACTTGTGTAAAAACCAATTTAAATCTCTCAATTGAAAAATGATTTTGAGCTCAAATTAAATTTTTCTAACAAGTTTAGGAAGTTAGAAACATCATAAAAATATTAAAACATTTTTAGAAGAATCCTATTTCCTTGATTCCAAATTTTTATTTCAAGAGTTAGTGAGTCAAGCAAAGTGATAGTAGGGTTTTGTCTAGAAAAACTGAATGTATGTTGGAATTCAGTAAGGTCAAAATTAATGTCCATGAATTTAATTTGTGATTCTTGATCCTCTATAATCATGATAATGCTCATTGAGGATCAAGATCTACTCCACTATTTGGAGCCATGGATTTTATTCCTATGAGAAGATTGAAAATCACATAAGGTTAATAAGAAAAGTGCATACTGATTGAAACATGGTTATTATTATTTTTTTTTTTTTAATTTAGAGATTTAAAATGAACTTGGAAAATGGAAAAATTAGTTTTTTTATTTATAGAAAAATCCTTAGAAAATATTTAAAAACAATCAACTCTTATAAGATCTCAAGATGAAAACCAAAAGAATAAAACACAAAGCAAGAATAGGTGTGTGTGTGTTTGTGTATGAATGTGTGAACATAGCTAAACCTAAACTCAAACATCTCAAAGAAATAATCAAATAAATAGGACCAAAGAAAAAATACAAATTGGTTGCAAGGCCTCCTCTCATGTAATATTAAAGAGGCTTAAACTAAATGATTGAAAATAATAGGTGAAACATTAAATGAACTAAATCCTAAGCATAAACAATTGATCATCTTCAACAATCATCCAATTAATGAATACCAACAATTTGTGTGGCCTATGCACCCAAACCAATCAAAGATAATTCCTATATCTAAGCAAAATGGAAGGAAAAGAGGGAGATGAAGAGATAATCATAATCAAGATATGTAGAAAATTAAAGAGAACTTGTCTCTCTTCTAAAAAGATGAAAACTTGCTTCTTCTTTTTTGCTTCCCTATGTTGTGTCTGCAATTTCTTACCCAAGTCTTGACATTTTCTCCTTTAATATTAGTAGCAACCATGTTCTAATCCTAATGGCAGCCATGATCTCCAACTCTTAATCTTAATGGTGTGAATCCTCAAACTCCAATGCATGAATATCAATCTCTTTAAAGTCTCAATGCTCTCAATCTCAAAAATTGGTGTCTCTCGATCCTTTCACCTCCAAGAAATCCATGTCAGTCATTTTATTCTATCCTCAAAATCCCCTAATGGAGCCATGTTCTTCCCTTAAAACTCTCTAATAGCAACTAAAGTCCTTTCTAGAGAATCCTATCCCTCTACAAAAACTTCTCCTTATTGTGAGTCTCAATCTTTCCAAAGTCTCAATGTTATCCCATCTCAAATATGTGTCTCTCTATCCCCATATGCAATTGTAAGTCCTTTTTTTCTCCAATGTATGAAATCTCCATCTTAGATGAAGCTGTGAGACCTCATCCTTAATGTAATCGTGAGTCTCCATCCTTAATGAAGTTGTGAGTCCTCCTTAGAGAATCCCCACCAATCTTCAATATGGTGTGAATCTCTTCCTATTTCCAATATGGAAATTGTCAATCTCAAAAAAATCCTCTCAATCTCAATGTTGCCCATATTTTAGAATCCTATCCAATTTCACCTTCCAAAGGAGTCTCTCTTATGTGTGTCTCTCCAAAACAATCTATGTTAGCCGCACTCTCTATCTAATTTCAATGGCGTGAACTCCTTCCCATAAAGAATATTTTCTCATCTCAAACTCTCCCTATGCGTGACCTAAAGAGTCCTCCTCCCTTTCAAGCTCTCAAATCTCCAAAGATGTCTTCTAAGCCAATGATTTAAAAGAGTCCATTTTCCTTAAAGTCTTATCTCAATCTAATGTTTCTAGAGTTGTGCACCCAAAATAATCCTCCTCAATCTCCAAATCTCCTTGCCTTTCTTACCAAAAGAATCCTACCCTATCTCAAATTGTCAATGTTGTCCACACCTTTCAAAGAGAGTCTTTTCAATCTAAACTCAATATCATGTGAATGTCTTTCCTATCTCAAAATGGAAACCATGTCTTCCCTCCAAAGAGTCCTCTCAAGCTTTCAAATTCTACCAAATAACCCCCATCCACATGCCATAAAAGGTGACATGAAAAACTATCCTAAAGTGCAACTAATAATTGTCCTAAAATTTACCTAAATGAAATGAACTAAGATGCATCTAGATGAACTAAACCTAAGGTGCACCTAAATGGAATGAACTAAAATGCATTTAGATGAACAATCTTAAAATACACCTAAATGAAATAAACTAAAATACATCTAGATGAACTAAACCTAAGGTGCATCTAAGTGAACTAAATCTAAAAATGCAACTAAGTGATCTAAACCTAAAAAGGCCACTGAGTGAGCTAGACTAAAAAATGCAATTAAGTGAGCTAAATGTAAAAGCACAACTACAGTGAGCTAGACTCAAAAGGCAATTGAGTGAACTAAACCTAAAATGCAACTAGGTGAGCTAAAGTAAGAATGCAACAAAGTGAACTAAACCTAGAATGCAACTAAGTGAGCTAAACTAAGTGCAATTAAGTGAACTAAATCTAAAATGCAATTAAGTGACCTATGGTGAAACTAGGTGAACTAAATCTAAAAGGCTATTAAGTAAGATACACTAAGAGTAAAATTAAGTGAACTAAACATAAAATGGGACTGAGTGAGCTAAACTAAGAATGTAACTAAGTGAATTAAGTCTAAAATGCAACTAAGTGAGTTAAACTCCGAATGTAATTAAGTAAAGTAAGTGAAGTAAACCTAAAATGCAACTAAATGAACTAAACTGAGAATGCAACTAAGTGAACTAAACCTAAATAACAACTAGGTGAGCTAGATTAAGAATGCAACAAAGTGAACTAAACCTAAAATGCAACAAAGGAAGAGACTAAGGAATGAAAAAAAACTAGAAGCCCAAAAAATTATGAAATCTTAAGTTAACATATCTATGTAAAATGGTGATATTGTATGTTAAAATATATATGTTCTTCTTATTGCTAATATTTATAATGAAATTTACAATTTATAGGTTATATCTATTATAACCAATAAATCTAGCCGGTATGAGGTATAAAGCCAAGAGAAAAGCTAACTTGCATTGGCACATCAAAATCTAATAATATGAGGATATCTATTATCCTAAGTATACATCTTGAATTTGGAACTTGCATGAAATGATCTTCTTAACATGGAATTGATTCATAAAACTAACAATAACCTGAACATGTTACCTTAAATTATTTCTCCAAAATATTGAACCATTTTAGGGGTGCCCTTCATGTAACTAATCATTTTCAAGTTTGAATAAGTAAGAGCAGTAGTGACATACTTAAGAGAGCAGTAGTGACATACTTGAGAGTGTGACCTATGCCGTTCTGTACAACCTAAAGAATATATAATAAACAATTTAACAACAAATTAGATTCTTGAAAGTTTTTTAACACATTAGATTCAAACTGCTTACTACTTTAAGAGAATATTGGTAGCCAAGGCGACACTACAATAATTGAGATGACGAAAGTAGGAATGTTATTAAAGAGAAATGAATTTTAGCTAAAACATTATAATTAAATTGATCTTTTAACTTGACATGTCCAGGAAGAATTATACATAGGCAACACTTTATTGATTAAAAGAATAAAATAACACCAAAGACAAAAAAAAAAAAAAAAATCATATGGACAAATGGGTTCTTTTTATAAAAGTCATCAATAGGCTAAAAGTAAGAGGACTTTGATTAGAATAGGAAGGAACTATTATGTTAGAATGATTAGTTTCTTTCCTAGAATTGTATTCAAGTTGAAGGGCTAGTGTTCAAGTTGATAACCTACTTCAAACAAGAAGGCTCTGGAGGCCTTATTTAGAAAGAAAAAAATGTTATTTTTTTTCATAGGCTTATTTGTAAGAAGTCTTAATCTAACTTCTTATATTTTATGCCAAAGAAAATAGAAGTATAGGATATTATAGACTTTTAATCCCATCAATTTAGTCAAAGGCCTCTACAAATTTAGATTGAAGAAATTTATAAAGCAAGTAATCTCAAAGACCCAAAATGTTTTTATAGAGGGTAGACATATTCCTAATGCATTCACATGTAATGAGCTAGGTTAAAGACTCTATGAAAACGAGCTTGGAAATGCAAGAATTTTTGTATTAGAGAAATACTAGGATATCTGCAAATCCAACAAACAAGAATGTGTAGAAAAAATACACAAAGGTTGTGACACCCATGTCTACTAAGCTTCACCTCTCAATCTACCAAGTACACATCAACCAAAATAGAGCAACCATTGGATGATCCATATTGAAAACACTACTAAATAGAAGTACCAAGATATACATTAACAAATTATGACTGAGAATAAATTCATTATAAAACTAACTTTAACAAAATATTCACTAGATCTTTAAAATAATAGGAAGTTATATTAGACTATAGGTCATAAGAGGTACCTTCAAGCATGAGTAATGATTAATTGAGTCATTAGCATGACCTAATCTGAGTGAATTTCATTAATCTCCATTTCACTATATGATTTTCTCCCTTTAAATTGAATTAGAGTAACATAAACCATTAGCTAAGTTCAATTGACAAATCAAATTCTATAGTAAAATGACTAATCATATGAATTGAATTGAGTACAAAACTTTGATGTTAGTGAGTTTGGATTAGCAATGATTTCCTTCATGTATATCATCATGTAATACCCACATTCCACACTACCTAGTTGTCTTGGGCACTATGACAAAAGTATCAACAATTACAACAAACAATAAAATGATGTTCTTACTTCTTTGGTATCTAATTGATGATCATATTAATAACCATCCATTTCCTAATTTTGTGTAATGAATTAAGTGGTCAAATAATAGATTTTAATCTGAAGGAATAAGTACTTACAACCACTCTCACCCAAGTCAACTGCCTCTTTGATGTTTTATGTTTTTTTTGGTGGGTTGATTCTAATTGCCTTACAAAGGGGAAATGATAATATTTAGACATTATGCATTGTACTAAAATATATATGAGAAGACATAGACTTACATGTTAACTATCTCCTTAAGATCATCACGTGGTTGATAGCCCATTGGATCAAGGAAATATGCCATCATTCTCTTCATTTCTAGTATCACTAAGACCTAGTGAAAACTAAAGAAAAAAGAAAAAGAAAATGAATTCTGTAATATAGTATCCATAAATTAATACATCACAAACTAATTTATATACACCATATTGACATTTAGGATAAAAGGTTACTTTGGATTGTATGGAATAAGCATATATTCAGCATACTTTGTATTCCTTAGTCGATCAGTAATAGCCCTTGACTTGTTTTCTTTGCTTCCATCTCCCATTCTAGCTTTTGAAACCAATGTTGAATTGATAAAAACATATCGTTTGACCTACTTCGCATCAATCAATTTTCTATGTAAGTGCCTGGTTAAATCCCACACAATAAGTTATCAACAATCATTATAGGTCATTGATTCGTCCCCAATTGGTGTTCCAATTTGATTCTTGTTCAATCAACTGGTATGCTTTGATCTCAATCCTCAGACGGGAGTTATCAACAAAATTTATAAACCTATTTCACCATATACTAGGGTAGCATAGCTAGCATAGCATAGTGGCTCTAGGATTGTCCACAGAGATGGGTTTTCACTTCACAATTGATATTAATTCAAAGATGAATTGGTGGTTTTCCTTTCCTAAGTTAGCTTTAAAAGAAAACAAAAGTTTGCATGGAAATGGTTTTAAGCTAACCAAATAAAAAGTAACTGAAATTAACTAGGAAGAAAGGTGTTTCTTGGGATCTCAGGTTACTAGGATCAGGTGCCATCTACAAAAGAGGAGATTCTGGTCACTTGTTTCTTTTCCTCGCATTGGGGATTTAACATATAGTTATTTCCCGAACCGGTGTGGTACAGATGCTTACCATTAATGGTTTCAACACTAAATCCCTTTCACTGATCCATCTTGCAATGGCTCGTGCCTCTCACCTAACATTTGCCATTCAAGGGGATCTTTAACCTTGGACTTCCCTTCTCAAGCTCGCAAGAGATAGCTAATGGATGTCTCCTTGGAGTCCAAAAGCTTACCAAGTGTTGGCTATTCTAGAAAATCCTACCTTTGAATCACCTCCCAAAGGCTTGCAAGAGATAAACTAGTGAAACTCAATGGATGGAGTCCACTTGCCTTACCAAGTGTTGGCCCAGGTGATTCAAAGGCGTTTTAAGTTAACTAAAAACATATAAACCAAAAACGGGTCACACTTTCTCTTCATTAAAAATGGAAACAACAAAAACTCACCCTCATGCAGCCGGCACCTTACTTGGCTTCCTTCACCCAAGAAACAAAAAGCCTAGCCACTCATCCTCTGAGGAAAAATCCTCAAAGGATGTTTGGCTAGAAAGAAAATGAAAGAGAAAACAAAAACGAGAGAGAAAAACAGAGCAAGGCTCTGTATATTTTATATATCTACATACACAAAAGGTTGTCTCTGAGAACAAGCTCCCGAGATATATATTCCAATGGAAAATTACAAACATATATATAAGAGGTTATTCACCCTTTAGTTCTTACTTAAAGACTAAAGAATCATGTGATAGGAGGGTTAAAAGGAGAGTTTGGGAATTTAGACATCAAATATCTAAAGCAAAAAGATCTCAAGATGTCGGTTGCAGCTATCGGGTAGCTTCAGGACACCGCGGCACTGTGCAAAATGGCTGCGAAATTTCGCAGCAAAAGGACAACATTTTCGCAGCCAAAGGCTGATTTCGCAGCCGTGCAACATTCTACCTTCAGCTTGGAGTGATCTGCTTGCAATGGCTGTAACTCCTTCATTTCAACTCCGAATCGCGTACCGTTTGAAGCATTGGATTCTTGACTTCCTGAGCTTTGAAATGGTATATAGCATGTAGAAATTGGAATTCGGGAAGTGCTCCAAAAGTGGCCAAAAAGACTGCAATTGCTGTCCCCTATTTTGCTTCATGGCAGATTCCTCTTTGCTTTCCTCCTTGCATTCCGGATTTGCTTATGGCAAAGGACTTTAGAGCTTCAAAGCTTTGGTTCTTCATGTTTCTGAGCTTTCCAAAAGCTTTGCCATGGATTTCAAAGAACTCTCCTCAATCTTGGATTGCTTTGGTGATCAAAATACTAACAAAAACACCAAAACTTGCACATTTTGATTAGAATTGATTGCAAGGGTCCTTAATATGTTAATTGAGTTAAAAGGTATTAACTACTAGTCAAAAGTGTTTAAAAGAGTTAATTACAAGCTTACAAAATAGCATTTTTGAGTAGTAATCAGTCATTAGCAAATAACCTTTTAACTCAAAAGAGTGTGAAAAGTCAATAAAAAATAATAAAAACCCTTTCCAAATGTAGTATAAGATATAATTGGATGACACTTTTTTATGATATAATCATGTTCATATCTTCTTTCATTAGGAAGGTCTTGAAACTCTCACCAAAAAAATCATCTGGGAAACCTATAGGTTGTACTCTCAAGGTAGTCAACATGAGGTCAACCAATGCCTCAAAATTCTTGATATCCTATGCTTTTGCACTCTTGGATTTGACTTCAAGTTCATTTGCTTTTTGTTTCTTTCCTTTCTTAGATGCCTCTACAATTAAGAACCATGGTACAAATCAAATTAACCAGTTGAATATATATATATATGGTTACAGTAACATTTGGTAATTAAATTTAGTTACTGAGATGGAAGTATGGATGGTGACCAAATGAGCTGGCCACAAAACTTGGTAACCAATTGCAGCCCTAACAATAGTAGTTTGTCTAAGACTATGAATGGGAAGGGGTGCACTTGAATCGTATGGAGCATCAACAAATACTAGATAATTAGAACCACATCCAAGTATAATTGTTCCACTAATTAACCAATATATTTTCCTTGGTCCTCATGGTCAACTCACATTTTCTAAACTATAAAAAGAAGTTATATTATTAGATATGAGCCAATATTTCTTTGTTTCATACCTTCAACTCTACATCTTCAAACTAACATTGGTGAAAACTAGAAACCATCTACAAGGTACATGTAAAAATATGAAATATGAAGTAATTTTAAATAACATTGAAAAGACTAAAATAAGGCATGCCAATTGTTATGTCATTATATAAAGAATAATTATTCTTATAATAAAAAAGGTTAGTAATGAATAATAAATCAAAATAATTAGCCAACATAATTATATTATCTATTTTGTGAATGCATAAAAGGCTAAAAAAAAAATGACGACTCTTTTATTTTCTTATATTGCACCTTATAAAAAAAGACCATATATACTACCACCAACAATTGAATTCAATTCAAACAACAAAAGTTACATAAATTATATCTCATATTAGGCTAAACTTTATCATCAAATTAGCTTAATTGGATAAATACCTTGTTCTATGGTTTGACTGGCACTGGTGGGGTTGCGCCTTTAACTTTATGGATTGGCTTTTTTGCCAGTTCTAGTAGGATAAGCTATTTTTATTTCATTCTTAAACTGCTAACATCAAATTGGGGAGTAACTTATTGGAGCCAAAATATGTGCTCTAATGGCACATATTCAATATGATTTGTGGACCATGAGAAAAGGCAAGACGAAGATATCATGAGTTTGGAAGATGAAAAATGACCATTATGGAGTAAGAAAAAAGGTAAGAAAACATGGAAAATGAGGCATGAAGCAAGATTCACTTGCATGGAAATTTAGAACTCAAAATCTGATGGTAACATAGACTCTGAATTTGAGGACAAATTTGGAGCACTTATTAGAGTTCATTTTATTCATACTATATATCATTTCAAAGCTTGGGAAGTCAGAAGTCCAACACTTCAAACAATGTGTAAATCGAAGTTGAAATGAAGAAGTTATGGCCATTTGAAGACAATTGCACAAAGTTGAAGGGCCATCTTGAAATGATTTTGAAATTTAACTTATGAATTCGAAATCCAACTTATGAATTCGAATTCACCCACTACCACTTTGATGTTTCACTTCCTCTATCTTAGGAACTACATCTAGAGCACTCCATCCACCCTAAGTGAGCCCTACATGACAAGAAATCACCATTTTATTATTTTTTTTAGTCATTTTTAGTTAATTATTTTGTAATAAGTGACCAATAAAAGTGTGCCACATGTTAGGTAATTGATGATATTATATAAACTCTCTAAGTTCTACGTTTTAGAAATCTTGGATCGTTTTTTGGAGAGTTTGACATTGAAGGTGGAAGAAAACGAGAATTTTGGTTTGCTTTCTTTTTCTTCTTTATTAAATATATTGCTTTTAGTTTCTTTTGATTCAAATTATGGATTTTTACCCTATTATGGATTGTGAATGTGACATCACCCCCATGAGAGGCTAAAAAGCCAACTTGGGGCTTAAAACATGAAAACCTAAGGGTTAGAAAACCTATAGGGACAATGGGTAAATTATTATAACAATGAGATTAATTATTGGTTGGGTGACAATTTATCAATTTTATTTTATTTTATTTTATCCTTGTGAGTTAGTTTAGGGAATGATACGGTAGTTTATTACCTGATACTAGTGATTCTTGGTAATTCTTGATCATTGGTTATCCTAGTCTTCCTTATCGTTATTTGCCCCAAAATAAAGGTATAAGGAGTAGGAAGGGTTAAAATGCCAAATCTTAAACTAGTAATCAATCTCATTCATTTGATGGTTTTAGGAATTTGTTTTAAAAAGGAAAAATTAGGTTTCAAATGCAATTTTAAGTTATAGAACTCAAGTTGAGCATGAGTAGCCAAGGATCCCAAAACCCTAAGATCACTTTACTTAAGAAACTCTTGTGCTCTCTATTTCTATACCTTAAGTTGGATTGTGGAAAGCCCCAAACTTGAATTGATTGAATTAAAAATCAATAGTTATTTGTTTTATTAATTTAGTTCTTTTACTTAGTTTCACTTCATTCACATATTATTTTTCACTTTAGGATTTGAACAAAAGCAATTCATTTATTCTAGTATTGACAATTTCCATTAGTCTTTGAGAATGGTACCCGGAGTACTACAAAAGCCATAGTGATTTTTTCTCTAGTTTTTCTTGACCAAAGTTGCTGCATAAAAAGGCTAATTATTTTGGTATAACAAAGAAATTCGCTCAGTGACAACTCCTACTTAAGATAGTTTTTCTAGCACTTTTACCTGAAATTTTCTTTGTTCTTCTTTAGATGCTGCTATAAATTTCTTGATAGCACGATTTGCAACACTATTAAAATATTGGCGAGGTGTGTGGTGTTGCCTTTTAGCCCTAACTTGACCACTATCCTTAGGAGTACCTAATGCTTCTACAAGTATATCGCTACTCCCACTAATAGTTCTACCATTCTCTTGAGACTCAATCAATAGTTTATCCTTAACAATAAATAAATAATAATAATAATAATAATAATTTTGAAGTTCAATTAAATTTTTTTTATCATAAATAAGCTATTATAAATAATTGAAATTAAAGTTGAAAAATGTCCATTTACTATTTTTCTGATCCCTGGTATCACCACTTAATCAAAGATGCCATAATTTTTTTCCCTTACTTTCTTCCACAATATGCTTTAATCAATAGTTTCAATTGATCCACTTATAACCATCTTTTAAAATGGGACAATGTATAATGTAACGAGCATATAACCCTATTATGTATTATGTACAAAATAAATCAAAAAGTATAAATTAGAATAAATTTACCATTTCTTCCCTAAGACCAACACATCTTTTCCTACTTAGATAGTGATCACAGATGTTTTTATTTCTTTTTGAACTTCTTGATATTCTTATAAATTTAAAATGTATAATTAATGAATGTGAAAAAGATGTATGCAAAGAGTTGTAATTATCTTAAAGCTGTCAGACCATCTATATTTGACAAACAATATCCAATCTTCATCCTCAATAAAGTATATTAAATTGGTGATCTTTTGAGGAGCTCTAGTTTAAATTTCCTTTTTTCTTTCCCTAATTGCACTTTGTTGATATCTCATCACACCCATTAGACTATGAGTCTTTTTGGTAGTGTTTTTAGAAAATACTTTTAACCTAAAAAGTGTTTTTAAAGAAAAATAAAGTGTTCGGCAAAATTTAAGAAACACTTCTAAAAAATTGGAACATCATTTGTACTATTAAAAAATCACTTATAGTGTTTTCTGAAGAAACACTTGATAGGTGTTTCTCCTAAAAATGCTTTGAGTACAAATATTGTCAAATCCACTCTATGTATAAAAAGAAAATAATAATAAATAAATAAAAAGTAATGTTACACAACAGGCTTACACAAAAGCCCATGTACAATTTTAGCAATAGTGAATCACCTTTCAAGCTATACCAAGTGTTGTACAATTAGGTGTTTTTTTTTTCTCAAGCTTTGTTGAATGAAGTACAGGTTCAAAAACAATCATCAGAAATTACATGCCTTCCTTAACTTTCTTCAACAACAATGGTTCACTATTTCCATTATTTCATCAAATATTGCCTTAGAATCATCTTCATGCCTGGCTTTCTTGGCCAACCCTTTTTTGCCAAAGAAACTTGAAAAGAAAAATGAGTCCTGCCAAAAACAAAGAAAAAATAATAATAAATAGAAATAATAATAATAATAATAATAATAATAAAGATCTAATGAGTAACAATTCCTAGTAACCCTAAGGCTACTTAAGTAACCTGGAACCCTTCTAGAATTGTCTGGGGTTCCATTTTTTCATAAATAGGTCAGGTATGAGAATCTCAGTTCTGCTAAACTATCCATAAGAAGGTTTTTTTTTTTTTATAGGTAAACAAAACAAATATATTAAACATGCTTGAAAAAGATGCACAAAGATTACAAGTAGCAGCTGAATTCAAGCAAAAGGAAAAAAAAAAAAAAAAACAACAAACTACAAACCGATATAAGAATATCACCCTAAATGCTTAGAAAGACATAAAGACCCATACTTATTGGAACCTTAGGTAAATACAAATTACATCTACCTACTACCATCGATTCCGATCCACCCTGCACTTCCTAAAATCACCACCTTCTGCCCATAGGAATTACAAGATAAGCCCACAACTCCAGAACCCTTACCTTAAGACAAAGTGAAAACAAATCCAACCCACCTATTCTATAACCCTCCTATTTCTGAAGAAGGGTAAAACCTAGCCTCTAAGACAACCAACAGTAAGCCAACTATCTCGGTTCCCACCCATTATTTCGGCTGTTTGATTTCAATACTTAATTGATCCAATTTTCCAAATTTTGAAGCTCCCAATCAACATGGAACGTAAACGAAGGCGACCTCTTCATGGCAAATACTCAATCCTTTCTAGCTTCCAACTTCCTCAGTAGGGAAGAAAATTCCTTCTCATGCCTCTGCACTGGCAATCCCACAAACTTGCTAAAAGAGACAAAACTCTGAAAAGATAGATCGGAGAGGCTCTCATCTCCCATCAAGCCCTTACTAGGGCTTCCAAATCCCAAAGCCCCTTCCTCATTGCACAAGTCTAGGTTCTCACTTTTGGCATCTTTAGAGTGAATCGTCGAGAAATCCACAATCAAACCCTTTCCAGAACTTATACGCAACAACCTGTAACCATCGCCGTTGCACTGTACTGGAAGTCCCGCGTCCTGTTCCCTCCACGGAACCAACCTTTTGGTCTTTTTATGATGATGAACTCTCGTCTTTAGACATAGAAAAAGCCGAAGAAGAAGACTCTCCCATCTAACAAACTGGATACAACTTACCGGAAATCCTTCTGCTTTAAATAATCAATCAGATGAATGTTGAAATTGGCCTCTAACCCAATAACGAGAAGCCAAGAACAAAGTAACATTTTTAAAAGCTCTTTTATTATTTTTCATACATTAAGGACATGATAGGATTTGATATATATATCTTAAGATAACTTATCCTATTAGATAAGATATACATATCCTAAAATATGATTTCCAATGGATATGATATCCTTGGATATAATATTTTAAGGTAGAGTATCTATACTATATTATATTATATTGATATTTAATTTATAAAATAAATAAAAATTAATATAAAATATACATTATTTTTAATGTTTAAAATAAAAATTATATCACATTCAAATATTTTATATTTAAAAAAATGAAAATTTTATTATGTTTAACAATATTCATGATTAAAATATTTAAATTTTACAAATAAAAAATTTGTATATTATGTTATTTAATTTATAAAAATAATTTATATATCATATATTAATATTATTTTATAAATATTTTTTCAGTTTTTCTTTTTCAATCATAAATATAATTTATAATATAAATTTTTATTTTGTAAAATGAGTATATTAAAAAATAAAAAATTGATAAAATAATAAATTTTTGATATATGAGATATGTATATCCCATATCTTACCATAGAATTAACGTATCCCATGTGAATTGGATAAAAAATAAATAAATAAATAATGAATAATATATTCCACACTTATCCTGTTCCATCCCTTGTTTGGTTGATCATATGATAACTCCTCCCTTGTCCTATCCTATACCAAATATAACCTAAATACAACTAAGAAATTTGAAGAAAGAAACTCACTAGTTGGCCTTTTGAAAGTGCTTTTCCTTTTTTCTCAGCCAAAGCTTCGTATTCTAGACGCTCAAATTGCTTATAAGGCTGGAGTCTAGAAGCGTCGTTTTCGGTAAAATCCAAAGGGCTCATGCCATCTTCAAATCTTAAAGTGTACTCCCCATCTTCTTCAACCTCTTCTTCTTCCTCTTCATCTTCTTCAAATTTCAATCTCTTCTTCAGCATCTATCACAATCGCGACAGAAACGAAAAAAACTCTACATCAAGAATCACCAAAACTTGCGTTCATACCCAAATTATAAGAATTGACTATAATAATTGTTTCAATCTCCGTTTGGTTGCTGGGAAAATCAAGAAAAACAAAATTTGATTAAATCTCTAATTTATTAACAGACATTTTGAATTTTCCAAAACCCATGAAATGGTTGTACCAGCTTTGGGCTTGTCCTCTATTTGGTTGCCGAGAAAATCAAAATCCCCCAACTGACTCAAAAGAAAATAGAAAGAGTTCAAGATGGTGTTGTACAGAGGCGCACAACGGCTGTAGATAGCGGCAATCGAAGAACAACAATGGAGCTGCAATGTCACAGTTTTGCTCCTACAAGATGAAAGCACAGGCCAATCTCCGCCAATATATAAAGCCTAGCCCAAGTAAATCGAGACTCCATGGCCCAACCCACGCTAAAACAAGGCCTAATTCAGTTTCAAAAGGATATTTTCAAGTTTGAGTGCCTTTGTTGAGGTTGAAGATTTTGGTTCTAATGGGTATTATACTTTTAAATCACATATACTCAACTAGGGTTACGCTTACAGGTATAAAAAAGATGTATTGGAAGAGACTGATTGATTATACTTAAATTAAAATCAAATCGACATTTTAACGATAAAAAAACTTTGATTTGGTTTAGATGATAGATTGAATATAAGTTCATTTAGGTCTCAAGTCCAACTTATTTTTAAATTAATTAAAATCAATATTGTAGGTTTACAATTTAAATAGATATTAATTTTTTAGTCCAAAGTATAAGAAATGTTTTCAAAATTTAATTTAATTATAATTTTATTTTAATAAAGCCCACAAAAAGTATATAATAATAACTTTAAGGATGATGCATGAAGATAAAATCTAGTCTTGTAAGTTTGGAGCTTGATGAAGAAGAGGTGTGTTGTGGACTCAAGCTTTTGCAAATTGGAGTTAGGTGATTAGATCTTTTACTTGGTGCCTACTTGAGACTAATATTGTCTCATTGACAATCAAGGAGTTTTGACGTCTAAGCTTGCAATCATGTCATCTATTAGCACAAAAAATAAAAAAATAAAAAAATTATTAACTCTAGGAGATCTTATGTAGATGGATTTGCTATTTCAATGGCCTTAGGGCAATAGTTTTGAAAGGCCAGATGTGCTTTTGTACAAAGGTTTCTCGAAGTTAAGTGTAATGTGCAATCAACAGAGTTGAGTGAAGTGATATGCTCCTTTAATCAAGGCATTTTAATATATTGAGTCTAACTATAATATAGAAATATATTTTTTTATATCTATTAAAAAAATATCACCAATAAAGTGGTGTTAGGTATGCATTTTTAGGTCTTATTATTTATATCCTTATATTTTGGTCTTATTTATTTATACTCTCATTCAACCACTTAGATCTCACCATACATATTCAATAATTCGAATCTTTTGTTCTATGGAGACCATTATGATACTATAATATTTTCCTAATATGTCCGACTCTTTCTATTGTCCACATGTCTTCGGATGACTTAATGATGAATGTTTGTTTATCCTTTTGGCTTACCAAAAGTATAGACACCAAAATAAAGTCTATAGTATCTAATAATATAAGCCATGGATCCATTTTGTCAATGCATGTAGGTAATTCGATGACTCTTTCAAAGCTTGTTAATCTTCATCATTTTGTCTATGCATATAACTTATCTTCATGTAAATTTTGTGTTCTCCATTGCTAGTAGATGAAACATATTTTATAGACCTTATAATAAAAAGGAAAAATATTTAAAAGGCTAATTAATAATCTTTAGGTCAGGCAAAAAGATATTTCTTTATTATTATTAAAAATTTATTTTAAGGATAAGCATAAAATAAAATATAAGAACTACGAAACTTATTTTGCGATAGGTGTAGTACATTTTTATGAGCACATGTTATTCTTCCATTGTTATTATTGTCAACAAACTACATATACTACCCATGACTTATTTTTCTTCTTAATCTTACCAAAAAAAAAAGGCCTAAAATTCATGACTGGATTTAAAATGAATTTTAAATTAATCTAAAATGAAACATCCTTACAATCGTCATGACCATTTCAAAACTTGTTTACTATGTCAATTAATTAAAAATCAATCTTAAAAATGAATTCTATCCCAAGATGGGCCAGCCCAAGTTGATCTAGAGTCAGTTTAGATAGATGGGTTTAAACCCGCTTGATTTTTAGGCCATGTTGGGCCAGGCCCCAAATACAAAACAATGGGTTCCTGCGTCTTTCATTGTTTCAGTTAATTCAGTTAGCAACCGAGTAGAATCGCAGTGCGTGTGGGCTCCGGTGTTCGGTGAGCAACGCCTTACTCTAATCCTCTAAAATTTACAATTTAACCCTGTTTGGTTCCCAAGAGAATTAAAGAATTTGTCACTTTTTTTGGACTCTAATTTGTGTGCAAACTGAGAAAATGCATCAATTTTATCTCTTTGCCCAGATCTTGCTTAATTCCTTCTTGTCTTTGTAATTCAATTCTTTCAATCGTGGAAGGAGTTGAGATTTCTACGGATCTTTGGCCAACCTTTCCTTTTGTGTAAAGCCTAATGTACACACAAATTTTGTAAAATTTATCTTGCAAGATTAGCAAAATAAATAGAAAAATATTGCGAACAAAAGATTTATTAAAAATTGAGAATATCGTGGGTACAGTCTCAAAAATGATATTCTTTCCAAAAGAATATTTTTTCCCTCTGATTCTTTTGCCTTGATCACACTTTGGAAGACGACGATGACGTTTTCTGGATTTCGAAGATCAATTGAGGGCCACAAGTGGCTTATTCCTGAATGACCTTGTTGAGTGGTGAAGAACACGTATAACAGTTCTTTTGTTTACCAAACTTGCAAGGAGATTTGATGAAGCTCTTACTTTTGTTGTGAAGCCTTCTTTTGTTTACCAAACTTGCAAGGAGATTTGATGAAACTCTTACTTTTGTTGTGAAGCCCCTTTTTTCGCACGAAGTTACCTTGGATTTTCTCTTTAGGATTTTCCTTTCTAGATTTTTCTAAATTTTTCTCCCCCTTTTCTAAATAGAAGACACCTCTATTTATAAGTGAAGATAGGGAATTTGAATTTCAAATTCCCTAATTTTAGTTGCTTAATTCAAGGAATTTAGTTCCTTGATTTTAGCAAATTTTCCTCTCCCGAGGTTTTACCAACAAGATAATAATAATAATAATAATTTTCTTATTACTATTATTATCATTTTTTTTTTTAATATAGTTGGAGATTAGAGAGACTTATCCATAAGAGGATATATATATTTTTTGGAAGACCAAATTAGTGGTAATTTAATCCACTAAATTTTTTAAGTCTACAAATGCCCCCACTTCAAGACGCATCACATATATGCATTGTCAAGTGGATGGGGTGAGTCTTGAAGTAATTTTTTTTTTTTTTCAAAGAAATATTTTAATAGGAAGTTTCCCTTTTTTTTTTTCAAAAAAAATATTTCTTTTCCACTTTTTTTCAAACTCTACTTCGTTTTCCTATTTGCTTTACACTTTCAGTACTCTTCCAATTTGTCATCCCTATATATATATATATATATATAAAGGGGACAATAGTTGAGAAACTGGCTCTTTTGATCTTCGAGTGTTCTTCAACTAATTTGAGGAAATCGACTTGAATTCAGCACTAGAAATCTTCACCTCTTCAAACCTGTAAGTTTTTTTTTTTGGGTGGGATGGAGCCACAATGTTGGTGGAGATGTGAGCCATGATAGTGGTTGCCTTGGGACGTGCATGGGATTAAATATATATACATATATTTACAATATCAATCCAAAGTGAATACTTGGAAAATGTATATAAAATCTCCATAAGTCAAACCTTACCATGGAAAAACGTGGGCTTGTGGGTCCTTGATTTTTTTTTTTTTTTTTTGCTAACATTTTTTTTTTCAAGGAAGAAAAAGACTTACCTTTTTTTGAGCACATGTAAGCCTTCATCATTTGCAGGGATGAATTTGATTTCATGTAATTTTAATTAAATTTTTTTTTTCAATTAATTAATTAATTATTTTTTTTTTAATTACCTTAATATTTGAGGGGATTTTTTTTTTAATAAAATTAAATATCCATAAAAAAAAATTTATGAATATTTAAAATTTGACCCTCGTGTAATTAAGTCATAGCCCTGACACGAAGCGGTGTCGTTTTTTGGCATTTATGTGCTAAAGTCTTCACCAATGCAAATTGGCTTGAATTGAATGCATAGTGGTATTCAAGTTTTAATATTTAATTAAAACCTGGAGTAATACTTGGTATCTATGCAAACAAATTATAGCCCTGATGCTACGCGGTGTTGTATTTTTGGCACTTATGTGCTAAAGTCTTCACTCATGCGAATTGGCTTGACTTGAATGCATAGTAATATTCAAGTTTTAACATTTAATTAAAACCAGAATAATAAGTGGTATCTATGCAAACAAGTTATAGCCCTGATGCTACGTGGTGTTGTATTTTCGGCACTTATGTGCTAAAGTCTTCACTCATGCAAATTGGCTTAACTTAGATGCATAGTGGCATCTAAAAACTTAGACCCATATTTTGTTCATCTCTCTTTCTACCTTTTTTTTTTTTTTTTTTTTTGTAGGATGACATTCTTCAAATGCTTCAAGGAGAAGACCGTAACCATTCTTTAGGATGATAGTGAAGACTTTGAGGAAGGGACTACCTTGTCAGTGCATAAGTCACTTACTAACCTTCAATCTTTGTCAGTGCCAGTGACAAACGACCCATTACACATTTCTTTGTGGTCTCGAGTTGCATCTTGCAAGCTCACAAATATCAGCAATTCGAAACTTAATAGGGTGACACTTGTTTCTAATGTTCTGCTGCTAAATTCTTCTCACCCAACTACTACTGAAGTTCATAATGAATTTGGATTGTTGGGTTCTCGTGTTTGTGATGGAGAAGCCAAATGGGGAAGCTCATTCAAAGTACTTGGGGAATCTTTCTTTACCGAAGGATATTGGGAATGGGTTGAGGAAGTATTGGGTCGACATAGACCATTTCTTAAAGGATGTAAGCTTTATGAAGCTATTTTTGCATCCTTATTCAGCTATGATCGTCATGCCTCTGTGATTAGGGCCTTTTGCGAACATTGGTGTCCTACCACTAACACCTTGCATACTTCCATTGGAGAGGTTTCCATCTCTCTTTGGGACTTGTATCGTATTGCTGGACTGCCCATTAGTGGATCTTTTTATGATGAGATGGTACCGAGAGCGGAAGAGTTATCCAATGATGCCACAAAATCCTCACTCCCACCAAGTTGTCGAAACTTATTTCTTACATATCATCGAATTTGCTTTGAGACGAAAGGGAAGCCTTCAGTCAAGTTAGCCTCTTGGGTGGCATTTTGGTACAAAGGCTCTATGAAGTATGCAAAACCTCCAAAGAAAAGTACAAGAAATAAGGTGCAGAGGCCTAAGGAGACTCATAACCCCTCCGAGGAAATTGATCCTATTAAATCTTGTACTCAGTCAAAGATGGAAGTTTTTGACAACCTTGGTGTAGCTGAGATAGATGTTAAAGAGACTTACTTGGCCGCTTTCTTAGCATGTTGGTTATGTAAGTTTGGTCTTCCTTGGGGTGGTGCCAATTTGATGTCCTGGAGTCTTCAAAGTAGCTAGTAGAATGGCTCAAGGGGAGACATTTAGCCTTGTTGTTCCGGTGTTGGCAAGCATTTACAACGGCTTAAATGAAATCACTTGTTCTTCGAAACCTGGGACTAATGCATCTATTTTCCCTAGTCATTACTTATACGAATGGTTAAGTGAATATTTCGACACCCATTTCATTTCTCCTTCTTGGAACCATCCCCCACAGATGACTTATTACTGATTTGTCCCCAATTGGTGTTCTGATTGATTTAGATCAATCAACTGGTGTACCTTTGATTCAATCCTCAGACGGGAGTTATCAACAAAATTTATAAACCTATTTCACCATATACTAGGGTAGCATAGCTAGCATAGCATAGTGGCTCTAGGATCGTCCACAGGGATGGGTTTTCATTTCACACCTGATATTAGTTTAAAGCACTGAAATGGTGATTTTTCTTTAAAAGGTTAGCTTTAAAAGAAAACATAATTTTCAGGTGAAAAAAAAAAGATTGATTTTAAAGTAAACCAAAAATATTAATTGAGATTAATTACAAAGAAAACGATTTCTTGGATTTTCAGGTCACTAGGCTCAGGCTCCTTATACAAAAGAGAAGATTCCGGATCTTTTCTTTGTATTGGGGATTTAACCTATAGTTATCCTCCCAACCGGTGTGTTACAGTTGCTTCCCATTAATGGTTTCAACGCTAAATCCCTCTCACTGATACACCTTGCAATGACTCGTACCTCTCACCTAGTATTTGCCATTCAAGGAGATCTTAACCTTGGATTACCCTTCAAAAGCGAACAAGAGATAACAAATGGATGTCTCCAGGGAGTCCATAAGCTTACCAAGTATTAGCTATTCTAAATAACCCTACCTTTAAACCACCTCCCAGAGGCTCGCAAGAGATAACAATTGGATCTCTATGGACTGAGTCCAAAAGCTTACCAAGTGTTGGCCCAGGTGATTAGAAGAGATTTTAAGTTAACTAAAAAGATAAAAATCATTAACGGGTCACAACCTTCTCTTCATTAAAAACTAAAACAAGGAAAACTCCTACCTTCGTATTCGGGTCCCTGTCCTAGCTTCCTTCAATCCAAGAAACAAAAAGCCTAGCCACTCATCCTCTGAGGCCTCAGAGGATGTTTGGCTAGAAAGAAAATGAAAATGAAAATGAAAATGAAATTCAGAAGCAAAAGTAGAGCAAGGCTCTGTATAATATATATTGATCAATTCTGTCTCTGATCCTCTATATGTTTACAATCGGTGCAAAAGAATATATAGAGGAGTTTTTCCAACCTTCTTAACTAAGCAATCTTGTCATTGGCCGATTACAAGGAGAAAATAGGCAATTACACAAAATATCTTGAGCTAAAAATCTAACAGAGTCGGCGAGAAAATATCTGAAAATATCGAAAAATATCCCAGGAGGATTTCGCAAGTGAGAAATGGAGTTGCGAAAATTTCGCAAGAGGGAAAGGTGGCTGCGAAAATTTTCGCAAGTGAAAAAGGTGTTGCGAAAATTTCGCAAGTGAAAAAGTCACTCGCGAAAATTTTTGCAAGAGGAAAATGTGCTGCAAAAATTTCGCAAGTGGAAAGCTGTTGCGAAAATTTTCGCAAGTGGAAAGGCTGATGCGAAAATTTCGCAAGTGGGATAGCTGCTGCGAAAATTTCACAAGTGGAAAAGCGAAAATTTTCGCAAGTGGGAAGGCTGATGCGAAAATTTTGCAAGTGAGAAAGTCACTTGCGAAATTTTCGCAAGTGAAAAGTGCTGTTGCGAAATTTTCGCAACTGAAAAGTGCTGTTGCGAAATTTTCGCAATGCCTGGTGCAGTCATCTTCAAACGGCTATAACTTCATCATTTCAGCTCCGATTTGCACACCGTTTGAAGCGTTGGATTCTTGACTTCCCGAGCTTCGCAATGATATATAGTATGCAAAAATTGGACTTCAGGAAGTGATTAAAATTTGAAAAAGAAGACTGCAGCTAATCCCAGCTTGAATTTCAGTATGCTGAATTTTCACATAGCCATGCGAATTTGCTTCCTGTTAGATTTCTCTCTCTGATTTTCTTCCTTGAATCTCTTGATTGGCTTGGAAACCAATTGACAAGGGTTGCACAAAAATTCTCCCTCATTCTTGGCTTGCGTTAATGATCAAAAAGCTACTAAAAACACCAAAATTAGCCAAAAACTGATTAGTAACACTTGCAAGGGTCCTTAATGTGCCAATTGAGTTAAAAGGTATTAATTACTACTCAAAAGTGTTTAAAAGAGTTTATAACAAGCTATAAAATAGCACTTTTTGAGTTGTAATCAATTACGCTAACGAGTTTTCTGCTAAGTGTTTTGATGATTTGCAAGCTTAGGCTTTGATAATGTCCTACAAAGGTGTAAGGTTAGACCACTTGGCATTGCGCCACAAGGAGTGTGTGCACTAGACTGATAATGAATCTATTAGTGTTACCAAAGCTTCTTATCTCATAAGTCTTCGCTCTATCCATTTATTTTTGCGACAAGGTAACCATCGGGTGATCCAACCGTATTATCCTCATCGATTTTCCAGGCAATTTAGGTATCCTCAAGACCTTCTAGGGGGTTTGCCAGAGATTTTTCGCATTGGAACTTTAGAGGCGGTGTATCAACATTAGGAATCATGCACTATGCTTGGTACCTACTCCAAAGTTACTATACTAGATTATCATAATCTTGAAGAGTTCTCAGTCACCAAAGCTTATGCAGATTGGTGGATCAGAGTGCATAATCCTGATAAGGAAATTCTTACTACTACTTGTATAGAGCCCCCTCCTGGTTCTTCTCGGCAAATACCCTCAAAATCTTTAGAAAGTAGAATGCGCAAGGATGACTCAAGTGTTTCTACTAAGGAGAATGTTAAAGACAATGTTGAGAATGATTTTGATGATTCAAGAGCTTCTTCTAAGCGTTCAATGGGTGGACACCGAATTAATACCTATACTGACTCAGAGCATAAGGAAACTATTTTCAGTGGTAGTAGTACTCATTGTCATAAGACTTTTAAGCAACATAACAATGCATAGGATCTTTACGTATCAGATGACGACTCTGAAAATACAAGTGAATGTCATTTCAAATGCTGAAAGATTAGAGCCAACCCTATGTACTATGATGAGACCAACTCTCATCCTCTTGATGCAGATGTCTTCTTTGCTGACATCCCAACTTCTACTCAACCGATAGAACTTGACGATGAAAAGGTACTAACCTTTTTTTTTTTTTTTAGCATTGATACTAACAAAAATAAATATTTGCCTTAGGTAGTGGGTGACAACCAATTTGTCGATGAAGGAGATGAGTCCTCACCTAAGGATCAGTTTGAAATGTTGTTGCTACTAGGGAGTCAACGCCCTTGAAATTGACTATGCAACGAGATAATCACTCTATCACCCCATTACCTTTGCCTCATTCTCGTTTAGGTGATGAAGGTATTACTAACATCTTAAGTGATTTTTTGATTGAATCTCAAGGTCAAAAGAACGCAATTAGAGATACAACATATGATGAATTGACACTTTTAGCAGTTGCAGGTTTAATTGCTGAACAACAATCTCCATGTTCTACTGTGGTTGCTCCTTCTACTTCCACTCACACATTCGACGTCGAACAAATCATCCTTAATGCCTAACGCCAAGCAGCACTTATGATAGGAGAAGGCATTAAGGAGATGATTATCAAAAATTCCAATGAGTATCTCCCATTATTGAGAGGAAAGAGTGATGAGCTTTTCAATGCTATCACAAAGATTGGAGTGGACCCTTCACCATTGAAGTCTCAAATTGAGAAGTACATAGAAAGTGTAGATCACCTTGCTGTAGTGTAACGCACCCATTCTATGAAAATATCTCCAGAAGTACAAAGCAAACGTTTAGCTATTGTTGCGTCTCAGATTGTGGATGCTCTAAACTCTGAAGGTGTATAGGCAAACCATCGTCAATCATTAAAGGTTGACTTAGCTACTCTTGATGCTAAACAGGAAGCACTTAAGAAGGAATTGAAGCAACTAGGTATACAAAAGGAGGGCCTTCATAACTCAATTTCAGAGATCGATGAAATTATAACCAATAAACATAATGATGTTTCTCGCTTGAGGAAAGAACACATTATTATCACCCAAACCCCCGTGCTTACTGATGTTGATGTTAAAACTTTAGAGACACTTTAAGAAGCTTTAAGGACTCAACATGACGAGCTTGCATGCTTGGTGTGGATGTGATCGTTGTACCTTTCACTTAGTTTTAGCTCTCATTCTTTTCCTTCATTTATTATTTTATTTTCTCATTAAGATGTAATAAAGCCTAACATTTGTTAGCTAGACTTATTTATTAATAAAAATAAGACTCCTTTTTTTTTTTTTTTTAGTAATGACTGAACTCAAGTGGTTTCCCTGAGTTGCCTACGTACCCTTCAAAGAGAGGGGATCAAGTCAAACGTAGTTCCATTTTTTTTTTAAACACTAACTTTTGCTAAGACTAAAAGAAAAATTTAATCTTGCGAGCATGTCCTAACTTTTGCTTAAGTCGCCTTTTCAGGTTTTCAACTTAGCGGATTTTTTTTTTTTTTTTTAAGCTCTAACGTTTTCCAAGACTAAAAGAAAAATTTAATCTTGCGAGCATGTCCTAACTTTTGCCTAAGTCGCCATTTCAGGTTTTCAACTTAGCGGATTTTTTTTTTTTTTTTTTTTAAGCTCTAACTTTTGCCAAGACTAAAAGAAAATTTTAATCTTGTGAGCATGTCCTAACTTTTGCCTAAGTCGTCTTTTCAAGTTTTCAACTTAGCAAATTTTTTTTTTTTTTTTTTTTGCATCGTATGCAGGTTATGCTTATGCGGGCTAGGAGCAGAGTGTGACTTAAGCATAATAACGTTTTAAGAATTTGCCATTGATAGGGTCAATTCTTAATCCGTCTTCAACGATAATCTTATAAGCACCATTGGTGTAAACTTCTTGCACCACATAAGGTCCATCCCATTTTGATGTAAATTTGCTCCCAGTCTTATGTGTGGTGATGATGGGTCTACGAATGGCAAGAACTAGATCACCAACTTGAAAAGACCGAATACGAACTTTTTTGTTAAAAGCTCTTGAAAGGCGTGCTTGATAACATTCTAAGCGTTGCTGGACCTCAAGTCATTTTTCGTCCAGTGCTTCTAACTCTTGAAGACGTAACTTGGCATTATCTTCATTAGTTAGTCCTTCATGTATGGCAATCCTTAATGAAGGGATCTGATGCTCAAGAGGCAATATAACTTCTACACCATAAGCGAGGGAATAAGGAGTTTCTTGTGTAGGCATTCGATATGTTGTTCAATATGCCCAAAGTGTTTCTCCTACTCGTTCATGCCAATCCCTTTTTGACTTATCAACAATTTTCTTCAATAAGTTGCAAACGGTCTTGTTGAATGCTTCTGCGAGACCATTGGTCGATGCATTGTACATTGATGAATTGTGTTGTTTGAAACCGAACCTCTCACAGAGATTACTCATCAATTTGTTATAGAAGGGTTTCCCATTGTCAGTGATTATGTATCATGGCACCCCATACCGATAGATAATATTACTTCGAATGAAGTTCACTACATTTTCTTTCTTCACTTCTTTAAGTGGCACAGTTTCCGCCCATTTAGAAAAATAATATATTGCTGTTAATATGTAAGCATGCCCAGTAGAGGATTTAGGAGTAATGAGTCTGACCACGTCAAGTCCCCATACATCAAATGGCCATGGCACAATTGTAGGATGGAGTGGCTCAGGGGGTTGGTGTATAAAATTTGAGTGGAATTGGCATGATTGACACTTATTTGCATATTCCATACAATCCTTAACCATAGTTGGCCAATAGTATCCCATCCTTTTGATTCGAAAATGAAGTTTTGGCCTAGATTGGTGAGCCCCACAGATCCCAAAATGAACTTCTTCAATTGCTTGATTTGCCTCTTCTCCTCCTAGGCATCGAAGAAGTACTCCATCGAATGAGCGTCGATAAAGTGTTTCCTTGTAGTAAATGAAGCGTGGAGCTTGATGTCTTATTTCTGTTTGATGTCTTAGTTCATTAGTGATTACTACTCAAAAAGTGCTATTTCATAGCTTGTAATTAACTCTTTTGAACCCTCTTGAGTAGTAATTATTACCTTTTAACCCAATTAACATATTAAGGGCCTTTGCATTTGTTTCTAATCAATTTGTATTAAGTTTTGGTGTTTTTGATAGCTTTTTGCTCACCAAAGTAATGCAAGAATGAGGGAGAGTTGTATATAGTTCATGGCAAGGCTTTTGGAAGCTCAAATTCATGAAGAAACCAAGCTTTGGAGCCTCATAGTCCTTTGCCATAGTCGTTCAAAGTATGCAAGGAAAGAACAAAGGAGAGAGGAAAACAGAGTGAAGAAAACAGAGGACAGCTTCTGCAGTCTTCCTTTGCACTTTTGGAGCACTTCCTGAAGTCCATTTTCTGCATGCTATATACTGTTGGAAAGCTCTAGAAGTCAAAAATCTAACGCTTCAAACCGTGTACGATTTGGAGCTGAAATGAGGAAGATATGGCCTTCGGAAGACAACTGCATCCAGCTGAGGGACAATTTCGCACCTTGCGAAATTGGAACTCCAACGTGCGAAATTTAAAGCCAGCCTTGCGAAATGGAAGTGGATGGCAGCTGTGCATTCATGGTGAAGCCCAACATGTGAAAGTGATTTTGCAACTTGCGAACTTGAAGCTTAACATGCGAAAGTGGATTGCAATATGCGAAATCAACTTGTGAAATTTTCGCAAGTCACCATGCAACGTGCGAAACTGGGATATTTGTGCACCGACTCTTTTTCTTCTGATATTTTGTGTTTAAATCTCCATTTTCTCCTTGTATTCAACCACTTATGTAATTCCTTAGCTAGGAAGTATTAAAGGAAGGGTAAATTGCCTTCCTATAAAAACTCTCTTGTAACACTTAAAAAGGGATGCTCGGGAGCTTGTTCGAGGAGACCAACTTTTGTATAGTTCTGGAAGGAAGTAAATTCAGAGTCTTTCTTTACCTTACCTTCCCATTTTGATTATATTTTCTTACTAGCCAAACAAGCTCTGAGGAAGTTTCCTCAGAGAATGAGTGGCTAAACTTTTAGTTCCTTGGAGCTAAGGTTGCCGGGAAAGGTTCCAACTGCAAGAATGGGTAGTTCTGTGGTTTCAGCCATTAAAGAAGAGAAAGTGTGACCCGTTAATGATTTCTATGTTTTTAGTTAACTTAAAACACCTTGCAAGTCACCTGAGCCAACACTTGGTAAGGCAAGTGATCTCCGTCCATAGAGATGCACTAGTTTACCTCTTGTGAGCTTCTGGGAGGTGACTTGAAGGTGGGATTTTCTTGAATTGCCAACACTTGGTAAGCTTTTGGACTCCAAGGACGCATCCATTAGTTATCTCTTGCGAGCTTGGGACGGGAAGTCCAAGGTTAATGATCACCTTGAATGGCAAATGCTTGGTGAGAGGCACGAGCCATTCCAAGTTGCATCAGTGAGAAGGATTTATTGCTGAAATCCATTAAGGGGAAGCATCTGTACAACACCGGTTAGAGAATTGACTACATGTTAATTCTCTAATGCGAGGAATTGAACCAAGTGACCGGAGCTCTATTTTTGCATGAGGAACCTCCCCTGTGAACCTAAACCTCCAAGGAATGTTTTTCTTCATAAGTAATTTTCATTACTTTCTTTTTGGTTAGCTTAAAACCAATCCTTTTCCCATAAAAAATATTGTTCTCTTTTAAAACTAATCTTGAAATGAAAAAGTACCAAGTCATCTTTGAATTGGTATCAGTGGTAACTTGAAAACCCTTCCCAGTGAACGATCCTAGAGCCACTATGCTATACTAGTTGAGACTATCCTAATGCATTGTGATATAGGTTATAAATTTCGTTGATTACTCCCTCACTCAAGGAACATTAGCTGAACGTGAATCAGCTGAGTCACCAATTGGGCACGAATCAAATGGCGCCGTTGCCGGGGAAGGTGCCAACTTCTCAGTGATATCATTTCAAAGTACTTGTGATTTTTATCACAAGGGTGGTAATTTTTCTTTCCTTTATTAACTCTTTTCAATTGTCTTTCCATCTGTTTTAGTATAGTATATAAATTAGTTTTAGATAATTTTAATTTTCTTCTAGTTTCGTTCTCTTGTGTTTTCTTTTGTTTCTTTGTCTTTGTTACAGTTAATACTAGTTGTGTATGTCAAATTGGATACGAGATAGTGGAGGAAGGCTTGTTAAACGTGAAACACCTCATAACAAAGAGTTAGAATTGAGCTTGAACATCATGGAAGCTACACCTGAAGATCAGCATAGTCACCATGTCCATCAAGACAATCCAAATGAATTCAGATCGATGAGGGACCGCATGCATCCATCTCGTATGAGTGCACCATCATGTATAGTACCCCCTACTGAGCAACTAGTTATCAGACCACATATTGTCCCATTTCTACCAACTTTCCATGGAATGGAAAGTGAGAATCCCTATGCACACATCAAGGAATTTGAAGAAGTTTGTAACACATTCCGAGAGGGAGGAGCTTCGATTGATTTGATGAGGCTTAAGCTATTTCCTTTCACTTTGAAGGATAAGGCCAAGATATGGCTTAATTCTTTAAGACCAAGGAGTATTCGTTCTTGGACTGATTTACAGGCTGAATTCCTTAAGAAGTTTTTTCCCACTCATAGGACAAATGGCTTGAAAAGGCAAATTTCAAATTTCTCAGCAAAAGAGAATGAGAAATTCTATGAGTGTTGGGAGAGATACATGGAGGCCATCAATGCTTGTCCTCACCATGGCTTTGATACATGGGTGTTGGTGAGCTATTTTTATGATGGGATGTCTTCCTCAATGAAGCAGCTCCTTGAAACAATGTGTGGAGGAGATTTCATGAGTAAGAATCCGGAGGAAGCCATGGATTTCTTGAGTTATGTAGCTGAAGTTTCAAGGGGATGGGTTGAACCGAATAAAGGAGAAGTGGGGAAGATGAAGTCTCAACCAATTGCCTCTAGTGCTAAAGCTGGGATGTACACCTTGAATGAAGATGTGGATATGAAAGCAAAATTTGCAGCCATGACAAGAAGATTGGAGGAGCTAGAATTGAAAAAGATGCATGAAGTGCAAGCTGTTGCTGAAACACCAGTGCAAGTGAAGCCATGTTCTATTTGTTAGTCTTATGAGCATCTAGTGGAGGAGTGCCCTACAATTCCAGTTGCTAGAGAAATGTTTGGAGATCAAGCAAATGTCATTGGACAATTCAAGCCCAATAGCAATGCTCCGTATGGGAATACTTACAACTCAAGTTGGAGGAATCATCCAAATTTTTCATGGAAGCCACGAGTACCTCAATACCAACAGTCGGCTCAACCATCTCAACAAGCTTCAAATCTTGAGCAAGCAATAGTGAATCTCGGCAAGGTTGTGGGAGATTTTGTTGGGGACCAAAAATCCATAAATGCTCAGCTCAGCCAAAGAATTGACAGTGTAGAGAGCACATCGAACAAAAAGATGGATGGAATGCAAAATGATCTATCTCAAAAGATAGATAATCTCTAATACTCAATCTCAAGGCTCACTAATTTGAACACCGTGCAAGAGAAGGGTAGATTTCCATCTCAACCTCACCAAAACCCCAAGGGTATCCATGAAGTGGAAGCTCAAGAGGGAGAATCTTCACAGGTGAAGGATGTTAAAGCCTTGATCACTCTAAGGAGTGGTAAAAAGATTGAGTCCCCAACACCCAAGCCACATGTGGAAGAGGAAGAAGAAGAAGAGACAAAGAAGAGGGAGGAAATTAAGGGAAAGAAGAAAGATATCAGTGAAGGGAAAGAGGACCATGATTCAACAGTCAAACCAGATCCGGAGAAAGAACTTATTAAGGAAGAACTGATGAAGAAACACACGACTCCACCTTTTCCTCAAGCTTTGCATGGGAAAAAGGGGATCAGAAATGCATCAGAAATCCTTGAAGTATTAAGGCAAGTGAAGGTGAATATTCCATTGCTGGATATGATTAAGCAAGTTCCAACGTATGCAAAATTCCTAAAGGACCTGTGTACTATCAAAAGAGGGTTGAATGTGAATAAGAAGGCCTTCTTGATTGAGCAAGTAAGTGCCATCATACAATGCAAGACTCTTTTGAAGTACAAAGATCTAGGAAGTCCTACCATTTCAGTCATGATTGGAGGAAAGGTAATGGAAAAAGCTTTGTTAGATTTGGGAGCAAGTGTGAATTTGTTATCATACTCTGTCTACAAGCAATTGGGACTTGGTGAATTGAAGCCAACATCAATCACTCTATCCTTAGCTGATAGATCAGTAAAAATTCCAAGGGGGATAATAGAAGATGTCTTAGTTCAAGTTGATAATTTCTACTATCCAGTAGATTTTGTTGTTCTTGATACTGATCCTTTTGTAAAGGAAGCTAATTATGTTCCTATCACCCTTGGAAGGCCATTCCTTGCTACCTCAAATGCAATCATCAACTGTAAGAATGGACTGATGCAACTCACTTTTGGCAACATGACACTTGAGCTTAATATCTTTCATATGTCTAAGAAGGTAATTACTCCAGAAGAAGAAGAAGGTCCAGAAGAGGTATGTATTATAAATACTCTGGTGGAGGAGCATTGTGATCAGAATATGCAAGACAAATTGAATGAAAGTCTTGGGGATCTTGTAGAAGAGTTGTCTAAACCAGTTGATGTGCTTGCTACTCTACAAGGTTGGAGGAGGAAAGAAGAGATTTTACCTTTATTCAATAAAGAGGAGGCACAAGAAGCTGTAAAGGAAGAGATCCCAAAGCTCAATTTGAAACCTCTGCCCATGGAGTTGAAGGATACGTACCTGGAAGAGAATAACCAATGCCCTGTTGTTATATCTTCATCTCTTACTACTCATCAGGAGACTTCTTTACTTGAAGTTCTCAAAAGGTGTAAGAAAGCAATAGGATGACAAATATCTGACTTGAAAGGAATCAGTCCTTTGGTTTGTACATATCACATATATATGGAGGAAGAAGCCAAACCAATTCGTCAACCTCAAAGAAGATTGAATCCTCATTTACAAGAAGTAGTACGAGCTGAGGTGCTGAAGTTACTTCAAGCAGGGATTATTTATCCCATATCTGACAGCCCTTGGGTGAGCCCTACCCAAGTGGTCCCAAAGAAGTTAGGGATTACTGTAATTCAAAATGAAATAGGAGAAGAAATTGCTACACGCCTCACTTCAGGATGAAGGGTGTGTATTGATTATAGGAAGTTGAATGCTGTGACAAGGAAAGATCACTTTCCACTCCCATTTATTGATCAAGTGCTGGAGAGAATCTCTGGCCATCCGTTTTATTGTTTTTTGGACGGGTACTCAGGGTACTTTCAAATTGAAATTGATGTGGAAGATCAGGAGAAGACCACTTTCACATGTCCATTTGGAACATACGCCTACAGAAGAATGCCTTTTGGTTTATGCAATACACCTGCAACATTCCAAAGGTGTATGCTTAGTATCTTCAGTGATATGGTGGAGCGAATTATGGAGGTTTTCATGGATGATATCACCATATATGGAGGTACATTTGAAGAATGCTTAGTCAATCTGGAAGCTGTTCTTAACAGATGCATTGAGAAAGACTTGGTGCTCAATTGGGAGAAATGCCATTTCATGGTACATCAAGGAATTGTCCTTGGCCATATCATCTCCAAGAAAGGCATTGAAGTTGACAAAGAAAAGGTGGAACTTATTGTTAAATTGTCGTCCCCAACCACTGTAAAAAGAGTAAGGCAATTCCTTGGCCATGCAGGGTTCTATAGGAGGCTTATAAAAGATTTCTCTAAGCTTTCAAAGCCTCTTTGTGAACTTTTAGCTAAGGATGCTAAGTTTATATGGGATGAAAGATGTCAAAAGAGTTTTGATCAATTGAAGCAATTTTTGACAACCGCTCCAGTAGTGAGGCCTCCTAACTGGCAACTACCCTTTGAGGTAATGTGTGACGCTAGTGACTTTGCTATAGGAGCTGTACTTGGCCAAAGAGAAGAAGGAAAGCCCTATGTGATCTACTATGCAAGAAAAACGTTGAATAAAGCTCAAAGAAACTACACAACTATAGAGAAAGAATTGCTAGCTGTGGTGTTCGCCTTAGACAAGTTTCGAGCCTATTTGGTAGGGTCTTTCATCATTGTCTTCACTGACCATTCAGCCTTGAAGTACTTGTTGACAAAGCAAGATGCAAAAGCAAGGCTGATCAGATGGATTCTTTTGTTACAAGAGTTCGATCTCCAAATCAGAGACAAGAAAGGAATGGAAAATGTGGTAGCTGACCATCTTTCAAGGTTGGCTATAGCACACAATTCCCATGTCTTGCCTATTAATGATGACTTTCCTGAGGAATCACTCATGGTGCTAGAAAAAGTTCCTTGGTATGCTCACATTGCTAACTACTTGGTGACTGATGAAGTTCCAAGTAAGTGGAAAACACAAGACAAGAGGCACTTCTTTGCAAAGATTCATGCTTATTATTGGGAGGAGCCCTTTCTTTTCAAATATTGTGCTGATCAGATCATAAGGAAGTGTGTCCCTGAGCAAGAGCAACAAGGAATCCTCAGTCACTGCCATGAGAATGCATGTGGAGGCCACTTTGCCTCTCAGAAAACAGCCATGAAGGTCTTGCAATCAGGGTTCATGTGGCCATCACTTTTTAAAGACTCCCACATCATGTGTTGTGAAAAATGCCAACGACTCGGGAAGCTTACAAAAAGAAATCAAATGCCCATGAACCCCATCCTCATAGTTGATCTTTTTTACGTTTGGGGTATTGACTTCATGGGACCTTTCCCAATGTCTTTTGGTAACTCTTATATATTGGTGGGGGTGGACTATGTTTCTAAATGGGTTGAGGCAATCCCCTGTAAACACAATGATCACAGGGTAGTTCTCAAATTTCTTAAGGAGCACATCTTCTCAAGATTTGGGGTGCCCAAGGCCATAATCAGTGATGGAGGTACTCATTTTTGCAACAAACCTTTTGAAACACTATTAGCCAAGTATGGAGTGAAGCATAAGGTAGCTACACCTTATCACCCTCAAACTTCTGGGCAAGTGGAGCTAGCAAACAGGGAGATCAAGAACATATTGATGAAAGTGGTGACTACAAGCAGAAAAGATTGGTCTATCAAGCTTCATGATTCATTATGGGCATATAAGACAGCTTATAAGACTATTCTTGGTATGTCTCCCTATCGTCTAGTTTATAGCAAAGCATGTCATCTCCCTGTGGAGGTTGAATATAAGGCTTGGTGGGCAATTAAGAAATTGAACATGAACTTGATCAGAGCAGGGGCAAAGAGGTGCTTAGACCTTAATGAGATGGAGGAATTAAGAAATGATGCTTACCTCAATTCCAAAGTTGCAAAACAGAGGATGAAAAGGTGGCATGATCAGCTAATCTCCAACAAAGAATTCAAGGAAGGGCAAAGAGTCCTACTCTATGACTCAAGGCTCCACATCTTTCCCGGGAAGCTCAAGTCAAGGTGGATAGGTCCTTTCATTATTCACCAAGTGCATCTCAATGGAGTGGTGGAATTATTTAATTCCAAAGGCAATCAAACCTTTAAAGTAAATGGCCATCGTCTCAAGCCATTCATAGAGCCTTACAATGCAGACAAGGAGGAGATCAACCTCCTTAAACCACAGCAACTTTGAGAGGGAGCAAGGTTTCATGGACTACATAAGTCCATGAATTTTATAGTTTTATAGTTTTATTGTTGTTTTTATTTCTTTTGATTTTAATTCTTGCTTAAATTTGGTTTATTTTGTCTTAATTCGAGTCAATTTTGATGTTAAATTTCAGGAAAAATTCAAGAAAAATGTGGAGAAGACTTGAAAAGCAAAACAGGGGAGCAAAACAAAGGGAACAGAGCACTGCATTTCAAGGTATGAAAATTTCGCACAGTGGAATCCAAGGTGCGAAAATCCAGTTCAAGGTGCGAAATTCCAAAAGCAAAATTTCGCACACCTCAAGCCAAGGTGTGAAAATTTTCGCACCGTGCGAATCACCCTCCTAGCACACGAGTGGCATTTCGCACAACCCAAACCAATTTTCGCACAGTGCGAATCAAGGTGCGAAAATTTCGCACGATGCATTCCAAGGTGCAAAATTCATTTCAACATGCGAAAGTCACAGCCAAGGTGCGAATTCTCTAAATTTCAGTTTCGCACACCACTATTCAAGGTGCGAAAATTTTCGCACTGTGCGAAACACCTCTCTGGCACACAAGTGCCATCACCTTAAGTATCGAAATGGTTTCGCATAGTGCGAAACAAGGTGCGAAAATTTCGCACAGTGCGAAATTGAGTGCGAAATTGATTTCAAGGTGCGAAATTCTCAGTTTAAGGTGCGAAAATTTCGCACGGTAAGAGCCAAGGTGCGAAATTTCCAGTCCAAGGTGCGAAAATTTCGCACGGTAAAATTCAAGGTGCGAAATTTCCATTTCAAGGTGCGAAAATTTCGCACGGTGAAATTTTAAGCTGCGAAAACTCCTAACTGACTTTTAAATTCATTTTTTTTACCGCTCGAGACTTGGCTTAACTTCCAAAAATGACTTTTCGGTTTCCATAGCAGTTTTTAAACCTCAAACCACTCCAAATTAGCTCCCCCATTTCAATTTAAACCCTTGGAGCAGAGAAGCCAAAGAGACGCCCCCCCCCGCGCGTGCCATTTCCACCTCTCTGGAATCCGATCAGTTCCCTTCCTCAGCATTTCGGCTATGGCAAAGACTAGGGGAGGCCATTCTGCATCCCCATTCTTGCCGATGCCTCGACCTACGCAATCCGCCGTCAGAGACGCCACTTCGCTCGATGCTCAGGACTCCACCGTTCCCCCATCTGAGGGTGGAACGCCTTCTCAGCGTCGGTATCACACCAGGAGGACACCCACTGAGCCGGTGCCGCCCTCCACCAGAGCCAAGAGGCCTGCTTCTCGGCCTCCTGCGAAGAGGACCAAGTTCTCGAGTCTTGGAGAGCCATCTCAGCCTCCTCAGGCAGAGCCATCCCAGCCCCCTCAGGCAGAGCCACCTACTGAGGACTCTCAGATTCCTGTGGGGATTCCTCTTAAGACAGTCATCAGGCGTCCTATGATCGTAGGGCCGCCTATAGAGGGCAACCTGGATTGTAGAGATCGATCATTCCATTCAGAGACCTAGTTCGACATCGATGCTCTCAGACAGCAGCCAGAGCTCAGGGATTCATTCCATTTACTGCAGAGGTATCACCTAGAGCATCTCCTCACCCCTAGGCAGTTCTATTATCCCAGAGTAGTTCTAGACTTCTATCAGTCTATGACTACTCGAGGCGTCCGGGATCCTACTCTTATCTATTTTACCATAGATGGACGCCAGGGTATTATTGGAGCTCGCCACATTGCTGAGGCCCTCCATATACCTTATGAGCCTGTAAGTTAGGTAGACTTCAGGGAGTGGTCCCGATTCTCTCCGAGGGACATGGTTCATATCTTGTCCAGGGGGACTTCCACAGCCTCAGTGTTGACTAGGAGGGAGCTTCCATCTGGGATGCTCCTTATTGATGTGCTCCTGCGCGCCAACATCTTCCCATTACAGCATAAAGTTCACAGGAGAGGAGCTATACTTGAGGCATTATTTAGGATTTCTGAGGGATATTACTTCGGCCTTCATCACTTGATCATGACTTCTCTTCTTCACTTTGAAGAGAAATTCCATCAGAGGAAGCTTCAGAGAGCAGATGTCATTCCCTTATTATTTCCGAGGCTCCTCTGCCAGATTTTAGAGCACCTGGGCTATCCTGCAGAGCCCCACCTTGAGAGGCACCGCCATTGTCGAGAAGAGTTCTCTCTCGACAAATGGCATCACTTAGCAGCCTACTTTGCACCTCAGGGAGCCCCAGATGTGCCTCCACCTCCAGAGCTACACCAGGAGGAGCAGCCACCCCAATCCCAGCAGGATGAGATTCTCACTGATATCACACCTCTTACCCCTGCAGCACACACTTCAGTGCCTATGCCTGAGGCTACACTTCCTAATTCTCCTATCACTCGAGATGCTCCACCAGTCGTGCCAGCTACCTCAGCACCTCCTCCTTCATCTGAGCCCACTGTCACCGTTTCTCTTGAGGAGTTCAGAGGCTTAGTGCATTCATTGCAGACACTGAGCACTGCTCAGGATTCTCTTTTCCAGCAGATGGCCACTATTTGTGCACACTAGGACCAGATCATTGCTACTCAGACTCAGCATACTGCCATTCTTCATCAGATTTAGCAGCATCTGGGTATTCAGACACTTCCTAGGCATTATAGACTTGGACCATTCGAGCCTCCAGTGCCAGATGAGGAGACCACACCAGCTGAGCAGACTGCGCCAGATAAGGAGATCAGAGCTGAGCCATTACATGATCCCACTACTCTCTAATCTCTTTATGTTATTTCTTTTGTATTTACTTTTTATTTTAGACTTGTAAATCCCATCTTTTTGATGTGTTATATACTGGGATTGGATGTATTACTTGAACATCATGCATATTGTATTTCTTTTCCAAGTAATACATATATACATCATTTTTTATTATATTCCCTTTTCTCATTACTCTATTGTTTTTGAAACATGTAGTTTCTCCTATTCGACTCAACTTCCATGTCACTTAGGAGGTACCACTTCCTCCCTTTAGTTTTAATCGCTCTTGAAACATTGAGGACAATGTTCAGCTTGGTTGGGGGGAGAGTTGAGGAAGGAAGTTTTAGTTATTAATGCTAGGTTTATTTTGTTAATTTAGTTGTTTTTGCTTAATTTTTAAAATTTTTTCATTATTCTACTCTCCATGGCTATTAAGGAAAAATTTTCAAAATGAAATGGGAGAAATTGAACATTTGTCTTTTTACTTGACTTAGAGTTGTATTATGCTTATTGACGTTGATGAATTATTGAACTCTTATTGATTTCAACCTTATTTCTTCCACTTTAAGCTTATCACACACTGTGCACAATAGGTTCCGATTATAAGATGAAAAACTAATTTCCCCCTTTACTTAGGAAAATTTAGACTTGGTACCTTTGACCTCATTTAGTGTTGGGACACCTAAAAGAAAAAAAAAAGAAGCCAATGAGCCTGTAAAAAAAATGTGTATTGCTTGCCTTGAAACCCGAGCAAGGTCTGAGGGGTATATGGTGAAAATCTTTAAAACCTGGTACCCTAAACCTTCATTGGTTGGGAGTCACTAACCTCAATGCTCATTACATGGGTGAATGGGTGGAGTTTGACATATTGTAGGTGCTTGGGTATTAAAAATTCATTCTCAAAAGTCCGGGGTGAAATCCGAGGAGTTAGTGGTTGAAAAATCCTTAAAGCTTGATGCCCTAAACCTTGATTGGTTGGGAGTCATTGATGGACCCCTGTTACATGGACAATTTAGAAAAGAATACCTTTAAGCATTGCACTCCTACAAGAAAAAATTGTGAAATAAAAGAGGTGCGTTCTTAGCCTATTGGAGGTTGATCAGTTTGCTAAGCTTTGAAAAGAACTAGGTTGAGGGGAGAGATTAGTTTGACATACTATATTCGGAAACTAATAAGTAACACATAGATTTTTGTGGAAGAGTAAGGATTGGACCTTTGGGAGTGGAAATTATTTTGAAGCTTAAATTTGCATAATGCCTACTCTTTATGAATTGTGATTAAGCAAATTATTTGATAGCTCCTATTGAAGTTTGAATTTTGTTTCTTTAATGTTCCATGTGAGAGTTTGATCAGTCATGCCACTTAAACATTTTTTGAAGTAATCAGCATGATGTTGTAAATTATACTATTTTTATTTTATTTTTCTCTCCTTCATTGCTAAGGGACTAGCAATATGTCGGTTGGGGGGAGTGATTACTACTCAAAAAGTGCTATTTCATAGCTTGTAATTAACTCTTTTGAACCCTCTTGAGTAGTAATTATTACCTTTTAACCCAATTAACATATTAAGGGCCTTTGCATTTGTTTCTAATCAATTTGTGTTAAGTTTTGGTGTTTTTGATAGCTTTTTGCTCACCAAAATAATGCAAGAATGAGGGAGAGTTGTATATAGTTCATGGTAAGGCTTTTGGAAGCTCAAATTCATGAAGAAACCAAGATTTGGAGACTCATAGTCCTTTGCCATAGTCGTTCAAAGTATGCAAGGAAAGAACAAAGGAGAGAGGAAAACAGAGTGAAGAAAACAGAGGACAGCTGCTGCAGTCTTCCTTCGCACTTTTGGAGCACTTCTAGAAGTCCATTTTCTGCATTCTATATACCGTTGGAAAGATCTGGAAGTCAAGAATCCAACTCTTTAAACCGTGTATGATTTGGAGCTGAAATGAGGAAGATATGGCCTTCGGAAGACAACTGCATCCAGCTGAGGGATAATTTTGCACCTTGCGAAATTGGAACTCCAATGTGCGAAATTTAAAGCCAGCCTTGCGAAATGGAAGTGGATGGCAGCTGTGCATTCACGGTGAAGCCCAACATGGGAAAGTGATTTTGCAACTTGCGAACTTGAAGCTTAACGTGAGAAAGTGGATTGCAACATGCGAAATCAACTTGCGAAATTTTCGCAAGTCACCATGCAACGTGCGAAACTGGGATATTTGTGCACCGACTCTTTTTCTTCTAATATTTTGTGTTTAAATCTCCATTTTCTCCTTGTATTCAACCACTTATGTAATTCCTTAGCTAGGAAGTATTAAAGGAAGGGTAAATTGCCTTCCTATAAAAACTCTCTTGTAACACTTAAAAAGGGATGCTCGAGAGCTTGTTCGAGGAGACCAACTTTTGTATAGTTCTGGAAGGAAGTAAATTCAGAGTCTTTCTTTACCTTACCTTCCCATTTTGAATATATTTTCTTACTAGCCAAACAAGCTCTGAGGAAGTTTCCTCAGAGAATGAGTGGCTAAACTTTTAGTTCCTTGGAGCTAAGGTTGCCGGGAAAGGTTCCAACTGCAAGAATGGGTAGTTCTGTGGTTTCAGCCATTAAAGAAGAGAAAGTGTGACCCGTTAATGATTTCTATGTTTTTAGATAACTTAAAACACCTTGCAAGTCACCTGAGCCAACACTTGGTAAGGCAAGTGATCTCCGTCCATAGAGATGCACTAGTTTACCTCTTGTGAGCTTCTAGGAGGTGACTTGAAGGTGGGATTTTCTTGAATTGCCAACACTTGGTAAGCTTTTGGACTCCAAGGACGCATCCATTAGTTATCTCTTGCGAGCTTGGGACGGGAAGTCCAAGGTTAATGATCACCTTGAATGGAAAATGCTTGGTGAGAGGCACGAGCCATTCCAAGTTGCATCAGTGAGAAGGATTTATTGCTGAAATCCATTAAGGGGAAGCATCTGTACAACACCGGTTAGAGAATTGACTACATGTTAATTCTCTAATGCGAGGAATTGAACCAAGTGACCGGAGCTCTGTTTTTGCATGAGGAACCTCCCCTGTGAACCTAAACCTCCAAGGAATGTTTTTCTTCGTAAGTAATTTCCATTACTTTCTTTTTGGTTAGCTTAAAACCAATCCTTTTCCCATAAAAAATATTGTTCTCTTTTAAAATAATCTTGAAATGAAAAAGTACCAAGTCATCTTTGAATTGGTATCAGTGGTAACTTGAAAACCCTTCCCAGTGAATGATCCTAGAGCCACTATGCTATACTAGTTGAGACTATCCTAATGCATTGTGATATAGGTTATAAATTTTGTTGATTACTCCTTCACTCAAGGAACATTAGTTGAACGTGAATCAGCTGAGTCACCAATTGGCCACGAATCAATTAGGTAACTTCCCATACTCTAAGTAGTCAATTAACGGTTGTTGCCAATCTTTGCTGTCAAAAATGAATACCAATGTAGCGTTTACTTCTTCTTGTTGTAATATTGGCAATGGTGGTAGTACCCACTTATGGAAAAGAGGGACATGTATAGTCTCATCCTTAAGCAATGTTAAACTTGCAGCTGGATTAGCTAGAGTATCTGCCATTTGGTTTTCTTTTCGTGGGATATGAACTAAAGAGATTCGCTCAAGCTTTTCCATTAGTTGGGTAGCATATTGGAAGTAAGGAACTAAGTCATCACTTTTAACCTCATACAAGGCTGAAACTTGATTGATTACCAACTTAGAATCCCCATATATCTCTAAGCTTGTGATTTTCATTTCAATTGCCATTTGTAGATCGATAATTAAGGCTTGGTATTTAGCGACGTTGTTGGAGCATCTCTCACTAAGAACAAATGAATACGATAGTATCTGTCTTTGTGATGAGACAAATACAACACCTGCACCAGTTCCATCATAGTGTACTGACCCATCAAAGAACATCATCCACGAAGGAAATGTCAACATAAAAGATCTCCTTATCAGGGAAATCATTTGAAATTTCCCATGTTGTAGGGATAGGATGATATGCCAAGAAGTCTGCAAGTACTTGTCCTTTGATTGCCTTTTGAGGGATGTAGATTATTTCATACTCAATGAGTAACAACCCCCATCTTGCTAATCGTCCTGAAAGAACTGGCTTTGATAACACATACTTAATAGGATCAACGTGTGCTATTAAGTGTATTGTGTATGCAATGTCTTAGCTTCTTTGTCGAGAAAATTAAAGCAAGGCAAGTTTTCTCTATTAGGGAGTAATTTAGTTCTGGTCCCGTTAGAGTTCGACTTAGATAATACAATGCCCTTTCTTTGTTCTCTTCATTTTCTTGTGCAAGTAATACTCCAAGAGAGCATTCTTGTGCGGCGATGTAGAGTATCAATGGCTTCCTTGCCATAGGAGCACCTAAGATTAATGGATTAGCCAAATATTTTTTTATGCTCTCAAAGGCATTATGACAAGCTTCATCCCAAACAAATGGGACATCTTTCTTCATAAGTCTGTTGAAGGGTTGACATCGTTCTACAAGGTTTGAAACAAACCGTCGAATGAAAGCAAGACGTCCTTGAAGACTTCTAAGTTCTTGAAGATTCCTTGGCTCTAGCATATCTCGAATGGCTGCGATCTTAGATTGATCTACTTCAATGCCACGATGTCAAACAATAAACCCTAGAAACTTATCGAAAGTAACACCAAAAGCACATTTGAGCGGGTTCATTTTGAGTTGATACCTTCTTAACCTGTCAAACACCATATGGAGATCTTGTAGGTGGTCTTCTCTCTTTCTAGACTTTACAACCAAGTCATCAACATAGCACTCAACATTCTTATGGAGCATGTCATCAAAGATTTTTTGCATAGCACGTTGATATGTTGCACCTGCATTTTTTAGTCCAAAAGGCATCACTTTGTAACAATAAATACCCTTTAGGGTACGAAATGCAGTAAACTCTTCATCCTTTGGCGCCATTCGTATTTAATTATACCCCGATGATCCATCCATGAAGGATAAAGCTTCATGACCAGTAGTTGCATCAACCATAAGCTCGATGATTGGTAATAAGAAGTCATCTTTTGGGCAAGCATTATTTAAATCTCTAAAATCCACACAAACACGGATCTGCCCATTTTTTTTCTTAACTGGAACAATGTTGGCGATCCATGTCGAGTACTTTACCTCCCTAATGAAACCAACTTCAATCAATTTGTCAATTTCGATTTCTATTTGCGAAACAAGTTCTGGTCGAAATCGTCTTTGGGCTTGCTTAATTGGTTGGACACCTTGCTTCACCATGAGTTGATGTACTGCAACTTTCGGATCAAGACCTGGCATTTCTTTGTAAGACCATGCAAAGACATCTTTATAATCAAGTAACAACTCAAAATAACTTTTCTCTTTAGAAGGACTTAGAAGCATACTTACATAGATTGGCCTTGGGTTTTCATTTGTTCCTAAATTAAGCTCTTTTAACTCATCTACAGTGGCTTCCCCCCCTTCCTCAAATACTTGAGGAGCTTCATCTGGTTCATCTTTTGAAAATTCTGAATTAGAGTCAACTCCTACTATAACATGGTAGCTAGTGTGCATCGAACTTTCTTCAACATCTTTAGGGTATCCCTTGTCCAACTGTTTGGTGATCACGATGGTATGTCGTTTTACTTTTAATGAACCATTAGTACATATTTTCCAAGTTGAATGGCACTTCATCCTTGATGGGATTAAACTTTTTGTCTTTGCATCCTCTTTTAGTCCAATACACTGCTTCTTATTGGGATTTCGTCGTCATGACTTTCGGGGTAGAGTCCCGATCTTTTGTTGTAGCAACCTTTGTGGAATATGTGCTAAATTTTGTTCTACTTGGTTAAAATTGCCCAACCTACTGAACACTGAAGCTCATGTAATTGGAACTTCAATTCGATCAAATACTGAAATTCGAGGAGGAGAATTTGACCCACTACTCTTTTCTGTGTCTTCTACAGTGATATGTTGTGTACTTGCCTTAGTCTTCTTAGTCTTAGCTGAAATTTTGATAGGCTCAAAAGGTACAAACCCTAAACCTACCCTAGAAGGTTTGACTGCATACCCTTGTTGTTTCAACTTCTTTTGAGTTTCGTTAAAGCCATGCATCTTTTCACTTGTAGTCTCGAGGCTAAATTCCCCTAATCGTGATGACGAAGTGAAGTCATACCCTGCCTTAGCTAATAACTTATAAGCCTTAGGGTTGAACCCCTCATCTATTATTTTACCAAGAAAGAATTCTTACTTTGTTTGATCTCTTGAGGATTTGACGGATTTTTGCGTCTCATCCATAGAGATAAGTTGTAAGTTTGGAAGGGGAATGGTCGTATCTTCTTTCAAGACCTGAAGGTCGCCATTTTCCAATCTTCAAGGTTGTACTTCACTTTTATCTTTTATGAAAGGTGGTTGACCCTCACTTCGTCGAGATCTTGGGACATACCTAAAAATTGGGGAAGTAATGACAATCGTTGAGCCCAATGTCGATTTTTTTGAGGATTTCTCTTTTTCTTCAATGCGAGTCATTATTGGTTGTGAAATTTCCTCTACTAATGTCGACTTACACTGCTCAATTTCTCCCTTAAGTTTAGCCCTCCTAGTTAAGGGAATGATCATAGGAAGGACTTCCTCTATAGCATCATTTTCTATATAAAATTTAGCATCAACAAAATAAGACTCAACTTCTGTAAATGGCTTAGTATTAGCCTCTACTTTTTTTACCGCTCCTTTATAGAATTTGAAACATTGGTGTAGTGTTGAAGGAATTACCCCATTCTCATGAAGCCATGGTCGCCCAAGTAATACATTGTAAGATGTTTTTGCATTGATTACATGAAACAATGTGTTTGAACTCAATTCACCTGTAACAAGCTCTAGGCGAATCATACCAATAGCTCGTTGTCCTCCTTGGTTAAAGCCCTGGATCATTAGGCAACTTCGAGTTAGTTCTTTCGTAGCAACCCCGAGTCGTTTCATTGTTGTTTTGGGCATGATATTTACTACAGACCCTCCATCAATTAAGATGCGAGTGATATTTTGTTCCCATATGTACCCGGTAACAAACAGAGGTCGATTATGTGGTTTTGACCCTAATTGAAGGTCTTCATTGGTAAAAGTGATGGCTGCACAACATTTGGCACAATTGTGGCTTTCATCCTCAAGTCTTTTTGCCCCCTTTATTTTGGTGGCATATAGTGTTGGATTCTTAAGTGCTTGAATCAATGCATTTCTCATCTCATTAGGAAGTTGTAGCATTTTGTGGCTACTAAATAGTGAAGGTAGGTGTTGTAAGCTTGCTACTACCTCATCATCTTCCTTGGTTTTGCTTGACTCAATACTAAGAATGCTTTCTTCATCTTCACTTAACCCCTCTTCTTTTGAAGTCTCATTGCAAGAGACCATACGAGTTGATATTGTCACCCTTTTATCAAAGAACCCCAAGGGAAAGTATTCTCCTAAGGTGATAGGGGTGATGAGTTTTTGTACCAAGAGGTCATCAACCTATACAATCGCTTGTTTCCTTTTAGGCTTCTTTTCTTCTTCCTTCTTCGAATGTTGGCGAGTATTCCACTCATGTCGTCCTTTCCTAAGAAAGTTAAGGTAAGAATGTGACACTTGCTTCTTGCGAGATCTTCTTCATGTCACCAATGTCCAACCCTCTTCGTCATATTGCATTGATTTATTATCAAAGCAAAGACGAAGAAAACTATCCTAACATGACACTTGTGTTTGCTTTAGTTTCAGTGACTCACATAGAATAGTACTGGTACATGCCCCTAGTTTCTTAAGTGGGGCATGTAATGGAACAGGATCAAATGACCCAAATGTAACTGTAGCATGATTTGACTCTACTACTTCATCCAGATCTAAATGAATTCTTCCTTGCTTTGCAAGTTTCATTATGAGATCCTTTAAAACGAAACATTTTTCCACAGGATGACTGACAATTCGATGGTAATGACAGTAGTTTGGATCATTAACACGACCCATTTCTTCTGGACGCTTGCACTCAGGTAACTCAATAACCTTTTTCTGAAGCAAGTCTTCCAACATGTTAAGCACATCAGAGTCAGGAAAATGATACTTCTTCTCCTCTAATTCCTTCAAAGTGAATCGACGCCTCTCATTTTCCTAGATTGGTCCATTCCCTTTTACTTCCTTCTTTTTATCCATTGTCAAGATTTTGACGGGAGCCGTATTTATCGTCATTGACACCTGGATAGGTTTCCTTGAGGTCTTGTCACTCTTTTTTCCATCATGTCTCTTTTTTTGCCAATTAACGATAAAGTCCTTCTTAGAACCATGATTGGCTATGCTAAGCTCCATGTCATGTGCTCGGGTAGCTAATTCTTCCAAGGTATGAGGTCATATCCCTTGGAGAATGTATAAAAGACCCCAATGCATTCCTTGTATGCACATCTCTATGGCTGATACTTCAGATTATCTATCTTTGCAGTCCAGGCTTAAGGGATTCCAATGGTTGATATAGTCTACAACCGGCTCGTCTTTCCATTGCTTAGTGTTAGTAAGCTCCATCATGCTTATAGTTCGTCGGGTGCTATAAAAACAGTTGAGGAATTCACGTTCCATTTGGTCCCAACTATCGATACACTCAGGCACAAGGTCTATGTACCAATCGAAAGCATTCCCTTAGAGAGAACAGAAAAATTGTTTAACTAATAAGTCACCATTTGTACCTGCATTGTTACAAGTTTCAACGAAATGGGCAACATGTTGTTTTGGATTTCCCCTCCCATCAAATAATTGAAACTTTGGAGGTTGATGACCCATAGGCATACGTAGGTTGTCAATCCTCTTAGTGTAAGGTTTAGAGTATATGAGCGTACTCTGTGAGGGTCCACCGTACTGTGCTCTAATGGTGTTAGTTATCATGTCCCGAAGTTGTTGGACAGATAATGACGCCACTGAGGCAAATTCCATCGTTTGTGTCTCAGCTTGCACTGTCTTATACGCATGTGGTGCATCATCGAGAGGAGATGCAACATTCAGAAGGTGGTTGAGTCCTTGACTTGAGTCACCCGTATTTTACACTTATGCCTCAACCTTGTTTATGAGGAAGGCTATTTGCATATCCTTCTCCTCAACCGTCTTGGTGAGTTTAGCGATGGCGTGAGCCATCTCCGCTAATTGTTCCTATATGAATGTAGTGCCAGTTGCCATCACCGGCATAGTCACCGAGAAAGGAGAAGTAAAAGAGTCGGAATGATTGAAGTAGTTTTCCTCATTTGACATTCAAGTGTGAGCCGGTGCTAGAGTTGGCATCGATAACAGAGCAAAGAGATTTATCCCCGAAGTCCTGTAGTGTTGAAGGGAGTTTTTCCTTACTACGAGGACTTTGGCTTTTTGCCCCCTAAGAAACCAAAGTGATGAGTGGTTGGTGCTCATCACGTGTTCTTACCTGTTTTAGCAAACAAGCAGATTCACTTGTTTGTTTTGTTGAGATTGAAGATGTTGATTTTTCTTTGCTACGAGTCATAGGGCCCGTAGCGGTGTCATGTGTCGATTGTGCAATGGCGATCTTGTCATTGCCTTTGTTGACATGCACAACTTGAGTCCTTTTAGGTCCCATCGATGTAGTAGAGATCAATTTTCTAACAAAAGAGATGAGAGGCAAGGAGGTCCCACCGGGCGTGCCAAAAATTTGTAATCACAAATTTTGTAAAATTTATCTTGCAAGATTAGCAAAATAAATAGAAAAATAATGCAAACAAAAGATTTATTAAAAATTGAGAATACCGTGGGTACAGTCTAAAAAATGATATTCTTTCCAAAAGAATATTTTTTTCCCTTTGATTCTTTTGCCTTGATCACACTTTGGAAGATGACGATAACGTTTTCTGGATTTCGAAGATCAATTGAGGGCCTCAAGTGGCTTATTCTCAAATGACCTTGTTGAGTGGCAAAGAACGCGTGTAGCAGTTCTTTTGTTTACCAAACTTGCAGGGAGATTTGATGAAGCTCTTTCTTTTGTTATGAAGCCCCTTTTCTCGTACGAAGTTACCTTGGATTTTCTCTTTAGGATTTTCCTTTTTGGATTTTTCTGAATTTTTCTCCCCCTTTTCTAAATAGAAGACACCTCTATTTATAAGTAAAGATAGGGAATTTGAATTTCAAATTCCCTAATTTTAGTTGCTTAATTCAAGGAATTTAGTTCCTTGATTTTAGCAAATTTTCCTCTCCCGAAGGTTTTACCAACAAGATAATAATAATAATAATAATTTTCTTATTACTATTATTATCCTTTTTTTTTTTTTTTAGTTGGAGATTAGAGAGACTTATCCATAAGAGGATACATATATTTTTTGGAAGACCAAATTAGTGGTAATTTAATCCACTAAATTTTTTAAGTCTATACCTAACTCTAGCATTCTAATACTTGTGTTTGCTAGCCAAGAAAATTTTATTCATTCTCTTTTTCATTTTTTGTTCCATACACAATATTTTATTTTGTCTGTTTAATCGCCCAAATATCTGTAAATCGGTTCCCACTTCTTTCAATTTCACTTTTTTTTCCCCCGTAAAGTCTTTATTGATTCTCTATTCCAATTTTGAATGATAGTCCTTAATAATTATACTTTGCAAAATGCTTTGTTTGGTTGCCTAGAAAATGTGGAACTATAATTCTTTAGGGTAACCGTGATCTTTTTTGTTTTCTTTGTAGTGATTCTGTTCAGTTGTCATGAAACTAAGTGAAATAATTTGTGTTGACCAAGAAACAAACAATGCAAATAAGGACAATCTTCATGCGAGGTTTTGGAGAGGGGCTAGAACAAGAAGAAAACGAGGGAGAAGATCGTCAACTTAAAGTTGGACTTAGGATATTGTTTTACTTCTTAGCTTTCCTTCTTCTTGCCCATGTGCTTGTCTGGATTAATGATTAGATAAAGGCCTAGTACGGTGACAAAGATGGTGAGGATGAAGAGAAGGATCATGCGAAATGAGGTTTGCTATTTTTCAGTTTTCTTTAATTCTAACGTTCTCTTTCATTCCTTCTTTTCTTTTCTGTGTTTTGATTTTTTTTTTCTTTTATTGTTGAAGGTTGCTATGGTGGAGAAGAAGGAAGTTCCATTAGTGAAAAGGAAAAATGGCTCTTTTTGGGTTTTGAATATATTTTTTTGTTCATTTTCATGAATGTTGTAATCAGTTGAATAAGAAACAAGAGAGAATGTAGGGATGTTGGAGAATCACAAATTATATAGAATTTGATCATCTAAACATATGTCTGAATCTCTTGTTAAATTTATAGGATAATAATAATATTGAAAGACATACCTGAATCTATTGAGATTATGTACTTGGGTCTTTCTTCTATGTTTGAAATGAGTATTGCAGCCTTAAAATCACTCAGTGATGAGATGTGAATAATTAGCAATTTGTCTATCTCCTCTCATTTAGATTAGGGACCATAACCATATTTATACCCCTTATTATTTTATTTTATTTATTAGTCCATCATTAATAAATAAAATAAAATTAGTCTCTACACATTGCAAAGCCCATACATTGGATATATGTAGAGATGCTTTAAAGGCCCATCATTAACTTAATTGATCACATTTAATTAGGCCCAAAAATAAGATAGCTTAATGTACGATGTGTTAACATGTAGGCCCATAATTACCAAAATATCCAATAATCTCCCACTTGGGCCACATATGTCATTAAACAATTGAACATTACAAAAATGAGCTCAATATTTATTATCTTAACAGTAAGTATCTTAAAACAATCTGGTCCATCAATTATACCAATATAAAACCAAAGTGATCTTCGTTACATGTTTCGTAACTAGATTCATCAATGATCAGCATAGATCAAGTATGGATGAGTAGCATGGAAATTTCATGTAATGTGATCTCATATCTTGCCGATTTCCAACTGGTTCATTCAACACACTTTCAAACTTTATGCAAAACTACAATAGAAAGAATATAACTTTATTTCAAAGTTTTCAATAAGCCAAACAAAAATAATACTTAAGTCTGATAAAAAAAACATGTTATTAACTAGTGAACATCAATTAACAAACTCCCACTACACAAGCATATCACCAAGATGAACCACACCCATATGAGCCACATGCTCATGAAACACTTTAGGTGGTACACCTTTGGTAAGTGGATCCACAATCATGAAGTTTTTACTAGTATGTTGAATAGACATTTGAAAACTCTGAACTCTCTTCTTAACAACCAAAAACTTCAAGTCAATATGCTTTGATTTTGACAAGCTTCTGTTGTTCTTTGAATATAATTTTGCAACTTTGTTATCATAGTTTATCCTTAATGGTCTCTCAATGCCATCAACAATACACAATCCAATGATAAAATTCTGCAGCCATATTGCTTGGCTCGATGCCTCATAACAAGCTATAAATTGTGCTTTCATGGTGCTTCTAGCAATGAGTGATTGCTTAACACTCTTCCATGAAACAACTCCTTCAACTAACATAAAAACATAGCCAAAAGTGGATCTTTTACTATAAATGTAGCTAGCAAAGTCAAAGTCGGAATACTCTATGATCTCTAAATGATCAGATCTTTGATATGTGAGCATGAAATCTTTTGTTCTCTACAAATACTACATGACCCATTTTACTACCTTCCAATGGATCATTCCTGGGTTACTTAAATATTTGCCAAGCATACCAACTACATCTATAATATTCGGACACGTACAAACTTGAGCATACATGAGACTTCCTATTGTTGATGCATAAGGGATGTTCTCCATCTTTTTCTTCTCAATTTCGTTCTTCAGGAATTGAAGCAAATTGAATTTATCACCCTTAGCAATGAGGGTATCTCTTGGTGCACAATCCTTCATGCCAAATCTACTAAGCACTTTATCAATATATGCCTTTTGTGATAAACCAAGAATACCACAAGAACAATCTCGATAAATCTTTATGCCTAACACAAATGATGCATTACCAAGATCTTTCATTTCAAAATTATTTGAAAGAAATCTCGTACTTTCATGTAACAGGCCTATATCGGTGCTTGCTAGCAGAATATCATCGACATATAACACCAGAAGAATAAATTTACTCCCACTAATCTTTTGATAAATACATTGATCAAGAGTGTTTTCCTTAAAACTAAAAAAGGTAATCACTTGATCAAACTTTTGATACCATTGACAAGATGTTTGCTTTAGTTCAAAATTCTCTGGTTGCACCATGTATATGGTTTCTTTAATGTCACCATTGAGAAACGCAGTCTTCACATCCATCTGATGTAACTCTAAATCATAAGGAGCTATAAGGGCCATAATGATTCTAAAAGAGTCTTTCATTAAAACTGGAGAGAAAGTCTCTTTATAATTAATGCTTTCCTTTTGAGTGAAACCTTTGGTGACTAGACGTGCCTTATATCTTTCGACATTACCTTTTGAAGTATGCTTGGTTGAATAAATCCATTAACAACCAATCGATTTTGCTCATTTAGACAATTCAACAAGATCCCAAACATCATTGTCTTTCATCGATTTTATCTCATCTTTCATGGCTTCTATCCATTTTTGGGAGTTTACACTTTGTTTGGCTTGACTAAAAGACATTGGATCATCTTTTAGTCCCATATCAAACTTACATTCTTGGAGATACACGATATAATCATCTAGAATCACCATTCTTCTTTCCCTAGTGAATCTCTTTAATGGCACTTCCAATTAACGTTGTTGTTGTTTCTCCTCATGAATAGGCAAGGGTTCTTCATTATAAGTAGATGGTAACTCAAGAGTGTCTAGATTTTCTGGATTTGCATCCTAAATAATGCCTGACATAGTTACTTGATCATTTTCAATTGCAATTGTAGGAATAATAACATATTCCTCTTCAAAGATAAAGCTCTTGAGTCCAGTACTCCCACCATATTCAATATCCTCAATGAATTTAACATTGCCCGTCTCAAAAAAGGATTTGCTCAAGGAATTATAAAACTTAAATCCCTTTGACATTTCTGAGTATCCAACAAAGTAATATCTTACTGTTCTTAAGTCTAGTTTTCTTTTATTAAGCCTATATGGCTTTGCCTCAATTGGACAACCCCAAACATGAAGATGCCTAATATTAGGCTTCTTTCTAGTCCATAGCTCATATGGGGTTTTAGCTACTACTTTGCTTGGAACTTGATTAAGGATATAAATTGTAGTTTTTATGGCTTCTCCCCAAAGTGATTCTAGCAAAGAAGAATGATTTATCATACTTCTTACCATATCCTTTAGGGTCTAGTTTTATCTCTCAAATACACGATTTTAACTTGGAGTCCCTGGCATGGTGTACTGAGGAACAATGCCACATTCCTGTAAGTGTCTTGCAAAAGGTCTTAGATGTTGTTCACTTGATCCATCATATCTATCATAGTACTCACCACTATGGTCAGATTTAACGACTTTAATTTTCTTTCTAAGTTGATTTTCAACTTCAGCTTTATAGGATTTGAAAACGTTCAACGATTGAGACTTCTCATGAATCAAATATAGATACCTATAATGAGAATAATCATCTATGAAAGTAATAAAATATTATTGACCATTCCAAGAAGCTATAGGGAATGAACCACAAATATTAGTATGAATTAATTCCAAGACACTTGAACTCTTGTTGGCACCATTTTTTTTTTTTACATTTGTTTGCTTTCCCTTAATGCATTCAACGCATATTTTAAAATCTAAAAAGTTAAGGGAATCAAGAATTCCTTCTGATACAAGTCTTTAAATCATTTGTTTAGAAATATGTCCTAAATGCTTGTGCCACAACATGGAAGAATTCTCATAAATTAATTTACACTTTGTACCACAATTACTTGCATGCAAGGATTCATCATTATGTGAGACATTAATATCCAATTTATATAGATTATCAACCAAAGAACCCGTACTAATCATATTTGAGTATTTAAAAAGACTCATTTTTCCATTTCCAAATAAACAAGAGTAATCAAATTTTTCCAAACAAGAAATAGATACCAAATTCCGTCTAAATGACGGTATATAAAAAGTCTCATCTAAATCCAAATAACAACCAAATTCTAATTGCAATCTAAATAAACCAATTGCCTCAATAGGAGCTTTGTTGCCATTTCCCATATAGATGAATCTTTCAACATTAATTGGCACTCAACTCCTTAGACAACCCTACATTGTCACATTACATATGTGAGCAGTTGCACCTGTATCTATCCACTAAGTGTGATTTGGTATTAAAGCCAAGTTAACTTCAGAACAAACAAAGTTGAGAAGTTTACCCTTTTTGACGAGCCATTTTGCATACTTAGGATAATTCTTCTTCACATCTCCACCTTCCTTGAAAAAGAAATAAGTGATGACCTTATCCTATTTCTATTGCACCTTAGGCTATGAGGTCTAACTGTCTGCAACTCCTTTTCCTTTATTGTTACTATTCCTTTTCATTTTCCTATTAGTAGCATTGTCATGAGAGGTAGTAACTAAGCGAGCACTTTTTATCTTTTCTTGTTTCAATCTTTCTTCCTTTTATACACATTGAGCTATGAGCTCATTAAGAGTCCATTTTTCATTTTGAGTATTATAACTTATCTTAAAGAGACTAAATTGTGGAGGGAGAGAGATCAAGACTAGGTGCACAAAGATGTCATAAGACAACTCCAACTTTAGTGCCCTCAGTCAAGTAACAAGATTAGACATTTCCATAATGTACTTTTTTATATTCCCTTTGCCTTTGTACCACAGTGAAACAAGCTTAGACAAAATGGTGTTTGTTTCGACCTTTTCAAATCCAATGAATCGGTCTACTATTTGGCTTAGGAAACTCCTAGCATTTTCTTCCTCAAGCATTGCACTATTGATGGTATCTGGAATAGAATGCTTTATGATCATAAGACTCATGCGGTTAGAACGCTCCCATTTTTCAAAGTTAGCCTTTTGTTTCATAGTACTATCATTAGTTAGGGTAGGATGTCGTTAAGCCCAGATCGCATAGTCTAGATCCACACACCCAAGTAAAATAGTAATATGTTATTTCCATTTTCCGAAGTTAGTGCCATTAAGCATTGAAATGTTGTTTATGTTGGTAGATATAACGGAAACATTAACTACATGCATAATAAAATAATAAGTTCACAATAAACAACAATATCATTTACTTTAAGCATGTAAGAATTAACTACATGTATACATATGACATAAAAGCAATAAGATGGGCTCTTATAATATACCTAACACAACATTGATATTTAGTCTTTGGACAAAAATAACAATTTGTAAATGGTACTATTATATATATAAAAAAAAAGTAGTTAATAAATACTAATAACAAATCCTGCCAACAATATGCCCATCTTTAGATCAACTTATTGCATGCATGGATATCACCAAAATGTCACATATTTACTACCACAAGTGTCTAAAATTTGGCCAAAAATAACCTTACTTTAAGCCTTTATTTTATGCATAGATTTAGATGCAACTCATAAAATTCCATAATAAAATTCACATACTTCAAGATAAATAAATTTACATAGTAGAGGTCACTTTGGTGACATATAATTTCAATTTAATTTATATTGAAATATTGGATTTTAAACATGCAAAGTTTTTTTTTTTTTTTTTTTTTTGGTCAATGGTCAAAGTCAATATTGAAATGGGTCAGTCAAAGGTCCAACTAGGTTGGTCAAAAGCCTGACCCTACCCAACACTTGACCCAACTTAAATGGACTTGGGTCCAATAATCCAAATGACCCAATATAATGACTTAGGCTCAATGTACAAATGACCTTATTAAAAGACTTTGCCTCAATGTCCAAATGACCCTATTAAAAGACTTAGGTCCAATGTCCAAATGACCTTGTAGATTAAAAGACTTAAGCCCAATGTTCAAGTGACTTTATTAAAAGACTTATCAAAATGTAACAAGATAATGACAAAAAAATAGGTCATTATCACCCAACCACTTCATCTTTATCCCCAAAATTCTCAAAAACATTTATATTTTATCTCAAAAATATGCAAACAATCTAAAAGAAAATATCTTCTGATAAAAATATTGATATTTATTGAAAAAATAATTTATAACAAAAAATCTAGTGAATTTGGATTAAAGAAAATTTTCTTTACAACCAAACACACAAATAATAATAATAATAATAATAATAATAAAATAGTGGATGAATGAATGGAAATCAAATTCAAAAACTCCATCCACCGTGAAACATCTTTAATTAAAACCTAATAGATTTAACAAGAGTGGCTTTGATACAACTTGTTGGAGAATCACAAATCATACAAAATGATTGTAGAATTTGGTCATTTAAACATACCCCAGAATCTCATGTTAAATCTATAGGATAATAATAATATCGGAAGATATACTTGAATCTATTGAGATTATGTACTTGGGTCTTATCTTCCATGTTTGAAACGAGTATTGCAGACTTGGAATCACTCACTAATGGGATGTGAATAATTAACAATTTTTCTATCTCCTTTCGTTTAGACTAGGGACCATAACCCTTTTATACCCCTTATTATTTTATTTTATTTATTGGCTCAACATTAATAAATAAAATAAAATTGGTCTCTACACATTGCAAAGCCTATACAGTCCATATATATAGAGATGCTTTAAAGTCTCATCATTAACTTAATTGATCACATTTAATTAGGCCCAAAAATAAGATAACTTCATGTACAATGTGTTAATATGTAGGCCCATAATTATCAAAATATCCAACAAGGGATTCTTGCCATTTTAGTTTGTAAATAAAGAGTGCTATTTCTCTAATATTTCTAATATGACAATGTAGATGTTTTCAATCTTTATGCATACTTCATGCATTTTCTGCTTTTGCATGGCTGCCTAGAAACCCCATGGAAAATGTGGGAATTCTTGTCATTTTTCGTTCTTGAGTTGAATTTCAAAGTTGTAGGCTTTGATAGATGATCTGAAAAACTGATAAAGAAAAGGTTGGAAACCTTGCCATTTAAAAAGTCAAACTTAGGTAAAGTTGGGTTCTTAAAAGGTAACGAGGAAAGAAAAAAAATATATAAATGAAAATGATTTTCTTAAATATAATTTTAGCAATACAAAAATAATTTCTTCTATATTTTCTTTCTCTCATATTTTTCCTTGAATTTTCTCAACCTCTTTGTACTTGTTGAATGTTGAAGAGGCAGGCATAACAAATTCAAAGCTCTTTGGTTAGAAGATGGCATGCTAGAAATGTCCAAGTTGTTCCACAAGTTGGTGAATTCTCATAACGTATTTACTTGAGCAAGGCTACTCCAAGGATGTGTTAGATCTAATTTGCAAGTGAAAAAAATCCCATGGCTTAGGTTTTATAGTTTTGACTCTTTGCCAATTTAGACTATATTCTGTTTTCAGAAATTATGAAGGAAAGAAAAAGATAATAAAAAAAATTATTTTCTTATATTTGAATTTATTATGGAAAATATGAAAGAAAATTAAATATAATTAAAATTAGTTAAAATTTATATAGTTTAAAATTATTTAATCTTTCTATAGAAGAATTAAAATAAGTTAAATAAGTTTGAAATATTATATAAAAATAATTTATTGACTTTAAATCTTTTTATTTTATTTTATTTTCCTTTATCTTTTTCTTTCAATATACCTTTTCACTTTTCTTTTTTTTTTTCTTGTATTTTCCTTCAAATTTTCTAAGAACCAAATATAGCCTAAGGCTTTTGTAGAAAACAAATATGAGGGGAAAGAAAATCGCTAGAGCATCTCATATGGAGCATGGTGTTATCGAAAAATAACTAATCTTATATTTTTCACAATACTCACTATGATCTTAAAATAAATTATTATAGAAAATTATATTAATGTAAATTAAAAAATTCAACAATCCTTAAATTGACATAATTTAGATCTTAATCTCCAAAAGCATGAAAAGCAAGCAATAACTATTAATAAACTCTCTTGTCTAGCAGACAAGGACATTGACTTCCATATATAATACTTCTTTTGTCATCTTTTTAGATAATAGTTTTAGGCCTTTTAACACTGAGTGAATGTATAGCTTAGTAAACAATATTTCATTTAAATTAAAATATCAAGAAAGGTTGGCTTGTTTGGTGAGATGTGTGTAGACACGTTGTCTTAAAGCAACTATTGTCTCTTGATGTGCGAGTTCCAATAGTGATAGTCACTCTAAGATATAACATAATTGGCTCTCAGTAGTGTATTTTGTATGAGCTTATTCACAAAAAGACTAATAATTGAACTACCCAAATCTCAATTTGCAAAGAAATTTAAAGAAAATAGATTAGGGCGTGGCCCCTCCCTCCTTCCCTCCCCTCTTGGATGATTACCTTATGTTGTATCAACATAAACCAAACAATTAGTATTAGGGCTTGGGCTTTATAAAGCGCTTAACTGTTTGATAACCAATCTTGCTCATACACTATGAAAGGATATTTTATAAATAGGTCCCGTTTACTAATAGATTTAATTATAGTTTTGGAACAATAGAATGAAATGGCTTTATATATAAAAACTTTGGATGTTGAGTTATGAGTCATTATTGAAGATGGATCATATCCGCCTTCTAAAATTGTTAATGGGGTTAGTATTTCAAAATCAAAGAAAAGTGGGATGAACTTGATAGGAAGAATGCAACTCAATGCTAAGGTTGTTGATATTTGATTTTAAGCATTAAAAAAAAGCATAATAAAGTTTCAAATTGTGAGTCAACAACAGAAATTTGGAAAATTGTAGAGGTTACCCACAAGGGTAAAATTCAAGTTAAAGAAGAAAAAAAAAAAAAAAACAACATATTTATTCATAATTATGAACTTTTCAAAATAGAAGCATACAGTGAATTATTGATTTATCCACTAGATTTATAGATATCAAATACGACATTCATGCACTAGAGAAGACCTTCTCCAATGCTAAAAAAGTAAAATAAAAAATATTTCCCTCAAAGACGAAATCATCTCTTTTTCAGGTATAAATTTATTGAAAAATCCAAAGTTGTTCTTAAAAATAAATAAAAAATGACTAAGAAAAGAAGAATAATGACCTAAATACTTGTCTTGAAAGATTTACTAAAGGTCAAATGAATTTGGAAATAATATTGGGTAGCCAAAAGCATGACATTGACAAATGCATGTGGAATAGACTATAATTTTTTTCAAGAAACATAAGTATTAAAAGGAATATTTTGTCAAAACAAAGCCTTTAGGACTAGTCCAAGTACCATGTGTAATTTTTATGGTTGGCTTGGTTATATTATTTGTATTTGCATTGTTAGAAAATCGACATCTACTTCTAAATTACTTATGTTGGGGGTACAAAAATGTCACTCTTAAGCCTATGGATGGATTACCTAAATGATTGTAGTCGAATGCCATAAAGGACTTAACCTACCTTCACTAGATACCAATTGGTTTTTTAGATGAGATGGTCAAAGCTTGGATCATCATGTTAGGGGAGGGATTGTTGGGGGTGCGACAATGCCATTATTAATCCATGGATGGGTCATCCAAATGATGGTGGTTGAATACCATAAAGGCTTAACCTACCTTTATTGGACATCAATTGGTTTTCAGATGAAATGATCAAAGCTCAATTCAAGAAGTTGAATTCTAAAAGAAAGAAAAGTTAACTCAAGGACCTAAGAAGGTGTGGATACTTAAAGTAACCTAAATTTGTTTTATAGGAAACCATTCAAGAAGAAAGAATGATATGTAACCATTTGAGGAAATTTAAAGGAAATGATCATTAGCTTTGAAATAATTGGTAAACATATATTTCTTATAATTAAAAATGCATTGATAGTTTACAAGCATACATCTTTAACAAAAATGTGTTAAAATTATTCCTTCATCCTTCATTGTATCCAAATCTTCTTTGACAAGAATGTCTTAATATTATTTTTTTTTTTTGAAATGTTTAATCTAAATCAATTATAAATAACATATACCCTTTTATAGCAATATCCATGATATGTGATCAATCTAACCCTCTTTGTTGAGAAAGTGTCAAATTGAGGATGAGCTAGGAATAAAAGAGAAAACTGATCATAGCTTGGCTTAATAACAAGGAAAAGTGGAGGAGGATGCAACACTAAAAAAAATTGGGAAATTTTTTTTTTTTTTAAAAAAGAAAAAAACTCCACAACAAAGTTAGAAAGCAAACAAAAAACCTTTCAAAAAAAAATGAGAGTGTCAATTATCATCAAATAACCAAATTGGTACAAGAGGGGTAAAGTTTTTGCTCTTAACTTAGAAATGCATCCAATTGATATTACTCTTATATTATTGAATTAATTTTTTTGGGCAAAAATTGATGATTTTTGGATTATGGTCATGTAAGGAAAAATGATAAATCATTTAGAAGCTTGATTTAGGTAATTTTTTAGAATCAAAGTTCATGAAATGGTATGCTAGAAACAAGATTAGGCTAGTAGACCAAGTTTTGAATCAAGAAGAAGATATGGTCTATTAGAAAACTTTGCTTCTAAGATTAGTCTTGAATCAAGTAGAATAGTATTTGTTTTTTCATATTTTAGAGTTTTTATTTTGTATCAAATGAATGTTAAAACTGATATATATATATATATATATATATTAGAAAACCTCCCACTTTTGCTAGTAAATTTTTCCAAATCATTTCTTAAATTGAAAAAGGCTTTTTAAAGCATTTTTTTTTTCTTGAAAAACAATTTCAAATGAAAAGGGGGAGAAGTGGTAAAAATGATTTCAATTTGCAAATTTCTTTTGTAAAATTATGCTACTTATTGTTTTATCATATTTGGAATTACTATTAAATCTTCTCATTAAGTTACTTGTGACCTTTTGTTGATGACAAAAAAAGGGGAGATATTAGGTTGCTACATTGGAAAAGTAGTGCTAATAGTGCTAATTTTTTACTTCCCAAGCTTCAAACTAATATGTGGTTTGCTCCAAAATAATCTTGGAAAGTTCTCTAAAATTCAATTCAAAATCAAAATTACCTTCATTCAATCTTTAACTATCTTACAACTTTTCTCCAATTTTGCTTAGACTTGTTTGATCATGACTTCATCTTCTCCAATCACCTTTATAGGCTCCATCACTCATGCCTAATGCTCATAACTTGTCCTTTTTGGTTTTGTTTGACTCTTGTCATGTTACTTAAGTCTCAAGTCTCCTTTTAATCATATTTTATTCCCTTACGATCATGACTGAAAAATGCCCTCACAATTAGCTTTTTTTTTTTTCATCCTTTAAACCTGAGATTTGACTTAATATATATTATAAAATCATTGTCATTTGAGATAAGTGCATATAAAATGATAATATGAATGTAGTACTTGTTCGGCTTTCAGGTTGAGTTTGAATTGGGAAGTTGTCAACCCAATTAATCTTGATTCAATCATCAATATAATTTTGAGTTGGATTAATCCTAAGTTGCAGTGGTACCTTTATAGGATAGTATATATATGCTCAAGTCCTAAAGAATGTATTTAGTTTTTCATCTGAAAAATCAAACAATCTAAGGGATTGATCAGCAGCGGGAGCCGTGCATGGAGGCATGTAAGCAGGAGGGTGACGCATGCTTGCAGCACTGGTGTCTCCATTCTTCACTATAAACACAAAGTCCATACCCCAGCTCAAGTGTCTGTCATAGTGACAATGCATAAACCACACACCTATCAACCAAAACACCGTACATGTTAATTAGCATTCATAACATTCAACTATAAATTTTTTTAAAAGTTTAAGCTTACAAAATGTTGGCTCAACATGCATATTATACTCCTAGTCCTTAATAGTCTCTTTTACGATCGACCTCATATATGTGAAAAGATAGAAAGAATTTGGATATCCAACAGACAAAATGCAAATTGCAAAGAGGGGTCGAGTCAAACTCAAGATCTCCTGCCAAATCAAGTTTTGATACCATATTGAATTACTAATTTTTCAAAAAGTTAAACTTATAAAATTTAAACTTAATATACATATTATACTACTTAACTCATAATATATATACATCCATATAAACAAAATCACCTTTGTTAAAATTGTGTTTGAGAATATTTTGAAGAAAAAAAAATTATCAATGAATAATGATAATCTAAATCAAATAATAATAAGTTAGATCTATAACTATATTACTTTTTATACCACAAGTTAGTTTTTCTTTTGATTTTGTTGTTTTGGATTTTATTCTTTTTATTAACAATTTATATTTATTTGAAACACAAAGTTTTTCTTGACCCTAGAAAATAAAGTTAAGCTTGACTAATACAATTTTGTTATAAAATAAAAATACAATTATAATTTAAGTTTTATTCTATATGAAATAATATTTTGAAATTTATAGTAATGTAATTATACCAATTTAATATCTGATATTTTTTGTATATTACAAAAAAATATTCAAGTGCATGTAATAAATTCTATAATAATGGCATCATACGTGATATATCTAGAACTTCAAAATTCAAATACGGATTATTAAAAAATACAATTAAAGGGTACGAAGTCTCATTTTCTTAATTCTGTTTTCAAAATTAAAAAAAAAAAAATCCAAACTAATGTTTTAGAGAGAGAGAGAGAGAGAGAGAGAGAGAATCATTTCTCGAAAACGCAATTTTCCTTTCAGCGGCACGTGAGTCCATGGTCTTTCCCTATCCATAAGCCAGAAGTAAAGTATTGGGCCATGTCCAACCCAACCCACATCGAGACCGATACTCCTCCTTGGGTTGGGCTATTGGATTAAATGGAAAATATTTGGGCCTTGTTGCTTGGGTTTCGAGATGGTCAGCCCATATCAAGATCCTAAGGCTAAGTCCGATCCTATCTGTTATTTACCCACAGTATGCAATCTCTCAACAAGAAAAAGTGAAAAACATACCAGGATTATTTGCAATGAATCTTATGGTAGCCCACCCCTCCTGAGGAACTTCCACAGTGTTCACTAGAGGTGGATCCACCAAATTGTACCCTTTCGGGTCAGTCTCTTTGTCAAAATTTCCGATTCCGGTTCCGATAACGTAGAAGCTATGCCCATGAAGATGCATTGGATGAGCCTCAGAATCATCCAAGACATCAGTCCCTTGGAACACTATCTCCACTGTTTCATTATATTCCAAAACCTTCACCTTAGTCCCCCTCATTGGCAATGCAGTATTAATCGGCAGATCCTGCCCTGTGTAGTTATAAGAACTAGGCGGATCGTTTGGGAAATCTGCTTCATAAATTCCACTAATATTCCTGCATTAGGGTTTAATCAAATTCCTGATAAACACCATCCTTCACAACAAACAGAATATATCTACGTACCTGTAGTAGGCCATCAACACATCAATAGGGGGGTTAACCCAACTTATGTTGTTCATGCTTGCGGCCAACTTGCTCCCATTCCCATTTATCCCGTTACACGAACTATTGGTTCCAAGAAACTCCCCCATTGAAACTACTATAAACATTCGGGTAGTCGCGTTTTTCGGCACATTTGTGGGGTGTTCTAAGCTGGCCAAGCTTCTAAACCGGGTGGTGAAGTTGGCAACCGCGATGAAGTCCTTGTAAGAAGGAAGGGTGGATGATGGAAAGAAAGGAGAAGATGGAGGAGTGTAGTTGCCTCTATACTGGAGGATTGCTGTTGCATTGGCGTGGTCAAAGTATAATATATCAGGTTTAGTGTTGGAGTATTGTCTAGCAGCCATGTAATAGTGGCCAAGAGTCTGGTTCGCCGTGACCAAAACATCCATTGTTTGTCCAGGGCTGATGACGAGGTAGGTGTTGGTTACGGGTTTGACGTAGGCAGCGTCGAGTCCAACGAGGGTGATGGTGTGGTTAGCGATGGAGAAGAAGAAATCCGCGTTCATACCTGCATTGACGATGCGGAGAAGATAGGCCTTGCCGTAATCAACCAGCATACGGTATGTTGTTTCTGCAACAAGGAAAAGTTGCCTATAGTTTAAAAAAGTACGTAGAAGAGATATGATTATTCTTTATTTCGTTTTTTCTTGTACGATGTTTGGGTAACTTCTTTTCAAATGTACGTTAAAGATGGTGATTGTTACTAATTAACTAGCCTCTATCAGCATAATTTTTCCCCTGTTAAGAATTTGTTGCAGACATTTTCCTCTCTTAAGTTTAAGAATTATACCGAAAAATAATAAGGAAAATACTCATCTTTTCAATTACTATGTGAATATTTTGTGATATATATAAATTTGAATACCATTAGAGCAGGGACATAAATCTCCTGGCTGGCCGTTGAAGGTGTAAGCATCTGACCTGGGTGTATCCTCACCGGTTTCAAGGGCCTGCTCCACCATCTGCCTCAGATCTCTCTTATACCAACATGCTGCTAATTCATTACCAAACCAAGGTAAACATTTTCTATTATTCATCGTGATAAATATTAATAATTTATTTTTTATAAATTATAAACAAGCTGATAATTTAATATAAAATTCTAGATTATGTACACATCTATTTTTTGGCCTGGCTTACTAAGACCACGCACTTGCAGAGTGGTCAAATTCTACCTTTGAATGAAAGTAAGACTTTTCAGCCATAAAATTCTTGGACTAAATGTATAAAAAAATTTATATGAAACATGAGACATACCAAGGACGATGACTTCTTCTTCATCAGGCTTAGGAAATGGATAAACGGTTCCCGCAGCTGGTAAGACGACGATGGCACCATGGACTGTGGCTCGAGTCCATTCACTATGGGCATGCCACCAGAGGGTTCCTTCTTCGGTAGTAAACGTCACCTCGTAAGTGAAATTTGTTCCTGGCTCAATTGGACACTGTGTGATGAACTCTTGACCATCTGACCATGGATTCCTTGGTTGCTTTACTCCATGCCTGTGCGCATATATTGTATTAATATTCTGTGATTTTTTACGTGGTATACAATATTATCCATAGGTTGTCTCCTGCATTCTATATGGAAGGTTAGTTTGATCAGATTCTTGGATTGCATAATGGAAAATTTTCTGCTTTGTGGATTACATGGATCTGTTACCATAATCCACTCACGGAGCCATCATAGGCTCAGGGGAGCACATGTCCCCTTCAAATTTCAAAAGTGAAAACATTCTTTTATTGAAGAATTTAAAAAAAATTTAAATTAAAAATTTAAGTGTATGTTTTGATAAATTTCCTATTTTCTACTTTTAAAATAGGAAATAGCTAGTAACTCTTAGAAACTTACTTTGAAAAGTAACGATTTTTAACAATATTTTTTTAAAAAAAACAAATTAGATATAAAAAAATTTTACTACCTTAAAATTTAAAGTTTCTTGAAGTGATTTTTAATGATATAAAGTAAATCTATAATTTTTTTTTATAAGATGTTCTCCTTTTATATAGAAGTTTTTATTTAAACAGACATAAGTTTGCCTTTAAAAGAAAATAATTTTGCGTGAAAAAAATTAAGATAAAAAAATTGATTAGTATGAATAATAAATAGATTTTATAAAATATTTATTTATTTTATTTAATGCTTATAAAATTAATTTTATTTAAATCCTAATATATATTATAAAATAAATCCTGATAAAATGATTTTTATATTAAAGTTTTTTTCAAAGTAGGTTTTTTTTTTTTTTTTTTCTTTTTTTTTTTGTTTGAGATATTTCTTAAATGTTCAAATTTTTAGATATAGAGAAATAGTTACTAATTTACACATAACTGTATGATTATTCAAATTATATGTTATTAACAAAATTTAATTTTATTTCAATATTTGATATTTTATTAAATTTTTTTAATGGTAAGTTATTTTTATTTTATTGAGTTTAAATATTTAATTTTTAGTTTAGTCAAACATTTATAATTTACAAATGACTTTATAAGTTTTAATAATTTTATCAATTTCAAGTGATTTATTTTAATTATTCAAAAAATTGAAAATTTATTAATAAAATTATTGAATTTTTCTTTACTCTTTCTAGTAAAAAAAATTATAAAAAATATCTTCTTTTTTTTTTTTTTTCGGGTCAGAGTTCATGTTTTTGAAAATATTATTTGAATATTTTGATAAATTTTTAATAAAGTGGAAAACATTTATGTCAATATTTTTAAAAATTTTGTTATTTAACTTGATACCTCATAATATTTTTTCTTCTTTCATAACTAATAGGGCTTAAGTTATCGACTAAGAGTACATTTCTAAAATATAAAAATTTATCAATATTTAGTATATATAGTCCATAATCCCATCTCATTTTACTTATACTTTTGAATGGTTAACTTTAAACAATGAATTAAGTAAAACATTTGTCTTATTTTTTGGGCTTGAATGAAAAAAGGTATAAACAAATAAGTACCTTAATGGAGACTTTATAACGGTGCATGGAAGAAAGGGAAAAAAAATCATTAACTTAAAGAAACATTTCTGGTACGTGTGAGAAGAAGAAACTAAAGTGGTGTTTGAGATGAAATCAAGTGTTTCAGATGGTGGAGCCAGCACTTTACATCGGAGGGCAACTTTAGTAGACATAAATTTTACCGATTAAAAGCAATTGTGGCCCTCAGCACTATAGTCTAACAAGTAGACTTATGAAGGAGAGTTTTTTTTTTTTTTTTTTCTAACATTTTCAAAGGAGGCACCTATCCCCCTGGGCCGAGCTAGCTCCGCCGCTGGGTTTTTCGTCCTCACCAAGCCAGTAAGATCGAGGGGGAGAGACATTACCAGTGGATGGTGGCACCATAGTATCCATGATTGTGAACATTTACGAAGACTGTATCCCCTTTGTGGACTCGAATCACTGGCCCTGGGAAACTTCCGTTTACTGTCAATATGCTTTTCGTACTGCACAGCCTTGTAAAATTGCTCTCCTTCAGCTACAATACATGACAGAAAACAATAAAATCACTACTGCTTCACATTTCAGTGTTGATTAAACCTATTAAGAAGTACTCACAACAAATTCGTAGTAATGGATGTTCCCTTGAGCCATGCAAAGAGTCATCCCACCGATAAAAAACAGGAGCCCCGCACCTAAAAAGCCTGGGCAGAGATGACCAATGTTTTCCAACCCCATTATTTCTCAGTCTTCCCCAATCTCCTAGGAACAGATTTTCTCAGTTTTTCTAAGCTCCCCAGATTCTTTATGATGCTCATCAGAACTCAACTACAAGTTTGGCATTTATACATGATAAATGTGTTGATGTGCATATTAATCATTTCTCAGCCACCAAAATATATGGTAGCCGGAGGCTGATTTCTTGGTAAGCATGAGCGTTGAAAGGGAGCTACAACTCCTCCAACATTTTCGGGTTAAGTAGTTTCACCACATATATCGCACCGTAAACTTTTCGAGTTCAATGAAATAGAGTTTGGATCACCAAATTCTAACAATAATTAATTAAAAAAATAAATAAATGAATGGTAAAAATGGGTGCTTGCAAAGTATCCTTTGAAAAGATATGAAATTGTACACACAAAATTTAAAATTTTTAACTTAAAGTTTCTAAGATCTGATTTTGATCTAATTTTATTTTTATTAAATTGAATTGAAATCACGTGCAACTTGAAATAAGATATAATTTTATTTTATTATAATAAAAATGAAATTATGTTGCATCATATGAATACACAAAGAAAATTACGCTTCAAAGATCAACTATATTTAAAAGTCAAAGTTTGAAGTTTTGTTCTAATAACATGAATTTCACGTGGATATGAGCCAAAAATTATATCTTGCAGTCAAAACTTTACCTAGCACAAACTAGCCTCAATTTTAAAGCAATTCTAGGTTTTAATTCTAGGGGTGGATAATTAATTTTAATTTTTTTTTATTTGATTAACAGTATATTTTATAATAATTTTCAGAAGTATTTTCAGTCTTTCTAACACTTAAAAATATTTATCTTTCAAATATTATAATAATATTATAAACACTTCCTAAAATTAATGTCAAACATACTCTAAGAGTATGTTTAATAGTGATTTTACAAAATGTTTCTGGCCTCCTCGATATTTAAAAATAAAAAATTATGCATTAAAAATGTTAAAATCACTCTTAAATGTACTCAAAAAATACATTTGATAATAATTTCAAAAGGTATTTTTAAATTTTCTAACACTCGTAAACGAGTGAATGTTTACCTTTAATAATATTCATGATTGTACCTCACATTAGATTCTAGATTATACTCTTTACTCTACATTTGCAAAAATTTGTTGGCTGCTGCTAAATAAAGGTATGGCAAACTGTCCAAGTTAGTCATCCAGGAAATTTAAAAAAATAAAAAATATTCTTAATTTTTGAAACATTCAATAATTATTCAAATTTATATTTTCTTTTATAGTTTGGAAAAAGGAAAATTCAATTTGATGAGTTAAGATAATTCAATGGATTTTGTTGAATTTATTAAATTTTATTATTTAATTCTTACTCTGGAAATTAACTTTATTTAGGAATACTGATTTCATTTTTATTTTTTTTACACTATCAAACAATAAATTTATAAGAGAAATAAGATAAGGAAAAACTAATGAGTACGATAAAGAATTTTTAAAAAATAAAAAATAAAACTGAGAGTTCTAGTCTACAAGAACACATTTATTTTAGCTTATTATATTAAGTTAATTTTGACAAAAATAATATTCTTAAATACATTTAACATGCTTAAAAACTTAAATTAAATCATTAATTTATTACAGAATTCACCAAATGTCCCCTCATTGCATTGGAAAATAAGTAATATTAGAATAATTAAAAATAGATTTATTTCTAATTATAATTACAAAGCATAATTTGATCTCTCTTTTCAAAAGGGATTGTTTTTTTTTTTTTTTTTTTTTTGAAAAGCTGGTGGTAATAATGAAAGAGGCCACCTATTTTGATAATTCTTGTGAAGTATAAGATAAAAGAGGGAAAATTTTCTCTAATATTATAAAACTAGAATAAACATAATATAAGCTGGAAAGAAAATTGAGAGAAAGAGAATGAACTCGAGCAAACTTTTTTGCTCGAGATGATTTTTTTCATTCCAATAGTCTTTTATAAGCTTATACAAAATTCATTAATTGCTATTTCATTTATGGTCTCATTAAATATAATAAATGAAGCTTAAATAGTACATGAAAGGTAGGAAATGGAGCAAATTGAAGAGGGGAAGAGGGAAGAAAGTTGTGGTTATCCACCATGTATTGAATACATTTATAATATCAAATACCATTTAGTTGGGATGTAATTACAACTGAAAAAAATCGATAAACTGATCCAAATCAACCAAAATCAATCATGTTTGTTCAATTTTCAAAAAAAAAAAAGGTCGGTTCAGTTTGAGAATTTTGAAAACCAATTTTGTTGGTTCGATTTTTTATTTTCTTATCTTCTAACTGATAAAAATTGAACCAAACCGATATCTTAAAACTTATATATACTTATTTGATATTTGAAAAAAAAATTTATATTAGATTCTAATTCATTCTTTTTATATTATGATCAAATTAATTCTAAATGCATTTAATATTTTTTTAACATTAAATCTAAGTTAGTTTCAATTAATTTTAAAAACAAATTAGACTTAGGATCTAATATAAACACAAATTAATAAGAGTTCAAAACAAATACAAATCTACAACTAGGTTTAGGACTAAAAAAGGTTAATAAGTTAGGTCAAAACTGATTTGCAAAAATCGAACCGAACCAATCTAATCATAAAAGATCTGATTTAGTTCAGTTTTTTCACTCCAAGTTTGGTCAGTTCAGTTTTTATCATATATAAAATCGACTATATTGGTTCAATTCATTTTTTATCCAATAACCGACGGAAGTGACCTTATTTACAACCCTACCATTTAGCAAAATAATAGGTCATTTAACAAAGCAATATGCCCCAATGGATAAATTTTTTCAAGGTATTTAAAGCATTTTAAGGCATGTGAATTTTTTTTTCAAAACATTTAAAACATGTAGCCCCACATTAGTGTTAATAAATAGACACTTAAATTTTAAACCAAAATTTTGGCTTTTAACGATAATAAATTGGAATGTATGATAATAATATAATTTGGCATATAAAATAAAAATTCCTTTAAAAAATATTTTCAAAATAGCATCAAATGTGTTTTATGAAACATTTCTATTTCTAATGTAATTTTTATTTTAACTTAAAAAAACAGGTTTCATAATGATATAATAAGAATGATGATTGTTCTTATAAATTTTTTCTATTTTTAATTAATAAATTATGTTTTTGTATTGAGTTTAAGAAAGATAGAATGTCTAATTTTAATATTTGGGTAGTCTAAAAGGATTTTAAAAATATGCAGAATGATTAATAATACTCAGTTTTTAATAATAAAATAATTTCAAAATATAATATAATTTTTAAATATTTTTTTTCTTTTTTCCCTTCGCACAATGTTTTGATCTTAATTTCTATTTTTTTTTTTGCTTTCTTTTTCAATGTATCAAGTGGATGATGTTAATGCTATTACTTTTCTTATAAAATATAGTTAGAATAAAAATATATTATACTTACAATATAAATATCCTAATATTATAATATATGATATCAAAATCTAATTGAGAAAATTTTGAACCTTTTAATGAAATTGATCATATCATACTTCCTAAAATACTTATATTATGAATTGTCTTTAAAATCAAATGAAGTATATATTAATTTGAATTTAAAAAACTTATGATTTTTTTAATAAAAACGATTAATTAATTCCAATGCATTGAATTAATAATATTAATATATTGATAAGATGCGTTAATAGTGATGTCAATAGAATATAAATAGGTATTTCTAAAACTATTAATATCATAAAATATAAACAACTTAAATGCATTACACTTATAATATAAATATTAATATTACGATATGATAAATTATGACATAAAATAATTTAAATTTATTTTGAATTTTTTCATATGTTATACTACCAAGAAAATATTTGTATGTTATTCAGTTAATAAATGGTCATGAAAAATAACTCATCATTCTATTAGGGTATCAAAGTTTTTATTTGACCATGAGAAATTGTTAAAGTTTGTTGTTGCATGGTGTGTAGTAACCATATATGATCAACTATGAGTCTATATTATGACTTGGTTCAATATATGATCAACCCACCGTCATGGTACTATGGTAGTAGGCCACATGGGTTTGAACAAAAAGGAGGGTTTATTAGTTAATTGGTTTGGTATGAATTGGCAATCCCTTAGTGGGTCAGAAAAAGCAAGGCCAGGGGGACCTGGCCTTCCAGAAAAAAATGTCGTTTTCTGATTAGTGGGAAATTAGGAGGATTTGAAGCAGGAAAAAGGTAGAAGATTAGCATGAGTCAGTGGATCCACTGACTAATGCGACACAAAAGAAAAAAAAGACTAACAGTCAAAAAGTAATGCACCAACAAAAACTTGTCTTCTAGGTCCCAAAATTTTAGGCATTGGCTGCAACAATACCCCTTGTTGCCTGTAAAATTTCCCCTCAGATTCCCCTCCCATGGAAAACTGATATGAAATTGTCCCGAGAGATAGAGGAGGCTAGGTTAGCTTGATAATCGGTTGAAAGACGTAAGATGACCCTACTTTTTTAAGATAAAAAAGGATAGACATAATGTCTCAAGTCAATATTTAAGTATTAAATGCTACGGTGTTAAAGTAACCATGCCATACTTTTAGAAAAAGTTGGAACGACCGTTGAAGGGTGCCTATACCCAAAACCGACACAGATGGTTAGGTAGAGAATACCTAAGGCGTGAGACAACTCTCACTAAGTTACTCAATGAGTAGTTTACTGCTTTGGCCTCTTTCATTGAAACCATTCTTCACTCTTGTACAACTACTCGAGGCCTTCACGAGCCCTATATATCAGCTAGTTATAAAACCCTAAGCTCCAAGAATGCAGCATAAATGTGAGATTCCAGCCCACCACCACCCACCAGGCTACTAGGCTACCAGGCATGAACGTGTCTGTCTAACATGGGCAAGGATGAGATAGTCATTTTGCGGTAGCGCGTGCAAATAATATACAACTCTGACCATGGCAACTTGAAAAGGAAAAAAAGAAAAAGTTAAGGGGCTGTTATGGTTAATGGAGTATTGTTGTATTCAGTTCTGGTACCGATCACCAGTTCCTCAATCATCAGCTATTTAAAGGGTTGGGACAGAGACTAAATTCTCTACCAGCTATTTGCAGGTCGAAAGTGTCCACAGCTTTGCTGCTCACTTTCGTGGCTGACTGTTAGGTCGATCCCAAGTTCCAAAACATGTGCCAGTGGAAAAGGATGTATTTACAACATGGGCAGATTGCTTATATTCAAAGTTTGAAAACAAGCCAAGTAGAAGCAAATTAATTGGATTGCCAGCAGTCAAAAATTCAGTATTTAAAATGTATGCGCTACTAGAAAAAAAAAAAGGGCTTTACAGATCGACTGGAGTTATGATCCAATTGGGAGACAGATCTTAGGATAATAATACAAGTAGAGACACCTTACTCATGCAAATAACAGCTCTTGGTGATCAATTAATGTAGTGGCCTTTTTGTTCTTTGCATGTGTAATTATTCTATTCATACTCAGAAGGTGACGAGAGAAATACAATGAACTCCCAGCTATTTGTAAACGAAAATAACTCTATATATATATGGTTTAAAGGAATAATTGAAATAATAACTATTCACTGGAATTTCTCTTAAAGAAAAATTAGGGACTAAATTAAAATCAGATTAATTTAAGAAATGAGATACGATCTGATCCCTATCTGATCCTTTAATTCTTTAGGGAAGGAACTAGATTTGAGCTTTGATCTGATTTGGATCTTTACATGATGTGGCTCATATATTTTTTGGCTTAGGGTAAGAATGTTTAATTTTGGATTTAAGATGCGAGCTATATCTTTAAATCTTGGAAGACTTTGAAAAGTTTCTTTAATCATCAGAGCGAGTTTTTTCCAACTCTTTTCAAGTGTGGAAGTCCTCTCATACCTGCTAATTTGATTTTAAAAGTAAAGAAAATTTAGAGGTGTTAAAGAGGACATATTTAGATAACTATTCCAATCCCCGGTAAATATTAATTTTTTTTAACTAAACTTAATATTTAGGGGGGTTTTAACACATTTGATGACTTGACCCTTAAAATATTATCCTATAATTAAAATTAATATTTAAAAATTTGGAAAAAAAATATTTAAATACTTTTTAATCTATTTTTAATGGGATTTGAGGTTGACGTTTTAATTATCAAATTTAAAATTTTTATTTATATTAATAATTATATTTCAATTATCAAAATTTTCATTTTTTTGTTATCATATGGTAAATTTTATTTTATTACATATGTTATTTTATCATGTCTTATGATATGTGTCAATTTTTTATTTGGTCATTGATGAACATATGTCATTTTGTGACTTGTCCCTTGATTACACGTGACAATCAATAAGTGGTTAAAAAAAAATTTGTATCTTTAATTTGAGAAATGTTGTGGACGAAGTTGATAAATGCATTTATTTCATAGATGGTAAATAATTATTATATTGTTGAAATACAAAAGTTATCATCATGTCTTTTTTAAATGATTAGGTATTGAAAAATATTATTTTGGATAGATATCACTAGGTGATGTCATGCATGCATTTTTAAGTTCATGGTTGATACCTTTGTTCAACAATCTAAATCTTATCAGATATAATTGTCCAGATTTCCAATTTTGTTAGGTAACCATGTCATAACATTTCCTTTTTATTAATTATTTTATACTAAAGTCACATGTATCATGCAATTTACCTTGTAAATACCCCTCCAATGGGCTGCACCATAGAGCATGAAAAGGTGTTGCAAATCAAGAAAAGAAGACCAAAAAAACGTATCTTCTAGTTTTGAAAATGAAAGCAAAACCCACTTTCATATAGAAGATATAGGAGATAGGTGCCTATGTTCCCAGCTATAGGACCACAAGGGCGCATCACTTTGAAATGGTCATACCACTGATTTCAAAGTTTGGAAGCTGGACCCAGTTGTGCCAGACACATTCAACCCCACACAAACTTGTAAATTCACTACATTTTCTAGAAAGAAGATTTAGGGGTCCTTGCATATCTTTGCCTTTAAAAGCAAACAGAAGGCAGCAGTAAACTATGTGGTGGTGTCTCATTCTTCTATATGGGTCCTTTTGGTTTGTTTTTGTTTTTTTGTTCTTTTTTCGTTTTTTTGTTTTTGTTTTGTTTTTTTTTTTTTTTTTGTCCTTTAATATACTACCATCAACTTTTCATTTAAGCTTATGGAATTGTTGCATATTATACAATTCCCTTAAAAAATTAAAATAAATCTAGAAAACCTATCATATTTTCTAGCAAGAAGGGGTCCATGCATATCTTTCCCTTTAAAAGCAAATTAACCAAAGACAACACTAAGCTATGTGGTGGTGTCTCATTCTTCTATATGGGTCCTTTTGGTTTTGTTTTTGTTTTTTTCGTTTTTGTCTTTTAATATACTGCCATCAATTTTTCATTCAAGCTAGTGTAACGGAATTGTTGTATATTATATACTTCGGTATTATAAATTAAATAAAGAGGAGATAACTAGCTCTCTTTGCTCTTTGTATTTTCTATGAATGTTTTTATTTTGTATGGATTGAGAGTTCATTGTACATAATTTGAGCTTGGTTTGGGAAGTTATGAATTGTTTTATAAGGATTGAGAGTTCTTTGTATATAATTTGAGCTTGGTTTGGGAAGTTATGAATGACTTAGGCATTTGGATTGCATTGTAAAAGGGTACTTATTCCTTGTCGTACTTTTTTTTTTATATATTTGTGAATTTGTTTGTCATATTTTTCATTGATTGTTCTATATCCATTGCTATTATAAATCCACCATCATTCTTCTCCTTTTGTTATTTATTTATTATTTATCTATCTTTGTTATTGAAAAAATGCATGATAAATTCAATCTTTATTACTTGTTTATTTAATTTATGTCATGTGAAACAAATCTAGTCATACACTAAGAAATAAAGTTTTTTGGAGAATAACCTAATAAACTCAATTTTTTTTAATAAACTGAAAATTTATTTTAAACAGAGATTTAATCTTTTTTTTATAGTAACCAAGCTCTCTGATTTTCTTAATTATTTTTAATTTTTTTTAATAGATTGTGATTTTGCTTTCTATAAATCTTTTTAAAATAAATCCGACCCATTTTTTTTTTAAACGCCTTTCCAATATATTTGAAATCTTGTTTATTTTCCTCTTAAATAATAATTTTAAAATCATTTTTTTATAAAATTAAATTTTCTTTTATTCTTTCTTTCTTTTTTTTTAAAATAAATCACAAAGTTTTTCTTAATAAAATTGAAAACAATTCTTTTTAACCAAATAAAGATAAAAATCACTTTTTTAATAAAATAAAATAAATACTCCATCTCAATTACGATAACTAGAACTCCTAATGTCTAAAAGATAACTTCCAATGGTTGGAAAAGACTCCTACCTTCACTTCATAAGGAACTCAAAGGCACACTTGCTCTGATAAATGTAATGTACCTCCCTAAAATATCCACTGTGATTGTAAGAGATTTAGGGGTGAAATCTCTTTTCCCTATTGTTCAAGTAATTGTTGCCTTGGAAGATAATCCTAGCAAGCCTTGCATTGAAGCAAGTTCTATAATTGGATCGCGTAGGCTAAATTCTATTTTTGAACAAAAATCATTTTCAAATCAAGTTTGAGCGAAATATTTTCGATACATAAATATGTAAAAGAAAATTTTCATAACAATTACTAAATCTTTTTTTAAAACAATTGTTTGATTGAAATATCATTTTATAAATAAAATTGTAAAAAAGGTTAAACAAAAATCCTTCTTAGATAATTTTGTAAAAATCTTTTTTAAAAGGGTAAAATTCTTTTCCAAGTAAATTAAAGTTGAAAGAAAAATATTTTTTAATAAAATTTAAGCAAAATTTCATTGTTAGATAAACCTTTTTTTTTTTTTTTGGGGGGGGGGGGAGAGGGGGGAAGGAGAAATTCCTCTTTTAAATAAAGGTAAAAAAAACTAGTTTTTTATTTTTTATTTTTTTTATAATAAAAGTTAAACAAAAATTCTCATTTTTTTTAATAAAATTGTAAAAGTGTTATAAAATATGAGAATTTATCGGATTATGGGAACTTGTGAATGATCATCCATATTAATGTATATCTCTTTGTGACTTCTTATAAAAGCGAGATACTTATAATGAAAATCAATTCTATTCTCTTCCTTTGTTCTAATTTCTCTTTCTTTTCTTCTCCTTTCACTTTATAATTTTACAACACGTTATTAGCACGAGTAGTCTCTGCAAAAAAAATAGAAAGATTTTAAAGAAATAGAAAGATTTTTCTCTATTTAGAGAAATAGAAAGACGTTCTTCCCTTTAGAGAAATAGAAAGATGTTATTCCCTTCAAAAAATAGAAAGATCTCTATTCTTTTTCACAAAAAGGCATGTGATAAACTTATATCATGATTTTCTATTTTATTACCCTTTGATCTCTATTTTTATTTATTTTATTGGAATGCATAAATATGTACAATCCTTATAACCAGAAGTTATGAGATAAATTATAAATTATAGGATAAATTCATAACTAGAAGTTATGAAAAATATATACAATTCCTATAACCAGAAGTTATGGGATAAATTAAAAATTATTGGGTAAATTCATAACCAGAAGTTATGGGATAAATTATAAATTATGGGGTAAATTCATAACCAGAAGTTATGAAAAATATGTGCAATTCCTATAACCAGAAGTTATGGGGAAAAATTACAGAATTACAAATACATGACTAGAAGTTATGTATATGATCCCCAATTATTTATTTTTAATTATACGGTATAACTGGATGTTATACCAAACAATATTATATAGCTAAAAGTTATAAAATAAATAAATAAATGTTCATAGCCTGAAGCTATGTATAAATCTACATAATGAAAGTTCATAGCCCAAAGCTATGTACAAATCTACCTAATGAATAGTTCATAACCTGAAGTTATAAACAAATTTATATAAAAAACAGTTCATAGCCTGAAGTTACGTACAAATTTAAATATTTTCTTGTTCTGACAAAATAATTATGGCCTGAAGCTATGAAATATATTAACTTTTAATTTCTTTAATTTCTTTTAATTATATTGTGTAACTAGAAGTTATACATAAATAGTTCATAGCTTGAAGTTATGTACAAATTTGAATATTTTCTAGTTTTGACAAAATAATCATAACTCAAAGTTATGAAAAATATTGATTTTTTATTTTTATTTCGTACTCATTTATTCTTCACAACAGGAATTATGGAAAACAATTTTTATTAACAATTGTTTCATAGCCAGAAGCTATGCATACAATTTTTAATTTTCTTGTATAACCAGAAGTTATACATACAATTTCTAATTCCTTTATATAACTATAAGTTATACATACAATTTCTAATTCCTTTGTATAACCAGAAGTTATTCAAAACAAAATTGTCAATGAATCTTGGAGCTATGATCAAATAAGAAAATCAAGCATCCTTGCAAGATCACGCAAAAACACTGATTTTCCTTCGTCATCGTCTCCATGAAGGTTTAACAAAAAAAAAAGAGCTTTTGATGAGAGATCACTAGTCTCATCCAACTAGATCTGAATCATTCCTTGAAGTGAATGCAATATTGTCCCAAACTCATGGACAATGATGAGGACATGGTCCTGGTCGTGAAAGAAATCCCCAATACCATGGTTCTTATAGTAATAATTCACCAAATTCTCAAAAAATGAAAGCCTCATTACACCACCAGAAGTGGAATAATACTGAGGTAAAACAAGAAAATGGGAAGTATTTACAAGATAAACCTCCTAAGATTCATGAGAATAATTATTATAGATGTGGTATGAAGGGGCATTGGTCGCGTACCTATTGTACACCCAAACATTTTGTTGGCCTTTATCAAGCCTCAATAAAAGCAAAAGGAAAGGAAGTTAAAAAGAACTTCATTGATAGTGATGGTCAAGTGGATCTAACCCATTTAGATGTTTCGGATTTCTTTGAGAATCCTAATGGGAAAATTGACCATCTAATTGGTGATGGAAATGTTTGTTATGATTAAACATTATGTTTTTATTTAGTTCTTTGCAAATAGGTTTATTTTGTTATCATCTTGGAACAACTATGTACCTTGAAGATACATAATTTTTTAAAATTTTGTTATATAACCAGAAGTTATATAAATATTATTATTCATAACCCGAAGTTATGAAAATAAGAAAATTAATATTCTTTGTGTTAATCAAAGGTTATGCCAAAGTTGTTAATATGTACTTTCTTATGGCTAGAAGCTATAGAGAACAAAATTGTTAACTAACAATTTTGTACAACTTTATGAAATTTATGTAACCAGAAGTTATAATGAAATATATTATAGCCTGGAGCTATGATAACAAGCATGTAGATAATATTTACATATTATCAAAATATTAACATTTTGTATATCAAGTTATACAAATAGGTAAGTGTTTGATAGTTTTTATAAATTTCTATTATTAGAAGTTATATTGTCATTAGTAGAAAAATTTACATATGTTATTGCATGTTGCCGCATATGGTATTTTTATTAATGCAATAATTTCATTATCCAAAATAATTTTGAAATTACAATAGGTTCAACTATTGTTCTCAATATATTATGTTATATCTTTACATATATGTTCAGATGGATTTGTAGTATTTCAATTAAAGTTTTGGGACAATAAGATGCTTTAAATCATGATATGTTCTCTTGAAATTTTGATTTGTGAATTAATTTTTGTACATTGATTTAGATCATAATTATATTTTGAATAAAATTATTGATCTATCACTACAATTAGTTTGATTATTGAAATACTTCCTAATTATTTCATGTATAAATTGCTCCATACTTACAAAATCAAATGTGTGAGATATTTAAGAAACATATAACTTTAAATTATTTTTTCATATTTGTTTCATTGTGTTATATATGCTTTCATTACGTTTACACAACTTATTATGTTATCATTGATGACTAATATTTTTCCATTGATTTTAACTCTTTTTCTATGACAATATTTCTTCAACTCTATAAAGATGAGGTCTTTATGATAATGTTTTATGGCTTGTTACTTTGATGAAGCTCTTGTCTCATTAATTGCACAACATTGATGACAAACAATGTTAATACCATATCAGGTGATAGAAACCTGATTAAAGGCTCCAGAAGAGCTTATACCATGTCACTAGTAATATTTGATTCCATGTGAATGACATTTTATACGATACTAGATCCAGAAGAATCTTATAAGACCAACTTGGTCCCTTGGGGTAAAAGATCATATGAATGTGCATTATAAAACCAGAAGTTTTTATTTAGTGACTAGTCTACCTATACACTTAAATGGTAGAATGACTTGTTGTGCAGATTATCATTTTAATGAGACAATTTTCCCGCCGTTAGGGGGAGAAGAGCCAGTTCCAGAAGAACGGCATGAAATCATTTGGAATGCATTAACTTTGACTCATCTTGATCCTCGTACAAATCAATGTGAACTATAAGTTAAAAGGATCATTCATTTGCAAAATCTTGCAAATCAATTACAAGATGCATTCATTAATACAAAAAAAAATAAAAATGACAAAGTCATATATCCTGGTTGCAAATATTCTAGCACAGATTGATGTCCCTGTAGGACAAATAACAAATGAATCTAAGATACGCCTGAAGCGTGGTAGACTTGTCGGCTCAAAGGATGTAACTCCCCAGAAGAGGAGAACTAAAGAAAAACTTGGCACTCTAGAAGAGACCATCAAAATGACTGATCAGTTTAAAATTGATAAAGCTATTGCCCCAGAAGAGGCACAAATAATATAGAAAGTCCCTGAAGAGGCACATATTAAATAAGAAGCCCTTGAAGAGGCACATATTGAACGAGAAGCCCTCGAAGAGGCACAGGTACCTGAAAATTGTGAGATCTCAGTAAGTTATGTATACATGAGAGAAAAATGGGATCAAAATAATATTATTTTCACTTTCCAAGTGGCTTCCATAACAAATGATGAAGATCCTCAACCATGAAATGTGGAAGAATGTCGACATAGAAATGATTGGCCAAAATGGAAAGAAGCTATACAGGCAAAGTTAAACTCATTAACAAAATGAGAAGTTTTTGGACCTGTAGTCCATACACCTGAAGATGTAAAGCCTGTTGGGTACAAATGGGTATTTGTACGAAAACTCAATGAGAATAATGAGATCATAAGATATAAAGTGCGATTAGTAGCACAAGGTTTCTCATAGAAACCTAGTATTGACTACGAGGAGACATTCTCTCCTGTCATGGACACAATCACATTTCGTTTCTTAATTAATTTGGCAGTCCCAGAAGGACTAGATATGCGTCTCATGAATGTTATTACAACATATTTATATGGATCCATGGATAATGATATATATATAAAAATCCCTGAAGGATTTAAATTGCCTGAAGCAAATTGTACAAAGCCTCGTAGCATGTACTCAATCAAGTTACAACAATCCTTGTATGGATTAAAGTAATTTGGACGCATGTGGTACAATCGCCTTAGCGAATACTTGCTAAAAGAAGGGTATGTGAATAACCCTGTATGCCCATGCATCTTCATTAAGAAATCAAAAATCGGATTTGCAATTATTGTAGTGTATGTTGATGAATTAAATCTTGTTGGAACTCCTGAAGAGCTCACAAGAACAACAAACTACTTGAAAAAGGAATTTGAGATGAAAGATCTTGGAAAAACAAAAATTTGTCTCAACCTGTAGATCGAGCATTTTCTAAATGGAGTTTTAGTACATCAATCAACATACATTAAGAAAGTTTTGAAGCGTTTTTATATGGATAAAGTGCATCCTTTAAGTTCTCCAATGGTTGTTTGATCACTTGATGTGAAAAAAGACTCATTTTGTCCTTGCGAAAAAGGATGAAGAATTACTTGGTCCTGAAGTACCATATCTTAGTGCTATTGGTGCACTTATGTATCTTGCCGATTATACACATTCAGACATTGCTTTTTTTTGTCAATTTATTAGCAAGATACAGTTCTGCTCCAACTCGAAGACATTGGAAAGGCATCAAACATATACTGCGTTATCTTAGTGGAACTACTAGTATGAGTCTATTTTACTCAAGGGAATCAAAAGCAACAATTGCTTGGATATGCAGATACAGGATATCTTTCAGATCCACCTAAAGGTAGGTCACAAACAGGGTATGTGTTTAATTACAATGGTACTACTATCTTATGGAGATCCATCAAACAAGCAATGGTGGTCACATTATCAAATCATTCAGAAATTTTTGCAATTCATGAAGTAAGCCGTGAATGTGTATGACTAAGGTCAATGATCCAACATATACAAGAAACATGTGGACTACCTTCCATAAAAGGCAATGCAACCGTGTTACATGAAGATAATGTTGTATCTTCCCTAAATTCTTCTATACTCACAAGCTCCAAAAGAAAGGTGAGATTGATGTTCAACAAATTCGGTCATGCAATAATCTAGCAGATCTATTCACAAAGGCGTTACCTTCGATCACCTTGAAAAAGTTAAGGTATGACTTTGGAATGCAAAGATTGAGACATCTATCATTTGAAATATTGAAGAAATCATAATCATGTTTACATGAGGGGGAGAATGATAATATGGATATATTGCACTCTTTTTTCCTTTGTCCAGGTTTTGTCCCATTGGGTTTTACTGGCAAGGTTTTTAACGAGGTAGTTAAGTAATCTAAAAGAATATTGTACTTTTTTTCCTTCACTAGGGTTTTTTCCCATGGGGTTTTTCTTAGTAAGGTTTTAATGAGGCATATTCTTATGATCATCCAAGGGGGAGTGTTATAAAATATGAGAATTTATCGGATTATGGGAACTTGTGGATGATCATCCATATTAATGTATATCTCTTTGTGACTCCCGATAAAAGGGAGATACTTCTAATAAAAATCAATTCTATTCTTTTCCTACATTCTAATTTCTCTTTCTTTTCTTCTCCTTTCACTTTATAATTTTACAACAAAAAGTAATTTTTTGTTTTTTATAAATAAAATTGAATTGAGATCATTTTATGCATAAAATTTGTGAAATTCATTTTGTAATAGAAGTCAAATTATTTCCTTTTGATAAAATTGTGAAAATACAACATTCTTTTTTTAACATAATGATTCATCCCCAATTGGTGTTCTGATTGATTCAGATCAATCAACTGATATGCTTTGATTTCGATCCTCAGACGGGAGTTATCAACAAAATTTATAAACCTATTTCACCATATACTAGGGTAGCATAGCTAACATAGCATAGTGGCTCTAGGATCGTCCACAGAGATGGGTTTTCACTTCACAATTGATATTAGTTCAAAAGCTAAATTGGTGGTTTTCCTTTCCAAGGTTAGCTTTAAAAGAAAACACAAGTTTGCATGAAAACGAATGGTTTTAAGTTAACCAAACTGAAAATAACTAAAAGTAATTAGAAAGAAAGATGTTTCTTGGGATTTTAGGTCACTAGGATCAGGTGCCAATACAAAAGAAGAGATTCCGGTCACTTGTTTCTTTTCCTCGCATTGGGGATTTAACATATAGTTATTTCCCGAACTGGTGTGGTACAGATGCTTACCATTAATGGGTTCAAACACTAAATCCCTTTCACTGATACACCTTGCAATGGCTCGTACCTCTCACCTAGCACTTTCCATTCAAGGTGATCTTTAACCTTGGATTACCCGTCAAAAGCTCGCAAGAGATAACTAATGGATATCTCCTTAGAGTCCAAAAGCTTACCAAGTGTTGGCTATTCTAGAAAATCCTACCTTCAAACCACCTCCCAAAGGCTTGCAAGAGATAAACTAGTGTATCTCAATGGACGGAGACCACTTGCCTTATCAAGTGTTGGCCCAGGTGATTCAAAGGCGTTTTAAGTTAACTAAAAACATAGAAACCATAAACGGGTCACACTTTCTTTTCATTAAATATGGAAACAACAAAAACTCACGCTTATGTAGCCGGCACCTTACTTAGCTTCCTTCACCCAAGAGACAAAAAGCCTAGCCTCTCATCCTCTGAGGAAAAATCCTCAGAGTTTGTTTGGCTAGAAAGAAAATGAAAGAGAAAACAAAAAGAGAAGGAAAAATAGAGCAAGGCTCTATATATTTTATATATCTACATGATGATTACAATGGATGCAAGAGAACATATATAGGGAAGTTTTTCCAACCTTCCTAGCTAAGTAATTCTCTAATTGGTGGATTACAAGGAGAGTTTGGGGATTTAGACATCAAATATCTAAAGCAAAAAGATCTCAAGATGTCGGTTGCAGCTATCGGGTAGCTTCAGGAGGACACTGCGGCACTGTGCAAAATGGCTGTGAAATTTCGCAGCAAAAGGACAACATTTTCGCAGCTAAAGGTTGATTTCGTAGCCGTGCAACATTCTGCCTTCAGCTTGGAGTGATCTGTTTGCAATGGTTGTAACTCCTTCATTTCAACTCCGAATCGTGCACCGTTTGAAGCATTGGATTTTTGACTTCCTGAGCTTTAAAATGGTATATAGAATGTAGGAAATGGACTCCAAAAAGTGCTCCAAAAGTGCCCAAGAAGACTGCAGTTGCTGTCCTCTATTTTGCTTCATGGCAGATTTCTCTTTGCTTCCCTCCTTGCATTCCGGATTTGCTTATGGCAGAGGACTTTAAAGCTTCAAGGCTTTGGCTCTTCATGTTTCTGAGCTTTCCATTGCTTTGCCATGGATTCCAAAGAACTCTCCTCAATCTTGGATTGCTTTGGTGATCAAATAGCTAACAAAAACACCAAAACTTACACACTTTGATTAGAATTGATTGCAAAGGTCCTTAATATGTTAATTGGGTTAAAAGGTGATAACTACTACTCAAAAGTGTTTAAAAGAGTTAATTACAAGCTTACAAAATAGCATTTTTGAGTAGTAATCACATAATTTTAAAGTTTCTTTTTTAAATAAAAAAGACAAATCAAATTGGATTGCTTTTATGAATAAAATTATGAAAATTATTTTTTTAAGAAAATTGGATAAATATCTTTTTTGAATTTTTTTTAAAAATAAATTTGAAACCTTTCAAAGAAAAAATAACAAATTTGAAATCCTTTTTTTATAGAATCAAGATAATTTTTTTATAGTGCCTCTAATAAAATTGAAAAAAATATTTACTTAAATCAAACAATGATAAAAAAAATAAAAAATCTAATAATTTTTTTTATAAAATCAAATAATAAATCGTTTTTGGAAAATAAAGAAAGGATTGAATTATATTTTGTAAAAAGCCTTTTTTCTATCAAAAATTATTTTTACAAATAGAATTGAATTGGATTTTAATACTTATAGGATGAAGAAAGCTTGTTATAGTGCGTCTAATAAAATTGGAAAAATCTTTCCTTAAATCAAACAAAGATAAAAATAAAAAATAAAAAAATCTAATATTTTTTTTTAAAAATCAAATAATAAATCATTTTTGGCAAATAAAGAAAGGATTGAATTATATTTTGTAAAAATCCTTTTTTTTTTTATCAAAAATTACTTTTACAAATAAAATTGAATTGAATTTTAATACTTGTAAGTAAATTTGTAAAATCCTTGTTTTCAACAAATGTAATAAAAATCACTTTCGTTTGCAAATAAAATTGAATTGAAATATATTTTGTAGATAAATTTATAAAAAATTATTTTTCTAAATAATTTGTAAAAATCACCTTTCTTAAATAGTAAAGATTGTAAAAATTCATTATTTTCTAGAAAAGTAAATAAAAATCATCTTTCTTGTAAATAAAATCAAATTGATTTTTTTAATTGTATTTAATAAATTCTTTCAATAATAATGAGTAAGAATAACTTTCTTGAAAATAAAACTTGAATACAAAAATAGAATTGAATCAAATCATTTGTTGAAAATAAATTAAAACTTTGTTTGTAAATAAATAATTTGAAATTGATTTTTTTTAAATAAAATCTTTTTGAAACTTCCTAAAAATGTGTTGTAATCTTTAAAATAATCAAATCATTTTTTTTATTAATTTAATAAATTGACTTGTGTAATTCTCTTTGTTATTCTTTTTGTATTCTTGTAATGTATATGATTTTTGTATTCTTGTAATGACAACTCAATTGAGGATGTTTAGAAGGTCAAGCTTGAACTCGAGTAAAGGGAAACATAATGTTTGATTAATCGATCAATGGATACCTTCTTATTGTGCCTTTGTTGTATTTTTACATGTTTTTAAGGCACATATGAATTTGGTATGATGATTTTTTTGTATTTATATATTGCTTCTTGTTATCATGTGTGCTTGTGTATATCTGCTCATGTTTGTATATATATATATGTTTACATCCACTTTGTATGATTGTATGTTGCATGACTATCCTCTCTCTGCGTAGTGCATGACTTGCTTATCTGTGTGGGACTCACATGCATTCCCTTGCTTCAATTTGAGCTATATATATATATATATATATATGTATTTGAGACATTTCCTTATATTTTTCATTTTAGTTGTATTTTTCTTATTCAATTGGGTTGTATTATTTGGTTATGAATGACCATTTCTTTGTACTATGCTTGCTCTTTAACTGAGCTAGTGATTAGGAGTAGGGTCTAAATTTGGGCTATACAAGATTTGAAAGTTGTTGTGCTATCATCAAACTAGTACCATGTCATCAACACTAATACTACTTGTGTGATGCCAGAGTCACCTCATCAATAATGTTATGTTACAACTTGATCTTCATTAATATCCCATCACTAATATCAATGTTGGGATTGAGTCCCTAAAAGTAAGACATGATATAACAAAGTTAGACTTAATTGTCCCCTTGTTATCTTTTTGGTATATTGACATTGATTTGAGCATTCGAGCCATGTCTTTTACATTGTACATGACTTATGTGCATTAGGAGTTGCACGAAAGACACAAGTCATGGGTTCCTTATAAATAGATAAGTTATCCACAGTCGGTTCATAGATTTCGACATTTTAGTAGAGACTATAGTGTGTCATCTCCTAATTGGAGGAATGATTTGTCTTAGTTGTCAGGATGGGTTTCCCATAGCGAGTGCATTAGTGTATGTGATGCATACTGGACAGAACTTACGGTGAATTATGATGCAAGCTTTGCATCATGATTCACCAAACTACTATATTGCATGAACTCTCAACCTTGAGAGGATATTGAGCTTGTGGCAAAATCAATAGGAGACTTTGACCTATGGATAAGACCATAAAGTGGACATATATCCCTAGTCAACGGGTTTGACCCTAAAGTGGAGACAAAATGTTTGACTTTGGTTTATTTAACCCTAATCAATGGGTTATAATTGTTGACTTTTGGTTTCGTCCACCTTAAAAGGAACAAATTTGAGGCTAACCACTCATTTGTAAAGTCTCACCTAACTGGGCACCATTTGTTATTTAATAACTAAAGTAAAAACATTTTGAAGGTATTTGATTTGAATTTGATATGAAACAGTTTTAAAATAGATATGAGAATGTTTAGTTGAAAAGTTTTAAATGTATTAGCATGTTTGAACTCAAAAGTTTTTATGAAAAAGATTTAATATTGTATCTCTTATTTGCAATCATAATTGAAAAAGTTCTATCTATAACACTATATTAGTATTTTTCTTATTGGGCTTTGAGCTCATTTCCTTTCGTTGACAAATTTTTAGATAATCTCAGTTTAGGCGAGGAGTGATGGCTAGGTTGGAGAATTTTTTTGATTAAGATTTTAGTTCAAACTTTATTTTAGACATTGGTTAGATGTTAAAATTTAATTTTCATTTAAATTATTTGAGTTTGGAGTTATTTGGACAATAATACTTTAGTTGATGTCTTAGTTTTAAAGTTAAGAATTGGGGATTATAGAATTTATTTATTTTACTAGTTTGAATATGAATTTAGTAATTGAAAACCATCCAATTACAAGTTGAATGTTTATGTCATTTCCACTTTCAGCCTTTGGGCTTGAGGTGTAAAATGACCATCATGCCTTTGGAGTGGGTTTTGGGCCGTGACAAAATTTGTCACAATTATTGAGTTTACTTGACATGTACTATGAGATTAAATTCTAAGGATCATAATACAAAAATAAAACATATTGACACTAGACAAAAGATAGATGAATAAAAGAAGTCATCATAATAGATGAATAAAATAAGTCTTTAAAGGACTCAAAACATAATAAATCAATTTCTAACATTCAATTGTTATTTTAAAATTTTGATATTAAAACTTCAAGTATAGCCACCAAAATAAAACTAGAAATAAAAATAATCTACATCATAAGATAGGCATTAAAAAAGAAAAAAAGAAAAAAAAAAGTAGATTCCAATTAATTTAATCGACAACCAAAGGTTGCGTTGATCAATTGGATAGTTAAGGAAAACTCAAGCTGCACCCATGTCACCAGTAAGAGTTTGATATGCTTTCACATGGGATACATCTCACTTATGCCTTCAACTTTAGTAATCTCTTCAAATAATTGCTCTTTTGTGTAATTTTGAAGGTTGCTTCTATCAAGAGCCACTACAATTACATCCATGCTAGCTCTAATTAACCTTAATTCTTCACTAACAATGTCAACATATTTTGTTTTTCGTTTTTTCCTTTCTTTACTCGTCTTTGGTGTAGAAATGAATACGTTTGCCTGCAGATGAGAAAGATGTTTCAGTTGTTGCTTCCTTCTCAACAAAAGAAAATTGCTAATGATTCTCATTTTCACTACAGTTTACTAAAACTTTTATAGGTGTGCATGGAATACAAGGAGTTAGAGCTTTTCCCCTACTTAACAACTTTAAAATATTTTTAAAAAAGTGGCAACAAATAGAAAAATAATTACGATTCAAAATGTCTCTCTGAAATCTCAAGCTTCCCATCTGCAAAAATATACTCTTATATACCAAAAGCCTTACTTTTTTCAAACCCATTACACCTCATTTCAACTGTTGAAGCTATATTTTATTGGGTTCCTGTATTCTTAATCTCATATTTTATATGTTAAGTACACTACCATATTGATATTTGTTCTGTTATAACACATTGGACCATCTCTTCCCTCATTCTATATAAGCTTATTTTCAACATTGCACAGATACCATCACAAACAATACTCTATAGCTCCATTGATTGTTCAAGGTAGAAGAGTATTACTTCTTCTTTAATAACTCTCTGCACTATACTCTTTAATTTATGAATCAAATAAATAAAAAATTAAACCAAACTTTGTTCTATATATCTCTTCTTTTGTTATTCTTTGTTGGGGTGTCCATATATATGTTCATGGTTTGTTGTATGAGTTGTACTTCAAAGTAGTAGTTTTGAGATTCTATGGGTTGTTTCTCCCTTACAATTTGTAAACAAAACCTAGTTTCTTAAGACTGACGTTAGCAATTACTGCTTTGTTTGCTCATTGTAGTTTTTATTTTTATTTTTTTCCTACCATAACCAGAAACATTTTTAATGTTGAGTTGAAACCTGCTTCTCAAGGTTTGAAAACCATTATTAGGAATTATCATTAATATTCAATGCATGCCTTGAAGTAGAAGTTCATGTAAAGGAAGCCAAAATAATGCTTAATAAGAGGTAGTTAGTTATATTATTATCATGATTTACATACATAGAATCTCACTTGTAGATCACGCTTATGCCGTAAGCAACTCTTAATTTGTAATAGATCCGTAGGAGTGGGGCTCTAGGCCTTCAATACCAAACTGTAGTGCAGCCAAGTTGGCTTTGAATGAGCATGGTTTGACTCACAAAATCTCAAGATTCTCCACCACACTCCAAAATCCAAGCTATTATATTTGCCCTACTCCTCTACTATTTGGGTTTATTTGGCGGTCCACTTTTGGTAAGCAAGCTAGGTTGAAGCTTCCATAAGCCAAAGACTTGAATTGGTTTGATCTATGGTTTCATAGCACTACCAAAATAAAGTAATTCAAGTGGAAAGAACTAATAACAAGATAAGTTTTGCTGCTGAGGACATTTACAAATAGTCCGTGGAGACCCTTTTCCAGTATAATTTGAGACAATTGCTAGTGGGGTTGCCTAAGAACTATTATCCAAGGTTGGTTACGCTCCTATTTCAAACAATGCAAATTGAAGATTTAAGGGTGAAATGAAAGTAACCAAGGTTGAAGTTGATGGAATTGCTTATTAGCTCGATATAAAGGCTTATCTCAAGCACCTTCTTAGTACAGTGCTTCAAGTGGATTGACTGTATGCATGCACTAAAGACTTACACAACAAAAGAGATTTTACAAGAATAATCCAAACAACTATTGCAAAGAGAATGGTCTCCTGAACATATGTAATCGATTGTGCATTAATTAAGAAGGCTTCTAAAGTTAGATGAGTTGTTTAAAATTTTTAAGAGGAAATTTGTAAGCGTCACATAATTATATTGGAATCCACGTTTTAAAATTTTAATTTCTTTCTAATATGGGAGTAAACTTTTTCTTTCTTTCTTATAAATTTCATTTGGGAATGATTTAAAAATAAATAAATAAAAGCCCTTCTAAATATTTAGAAAACACTTTCTTATAAATATTAATTAGGTCGATGGTAAGGTTAAATTTTGGATGGCTTCATATTTTTTGCTTTAACTGAAAATTGAAATTAAAATAATAATTTTTAGTGGGCAATGTTGATGTTATGAAAGTTTTACTAAGCATCCAAAATATAATTTTTATAAGAAATAACAATTTTATGACTTTTATACCAAACTTTTTATTTTTTTTAAGTTATAAGCTTTTTTAAAAACAATTAAATAGATATAAAAAATTTTATTAAGCTTAATTTTTTTTTTTTTACTTTTAAAAGTCAATCCAAATAAAATTTAAATATTTGAAAATCACTTTTAAAAATGCCAAAAATCACTTAAAAATAATTTCTAAACAAGTACTTGGTAATAATCCTTTTAAAAAATTATTATTTTAAAGTTAAACATACTATCAAAACATTTTTTTTATTTAAATTTACATTTAAATACTAAGTGAGTTTCTTTTTAAAAAAATTATTTATAATGGTAGTGTCTGTGGCCTAGACGAGGAAGGGATTCGTACCAGATGGATGGGAAGATCCCACAAAAGCGTTCTTAATTTATTTTTTAATTCATGAAATTTCATTTATTGTTATTTATTTTTTGGGATTTAATTCTTTATAATTATTTTTGAGTGTTTATAAAGATGGTAGTCTGTCCACCTTTGTTCGCTCGTAACATTGTCCTGAACTTCTTGCTCTACTCCAGCCAAAACTACTGATGAGACAATGGTGAATGAATAATCATTAATTTATTTCTTAATTCAATGGCATTGGAATCTCAGCTGGAATCCAAGAAACGAAAGTTTAATTACTTAAATCTTTTTTTGACATACCACTCAAGACTGCACAACTTTCCTAACTCCCAACTTTATTGACTTGGACTTGGACAGTTCGGTCAATTGTAGCAGCTTAGTTAGAGTTAAACCAACGTTGTTATTTAAAATAAATAAATAAATGTAAAATAACATATGAAAATATAAAGTATTTGAATCAATTTAATTTACAAAAACCAGTTATTTGTTTTTACTAATTATTATTTAATTTAAGAAAACAGGAAAGGGTTTATTTTAATAAAAAATAAAAAATAAAAAATAAAAAATGGGGTTTGAAAAGTAATTAAACCACAATGAAATGGACTTGAGTTCTTTCAGTGTGGAAATGAAGGATGTTAAACCATCCCATTTCAAACTTTTCTAGTACAATCATGTTGAAATTGGAATGGCTAAAAGTTGTCCAATCAAGTTACACTTATTGTGGACACGGCAATATTCAGAGGCTTCTTAGGATTCAATGAAACAGGAACACAACATCAATTTCACTTTTTCATAATCCAAGATTTCCAAGGCAAATTCCACCATAGCATATCTCCAAGATTGTTGCAAAGTCCACAATCTTTATTCACTTTAACAATCCAAGAAGTTGACAAATTAATAATCCCAGACACAATATTCTACAGCTTTACATTATTCTTGTTATTTTAATTGAAGAGGAATACTAACTTAGTAACAATTTATTTGAATAAAAAATAAATAACGAAAGCTCAATAATACAAATATTCAATGAAATCTTGGGCATGTTACTTCTTTGCAGCTTCAACATGGTGGCATGTCGGATGGCGGAGGCAACATTTGAGCTTCTGGGTATTTACCATTTTTCACTATGAACGCAGTGTCCATGCCCCAAGTCAGATGGCGCTCTATATGACAGTGCATGAACCACACTCCTGCAACAGAGAAAATATACCAATATTACACCTAACATATTATAATATTAAGAAAAATTATTTCCTTGATATGCAGGGTGGCAGTTTCGAGGGTTTTGTTTTTTGTGTGTGTAATAGAGGACATGAGTGCTTGCAACATACCAGGGTTGGATGCCTTGAATCTGATTGCAGCCCAACCATTTTTAGGAACAGCGATGGTATTCTGAAGGGGAGGATCCACCAGATTATAGCGCAAAGGGTCCCTATTTTTATCGAAATTCCCAAATCCCCATCCAACAACATAAAAACTGTATCCATGGAGATGCATGGGGTGGTCTGTCCCTGCAACCAAGTTTGTCCCTTGAAAAACAATCTCCACTGTGGAGTTATACTCGAGCACCCTTACTTCTGTTCCGTTTCTCGGCGTCTCATACTTTAATGGAGGATACTCAGCTGTAAAATCGAACACCAGTGGTGGAACGCTAGGAAATTTATCTTCATATACACCACTAATGTTATAATAGTAGGCTTGCAGTATGTCGATTGTCGGGGATTGGAAGCTTATGTTGTTTATACTTGTAGCGAGCCGCGACTTATTGGGCCCTAAACATGAATCATTGGCACATGGGAACGTGTTCATAGAAATAGAGTAAATCAATTTAGTGCCTATGTTCAATGGGACATTGCAAGGATGTTCTGGATCCGCTAAGCTTCGAAGGCTGCCCGTGAAGTAAACCGATGCATTTGTGTCATTGTGCCCAGGAAGATGAGGCAAGGAGGGAGGTGAAGATGGAGTGTAGTATCCACTGTACTGTACAACGGCTGTGGTGGTTGTGTTATCATACTTGACTCCATAGGCACTGGAATAAACTTTAGCCGCCATGTAATAGTGATCCGGGCGTTGGTTAGCTTCTAGTAAGACATCGAAGGTTTGGCCAGGTGATATTGTGATATAATCTCGTGTCAATGGCTTGGTGTAGCTACCATCTGTTCCAACCACTGTCATTTTATGCTTGGCAATGGAAAAGAAGAGAATGTCCTGCAAGGCAGCATTGATTATGCGAAGTAGATAGGTCTTTCCATGATCCACCGTTAACTTGAATGTGCCTGAAATTAGAAAGGGAAAGTTATATACTTATGACTAGCTAGCCAAAAGAAAAAGAAAATGGTTTCGTGAGGATCCACCAATTATGAAGTGATTGATTGATTAGGGGTGCAAACTTGGTTCCATAATAATTATAGTTGGACCAGCCTTTTCTTATGTATTAAATCATGGCTCTGCCATCTTCATAGCTATGTTCCTCTTTCTTAGCATTAAGCTTCAAATATGTTGGTGTTAATAAGAAAATTAAAGTAATATGGTTACCATGCAGGAAAATGAAATCGTGTACAATTTTCAAATGATAAGTTAAACTTTGTACCTGATTTTGAGCATGGATGTAGATCCCCAGGTTGTCCATTTATCAAGTAAGAATCAGAGACATTGGGGTCAGCTCCGGTTGCAAGCATCTCCTCTAGAACTGCATTCACATCACTCTTCCACCATTCTCCTGCATTTCAATAATTCCAATAATTTTAGATTTTGCTTTGCTTGTTGATTCATAATATGTAAATTAACCTTTAAAGTAATGACAATTGTACCTAATATGATAGGAACTTCTGCATTAGGTTTGGGAAAAGGATACTTGGTTTCGTTCTTGGGATAGACGATTATAGCTTCATGAACAGTGGCGCGGGTCCAATCACTGTGAGCATGCCACCATAGAGTCCCTTCCTCAGAGGAAAGGATGATCTTTTGGGTAAACTTTGACCCTGGGGGAATTGGACATTGTGTGATATACTCGGGACCATCTGTCCATGGATATCTAGGCATCTTCACCCCATGCTTGCAAAATAATAACTATACGTCAACACTGGTACTAATTTTCAAACTAACTAAAGATGGCATGTAGCAATGAACTGAAGCAAATAACCCTAAAGCATTGTTTTAAATTTGACTTTGCAAAGCAATATATTGCAGTCCCCTCTTAGAAATAAAAGAATCTATGCCATGCAGGCATGTTGGCGCAATCTTTCTGGGAGACACACACATGACCTACCAGTGAATGGTAACGTTTTCTTTTCCTCTGTTATAAACGTCGACAATGATCGTCTCTCCTTTCTTAGCATATATAGTTGGCCCCGGAAATTGTCCATTTACTGTTAAGATGTTCTTGGTGCTACAAAGCCTTGTATATGAAGCTTCCCTCACCTGCAATCAATTAAAAGTTAACCATGCATCCTGGTGCCAAATAAAAAAAATTACATGCACAAATTGTTGCATCGATCCAGTCATGCAAGTGTATAACCAATCAGAAATTGATAGCATGCATGAATGACTCAACGACACCAGGGTACCTGCAGACCTCATGATTGTCATACAGTGGAAAATGAGAGCCATACTGGTCCCTAAATATTATCAGAAGGTGGCATTAAGGCCAGAATCATGCATATATAGTATTTACCACAAAAGTATGCCGACGGGTTGAAGCTTCGCAATGGAGGCCACCACCAAAAAGAAGAAATGCTAAAATTTGTAAGAGGAAAACCTTCATGATCAGCCACATCTTCTTTGGAATAAAAGTTTCTTCGCTTGTCCTAAACACAACTACTTCAATTTTCTTACTATTTCTAATAGCAGGACTTAACTTCTCTTTGACATGAATGGAATGAATTCTTAAGGGTATTTATAGAGGCTGGAGAGAACCAAAACTAGAATTGGTGAAGTCTGGACAGCAACTTTTATGGCTGCTATCATCTTCAGCATGAATGCGTACACCGGATTAGGTATAGACGCGTTCATTCTGTGGGCACCTAACTGGTTTCCCTCCTTTGTAATTTCCTCGAACTTTTGCTGTATTTCTTTCATATATGATTCTTAATATAGTCAAGATGATTTCCTTGGGATACAATAATTGCTCGCCACGTGTCAATATAAAAGGAAGTGATTTGAATGTGAATTGGTTTTAAACGTTCTTCCGGGACCACTTCAGTATAATTATGGTATTTGATCACTTACCAAATTTTAAATAAACCAAATTTTGCCGTATTCCTTAGATTCTCCTCATTCAATATACAAGTTTGACTTTGAGAATTGACCATGAAATTAAATAAACGTGTTATTTAGAATAAATTTAAAACATTTTTCACATGTTTTTTATAGACTAATTCGAGAAATATTGATAAAATATATGTAAAATACTTTGAAAACTTTGACTCATATATAATTATGTAGTACCTTTAATTACCAAGATTAGCTAAGAAAACTATTTTCCATTAATAACTACTTTTAAAAATTATTTTCATAAATATTATTGACACTGACTGATATCTTAAGGAGCACTTTAATTAAGTAGGATCATTATATGGTGCTAACCATGCCATCAAGGAGAGAATTGCATGCAAGCCAGCTAAGCTTGATACCACAATAGCAGGTAGCTAAAACAGCTTTTCTAGCTAGCAGCTGGTTAGGTGGCCATTACCAAAAAGTTGGGCACATATAAGATGCCTTCATCGTAGCCATTTCCTGTTTTGTAAGTTGGTAAGCGTTACTCCTTGTTGCGCATCATATATGGCCCTCCTTTTGTCTTCGTTGGCAGTATAGATGAAAAGCGATTCTATATATGTTAACTACATATATAGTTTCAGCACCTCCGCATACACAGTTGACTATTTATATATTGCGCGACCGTAACTCCTATAAGAAGCTTCTAAGCAAGAACCATTATTTGTATGGACTCACGGCTCACAAAGATCAACTTCAACTTATTTTTTAAGATTCAAATTCAACTTTATCACGCTATTACGTACGTAATCTCTAACGTCATTTCTCAAGATTCAAGAATATGCATGCATGCATGCATCCATCATCAATGATTGAATTAAGGAGTCAGAGGTTGAAAATTTTAACGTACGTAATAATTCATTCCATTGAGAACGGATGTAACGTTTGCCTTAACTACAAGGGTTTCCTTATAGCAGCACAGGCTGTTAGATCATATCCGTTTTGTCTTTGTCACCGATGTTGATCTTTTCATACGAATCATATCCATATCATCTTAACGCTTCTTACTAGTTGATCACAATTAATTCCTCAATTGTTGAAAGAAAAGGTTAGGTTAAAGGATAAGAAGATTGTCCATTTTGACAAGGAGGGTTAAGCACGGCACTTGGGAGCAGCCTGGCTGGTGAAAAGATGCATAGAGTTTAGTTTAAACACGATAAGAGACATTCAGACAATTTCAAACATGAAATCTCCACCACTGGACCATCGAGTTATGAAGTGGGAAACGCCTGATGACTTTGAAAATCTCCATCATCAGACCACCTTGTTTGCTCGCTTACTTTTTGAAACTAGACCATTTCCACAATTGAAGTTGAAAGCATACACATTTGCATAGAAATTATAATGTTAAAAGGACAAATTTTTCAATGAAAATTAATGTACGATGCGAGTAATCAATTGCTCTTTTGGTGTCTTGACGTAACTTATTTGTTGTTGGCACCTAATCTGGGCTGAATGTAGAATTTTTCAAACATTCTCATTGGTTTTGTGGTGTATAAGATAATTGGACCTACATAAGAAAAATTCAAAATGAAATATAAATCCTCTTTGTCTAGCTTTATTTTTGGCTCATTCACGGTTGTTTCCCGTTTTTTTGAAACTTGAGAATTGAGACAATGAAAGACAAGATGATTAGCTAATTTGGGATTTCATAAGTTTCAATACAAAACACAAAAACATAATTTGTAAAATGTTGAAAATAGAATACAAATAATCCATTGTATGTTATGAATCACTTAAAACATCAATTGGGACCATGGTTTGAAATATCAGTAAACATGATATATGGGTAATTAGATTTTACAGATATATCGAAAATATCGAAAAAATATTGGTGGATATTTTAACAAAAATATAGGTGAAGTGAAAATTATTCAAAATAATAAATAGGTAAAAATACACATTTTAAAGTTATTTTATAAGTTTAATTGACATAGATATAATTAAGGAAAAAAATATCGATAAGCAAACATATATCGGTCTTAATATATAATTTATTATTTATCTTATCAAATTAATTTTAATTTATAAAAAATTATAACTTCATTATTATTATTTTTATATTTTAGTATTTTTTTGAATAAATTTATATTTTTAATATTTTAAAATAAAGACGTTCAACACTAAAAGGATAAAAATAAAAAATTTAAAAATGAATCGATAGTAATTTTTTAAAATAGGATTAAGGAGATAAATGATGATATATTTAATATTAAAACTATGATTTATTTAATTCAAATGCATTTAATAATGTAAAATAAATGATGATACATATACGATTTTTTAATCGTTATATTTTTTATATTTAATTATTGTATAAATTATATAAAAAAAAATACTTATTAAGAAAATTATAATGTTGGTTTTTATATTTTTATTAATCAATTAAATTAAATTTAAAATAAAATAATTAGAATTATTATTATTTTTTAATAATGAACTTTAACAAATTTAAATTGAATATATATTTACGAAAGGGGTGTTGGCCTAGTGGTAGCTAGGTTTAAACTTCAACCCTTTTGGTCGGTTCGAATCCCCCGATGGGCTATACGGTGAGTGGGGTTGTAAATATCACGATATTTCAGCATTTTTTGATATATATTTACAAAAGAAGTGTTGGCCTAATGGTAGCTAGGTCTTAACTTCAACCTTTTCGGCGCAATATTCCCGTCTTTATCATATCGTCCCTTTCCAAAATTTCCTGACATTTCAAACCATGATTGGGGCTCATATTATGTTTTTTTTTCAACAAAAAGCAGTTTTTAAATAATAAAATAAATAATTATAGATTTTTAAAAATAATAATTTAAAAAAAATATACAATCTATTGTTTATTTGTTGGTATATTATGTATATCTTGGTTATAATGGTTTTAACCACCTTAAAAAAACTATATTATCTAAAAAAAAGGGGAAAAAAAAAACCAAAAGTAAAGTAGGAAATAATTCAAATTTGTTTGTTTGGTTAATTGTACCGTATGCAAAAATAAAAAATAAAAATCATTACATAAATAAATTATGTAAAGATTTATATATTTTAAAATTATTTATAAACAGAAAAAATAACAAATAAATTTTAGGATGAATCATGTAAACATGTATTATGTATAAAATATGAATGAATTCAAAACTCAAAAAAATCACTTTTGCATAAAGTGCATTTTAAGAAAAATAATTTCCATTTCATGCATAAAAATAATAAATTTATGCATGTTTTCAAGAATACCCTTCAACCGATTGAAAGTGTACTCCCCAACCTTTTTTTTTTTTTTTTTCTCTCTCTCTCTTTTTAAAAAAAAAAAAAAAAAAATTTCTCACTTGAATGGCCAAATTTCTTGGCCTCCCCCCACCCTTTTTTTTTTTTCTCTTTTTTCCCTACCCACTTCCAGCCGCCACCTTCCCATCTTCTCACCAATTTAAATTAAGTTTTTTTTTTTTATTATAATTAAATGAATTAAGTTTTTTTCTTTTTTAATACTTTGACTTCAATTAATTTTATAGAATAATTCTCATTTTTTTCCTATTTTTGAAAACCTACTTAATTAAAATAGCAAACTTTATTTTTTAAAAGTACAATTCATTTATTCATTATTATTTTTATTTTTTATTAAATTTTTATTTTAACATCATTTGTAATTAATGTATTAAAATAAATTATTTTTTAATATAAAAATATACTCACCTATAATAATTAATAATCTAATAAATAAATACTAATATTTCAAATAATATTGATTTCAAATTGTAGACCCCTTTTAGGCATTTTTGTTTTAGCCAAGTGTCGTGGACACGTGTCGCTTTTCGACTGGCTACTATAGAATCACAATAGTGCTTCTGGAGGACGAATGGGGGCGTGACACTTGGGATGAGGGTTTCTGAAAAGGATCTGCAGGCCGTTAAGTTGCAGAGGGGAGCGTAGGAGAGAGGTGAGATTGGTTACCTGCAGGGAGTTGCTTTTCCAGCGGGAGGAGAAGATATTTTTTTTAAAAAAAAGGTTTTTGGCTGAGCAGGAGGGGAAGAGGGAGGGGGATTTTTCAGAGAGTTACAGAGGAGGTTTTCGCTTGGGGGGCAAGAAGTATTTTTCTGGTGGGAGGGCGTCCAAGGAAAGGAAACCAGGAAGGAGAGAAGGAGGAAGATATTTTGGGGTGATAAGGAAGGAGTTCTTAAAGGAAACCAGGAAGGAGAGAAGGGGGATGAGATATTTGGGGGTGTATTGAGGGAGTGATATTTTTTCTAGGTTGAGAGAGCAGAGGAGCGTATTCTGTAGCTTGGAGAAGAAGTTTTCGGTAACGGAGGGAATAAGACGTTTGGTGAAGGAAATAACAGAGAAAGAGAGTAGCTGCAGGTGAGTTTGAGGTGAGTTTCTTGTTCATTTTGATTAATATATTTCTCATCTCTTTCCTATTTGGTTGGCTCCACATTGCTTGTTGATTTGGGTTGAAAAATATGGATTATATGCTGTATTTTGTTTATTTCTGGGTTATTTTTATACCCTGTTGCTGTTAATCTCATTGTCATTCTTGTGGTTTAGCTTGGAGTTATTGATACTCTGTTTCTCATACACTCTGTAAGTCTAGCTTAAGATCTCCCCACCTGTATTAGCCCATGGATGTCACCTGAAATGAGGCTTGATACATTCATGCTTTACCTGATTCCCGGTCCATCTTTCTCCTAGTTTTCACTCTGGTCTCTGCCTTTGTTTTCATTCCTCTGATTTTTCCGTGTTTGTGGTGTTAAACATTCCATTTGAGATTTGGCTATCATGATCTGGGTGTGGCTGTGAGCCCCTAAGACTGAAAACCAGGATGCCATTGACGCTGCCATTGTAGGAATGCTTGCAGATCTGAAAGAGGTACGGTTTGAAATCACAGAGGTTCACTTCCTCCCGTTTAATCCTGTAGCCAAGCGGCCTGCTCTAACATACATTGATGCTGACGAGAAGAGGCATCGGGCTAGCAGGCACTTTATGGCAGCTTTGGCGGTGATGTTTATGCTTGGTATCCGGTGTCACCCCTAATAAGGCCAAGATGACCTCCCAGAGTCTTGGAGGCTGAGAGGATCCTGCTCGTGGCCCTCTCTATGATGCAGTGTCTATCAAGGAGATTGAGAAAGAAGCTGGTACTCTTCGTGAAATGCAAGTTAAAGTCGAAAGGGAGATGGGGTGCGGTTCCAGATTCTCTTAGTGTTTCTGCAACCTGGACCGAAAAGGAAGAGTTGCAGAGTTTCGACATGTAATGATGAGCCTCGGTGAGAAATTAACTGACGAAGGAATAGATGAAATGATTCAAGTGAGCACCTGGAAGGTTGAGATGCTCACTCAGTTTAGCTGCAAATCGATGATGGCCCTAGTCAGAACGAGGGCTCAGAGGCCTCGTCAACCTCTGATTTTAATAGGCTGCATATCTCCCGTAGTTCCCAAAGAGATATAGCCATGGAGAGCACGCCCATTTCCGATCTGATTACGGTGACGATGGAAGTAGTGATGGAGGCAGACGAAGAAAGTACCAGAATGGTTCAGAGAAAAACCAAATGATGGCCCCCACCGTCACCCCTCCTTGCCGTTGTGGGCTTGAAGTATGATCTGAAGCAGCCCCGCGCCGGTGATGGGAAGGAGCCCTCTGACGAATCTCTCAGCGCCACATGGGTGGTCAGATGCAACAGAGCAATGCTGTGGCGACTGCTCCTTATGATCATCCCGGCGGCGGGACTCTGCACAATGTAGGCCCTGCGAGTGACGCTAGGATGCAGTCATGGCGCGATGGCTCCAGTCCGCCGGATTGCAGCATCTGACCTCTCCATTGGCTTTCACCAGAATTGATCATCTGCTTATTAAGAAAGCTGCACAAAAAAGAGAAGCTGCGGATTGATTTGATAATGGGGGAGAAAGGCAGAGTGTGTGTGGCAGGCGCAGGAGGGTACATTGCTTCATGGGTCGTCAAGTTTCTTCTCTCCAAGGGATACATTGTCCATGGAACTGTTAGAGATCCCGGTGATGAAAAGAATGCTCATTTGAAGAAACTTGAGAAAGCATCTGATAACCTGAAATTCTTTAAGGCAGACTTGCTGCAGTACGAAGCTCTTTGTCCTGCTTTTGAAGGATGTAATGGGGTGTTCCATACTGCCAGTCCCGTTCCCCCTATGACTCTGGTAAATCTCGAGGTAGAATTAATGGAGCCATGAGGTGCCCCGCCACGTGGCTGCACCTGGACATAGTCTCCTCAGGTTGCTGTACGGGAAGTCAAGAAGGCGACCAAGGCATAAAGGAACCAATGGAGAACGTTAATGCATGTGCTGTGTGCTGCACAGTGGGGAGAAAAAGGAAAGCTTCTGTTTGGCCTGATATCAACAAGGACAGGACTGTGTTGAAAATAATTCGCGTTCTCTCTCCTGATGTTCCAAATGGTCAAGCAAGAACCAAATCGTCAAACTGATTGGTTCACCTCCTGATTATGTTGGTTATACTTAGGGTGGTCAGTTTACTGAGGCTGTCAGACGCCGACCTCACACCGTGGTTCTCTTTGATGAAATCGAGAAGGCTCATCTTGATGTCTTCGACGTGATGCTTCAGATTCTTGAGGATGGCAGGTTGACAGACAGCAAGGGCCGAACTGTGGACTGCAAGGGTACTCTCTTGATAATCACATCCGATGTTGGGTGCAGTGTGATCGAGAAGGGAGGCCGCATGATAGGATTGGATCTCGATTACGACGAAAAGGATAGCGGTTACAACCGAATTAAGAGCTTGGTGACAGAGGAACCGAAATAATATTTCAGGCCAGAGTTCTTGAAGAGATTGGATGAGATGATTGTTTTCCGACAGCTCACTAAGCTGGAGGCGAAAGACATTGCTGATATAATGTTGAAGGAGGTGTTTGAAAGGCTGAAGGCCAGGGACATAGAATTTCAGATGACCGAGAGGTTTAGAGATAGAGTGGTGGAGGAAGGGTACGACCCCAGATATGGTGCAAGGCCACAGAGAAGAGCCACAATGAGATTTTTAAAAGGCAGCATGACTGGGAAGATGCTCGCAAGGGAAATCAAAGAAAGGCAATAGAAGGACTACTCCTCCAGAATGGGCCCCCAAGCTTAGGACTCCCTGCTGCATGGTTTGCATGGCCATCTTGGCCACGTGTAATCTCCCAATTCATCATTCTTGACTTTGAAAATAATTTTCCCAAACCTCATTTTTTCTTTTTTTTTTTTTTTTTGTAAATAATTTTCCAAACTCCATTTTCACCAAATAGTTTTATTCCTCCAAATCTTCATCTTTAGAATCCTTAGGGTCATTCAAAATCTCATTTTTAATAAAATTTTGCTGCCATCTTTCTTTCTGGCAAGCAATTTTCATTAACTTCCATGATTTTAAAAATGTTTTAAAATAAATATGAATTTATTCCTATAATTCCGAATAGTGGAAACTCATGGGATTAATTCGTATAAAAATAAAATGGGCTTTGGTGGGGCCCAACATCAAATAAATTTTCTTTAAAATAAAAATGAATTTGACTGAGGTGTCATACGTGTTATTGGTGATTCTTTGTCTCGTTTGATGGCATGTGTGACATATTTCTTGATTTTTATTGCGCACTAACCCCATTTCTTGATAGCGCATGGTAGCTCGTTGCTAAGGTACGCATCCTCTCTCACTCTGATCATTTTCCTATGCATGCTTCGGCTTTTAGTATGTGGTCATATCAGTATTCATTGATCTTCTTGTCGATTGCCATGTCAGCTTCATTTTATCAGTAGAGACCCAACTTTAGGGACTTAGAGGGGTGCTACGGTTTTTACCGTACCTTCCCGATAAGTAACCTGACCCCCAAGCCCATTTTTGGTTTTTCACAGACCACTTTTTCCAAATAAGGAGTCACACTTAGGGTTTTTTCTTTCTTATTTTGTTTACCCTTTAAAAATAAAACAAAAATAAGTGGCAACTCCAAGTCATTTTCTTTTTAATCAATAAATCATTTTTCAAAATAAAAAGTGAGCTCACCATCGAGTGGAAGCGCATGAGCCGAAATGCGGGGTCCACACAAATATATATATTTGTTTCGTATTCATAATATTTATAATTTTCATATTATGGGTCTTCTTTTTATATTTTATATTTTTAAATTTATTATAGAATATTAGACCTAAATTTTAAAAAAGTAAAAATAAAAAATCACTATCCACATATGTTGAAGCTAAATTTTTTGTTTTCTTCAAAATAAAAACAGAAAAATAATATAAAAAATAATTAACTTACTTTTAATTTCATTCAATAAAAAATTAGTGATGATCATTCTTTAAGAGTATTTAATTTTAAAAGAAATATTTGAAGGTAGATAAAATTAAATTTTAAAGTTGTTGGCATTAAATTTTTGAATATAAATTCACAATTCCCATCATAATGCATTGATATTTAGAGAGAAAAAAAACTAATGTCTTTTATCAAATATGTAAAAAAGTACTTTTTAAAATTAAAAATTTAAACCATTAAAATTATTTTATTTTAATAAATAAGGTCTTTAAAAAGTATATTATATATATATTTTTGATATATTATTTAATAATTGTTGTCAAAGTCATAACAATGATCATAAAAAACTAAATAAGCTAGAACATCATGTTATCTACAATGGTACTTTTAGTTACTAACATTGTTACCTTTAAGTAAAAATAATATTACTATTAGGTAAAAACAATGTTACTATTTTCAATGACATATTTGATGTAAAGGTTGAAATGGTGATAGATAATAAATAGTCTGGTACATCCTTCTATGTATAGTGTTACTTTTAGTTACTAATATTGTTATTTTTAGGTAAAAACAATGTTACTATATTCAATGACATGTTTGATGTAGAAGTTGAAGTGATGATGGATAATATGACAACTACATATGTGGGCCCAATTAAGTGTACCTGTTAGCTTGCCTTGTATAGGTGACAACCCACCTTCACTTTATTGAATGATAGTCTTGAAAATATGTATAAAGTTACTATTTTAGTGCATGAAATGAGAGTTATTTTCCCTAAAATATACTTTCCATAAAAGTGACTTTTTTGGGTTTTGAATTCATCTATATTTTATACAATGTACATGCTTACATAATTCCCCCTAAATTTTAAGACGTGTAAAATTTGATCAAGTTAATTTAAACTTTTTTTAATTTTCACTTTCTTCTCATATTTTTTCGCACCATTTTTTTCTCACATTTCCTTTTAAACTTTTGGAATAAATTCCCTACCGTGTGTGGAGCATAATGTAATTTTTTCTCCATATGATACATATTTATACAATATTTGGTTAAATTATTTTGAATGTCTATTGTTACCTTAACAAGAAACCATTCTTGAAAATAAAGATTATTTTTTCCTTATTTTAAAAAATATTATATTTCTATTTTTTAAATGTGAAAATTACTATTTTGATTTCAAAATAATCAACAATTTTCAAGAAATATTTTAGAAAATAATTTTTCAATAAATTAATTGTGACACTCTCAAAGATCAAAGGCACCACGATTATTTCAATTTTCAAACTCAAAAGTCCTACACATGAATGACCTTAATTAACAAATCCAACAAGTAATTAGTTGACAAGTCTACCTCAAATTGATTCATAACAATGATTAGAGCATAAATATATATATATATATATATATATATATATATATATAAATTTTTAACCCAAAACTAATTAGAAATATCTAAATAATAAATTTAAAGATCATCCCAAACACTTTAAAAAGTTTTAGAAATCAATACTAAATTCAATCTTAATTTAAAAATCCTAAATAATTAATTTTAAAGTTGTTTTCAAAAGAAGCACTCCTCTTATCTTGATTTCTCTTCACTAATCTTACTTGTACTTAAAAAGTGAAATAATAAAAAAGGGTGAACTTAGAACTTAGTTAGGAAAAATAGTTTAATAAAGAGGATCAAGTATAGTATAAAATTAAATCCTATGAGATATCACATCTTTATAACAAATTGATTAGTAAGGAAGCTAATTTGATTCAATAATTAAATTCACTTTCTTTGAAAAATTACACACTTTTAATTTAAAGATAGAACTAAATAATATGCTTTGCAAACTTAAATTATATTAAGAAAATTTATAATAAAAAATTTTACTTGACTCGTTGATAATAACATTATGCCCAAATAGTGGAACTTGCATTAGTTGGCTAGTCTCACTTTGTTCAACTTACCAATGGATGGAATGATTCATAATCAATAGTATATCAAAGGCTAATAACACCCTTATTAGTGAAGGTTACACTATATCACTACCCTCACCAAGGGTAACAAAGGTCAACAACTTCTCCCTTGTTGACTAAGTCCACTAATAACTAGAGTTTCAAAACCATTATAATAAATTAAACGATGAAATTCACTTGCATAGCAATAAACAAATCATATGATATTCCCAATTTATTTTATAATTCAAGGAACAAATCATAACATTTTTAGCAAAATATTACTTGATCCACTTTAGAGAATTTAAACATTTTGATAGTTTAAAAATAGATGAAAACAAATAAGGAATTACAAAATGGTTTACTATACTATTAACCCTTACCTTGAAGAAATCATTAAAATCTTGAAAGATTTAATCCACACCTAACATAAATATAAATAAATATAAATAATTATTAAAGACTAATTATCTAAATTAATGGCTTCCTAATTTTTTTGTAAAACTTATTTTAATTACAAACCCTCTTCTAAAAATCTATTTTTTAATTAAATCTTTTTTTTTTTTGTTGAATTATTCATGTTAATATTTTCTTTTTCTATTTTTATGTTAGGAAGTTGGATAGTTATTTATTAATTTACTACTATTTTTACTTATCTCTTGCTCACAACCCAAATCTTATTATTACTTTATTATTTCTTTGCCACAACCACTTTCCTCAATTCTTCTTTCTATTAATCTTGTGTTCAAAGAAAGAGAAAATAAATCTAGAAAATAAATCATACATGAAGAACTTACCTTAAATTTCATAATGAAGCAAATAAAAAAAAGTTTCTTCCTTCTAACCCTTCAAATCAAACTTCATTAGAGACCTTTCTATTGTTTCTATTTCCCCTCTATTTTATGTTTTTTGTTTTTAATAATGCGAAGAAATCAAAATGATATAAAGATAATGACACTCCAAGAAAACATACTTTTCTTCACAAAAATTTAGGGGTGAATTATAATTTCATCACTAAAAGTAGCTTTTATCGATGAAATTTTAAATATTGTTAATAGTGCCAATTTTTTTGAGAACTTTTCTTGACAAATTTGAAGTTTTAATCGTTTAGCGTTGTTGTTGTTGTTTTTTTTTTTTTTTTTTTTTTGGTGCAAACATTTTTGTGATAAAAAAAACAGAGTATTTTTCCACAAAAATAGTTGTCACTAATTACAATTTTTAGTGAAGAAAATAATTTTCTTGCTAAAAGTTACTACTTTATGTATGTATTTGCTTACAAAATGGTTTCATTCAGTAATTATATTATTTCTTGACAAATTGAGTAATTTTATCACAATAATATTATTAAATTGTGATAGTAATAAATAATATTGATAAATAGCTAGATGAATTTATATGTGAAATAATATAATATGTAGTTTTTAAGACCTAATATTTATACTATAATATTTTATTTCTATAAATAATAATAAAATTAATTAAAAATCCATAAAATCAAATATTATAATATAGATTTATTTAAATTTAAATGTTCTATAACGTAATAATAGTATTGTTTTGAAATAATAAAAAGGTAAATTATTTGAGCAATTAATTTTTATAGTGTAATATATTATTTATATTTTTTTAATATAAATAATAACAACAAATAATCTAAGACATGTAAGATTATATCCTATGATATAAAGTTATTTAAATTTCAATATTATTATAAGATGTTACCTAAACATAAATAATACCTGTTTGGTTAGCATCAGTTTGAACTATTTTGTATTCACTAAGGGTAAATGTAAAGTTGGGAGATGCTTTACAAGTTCTTTTATTTTTTGTATAAGTTTAATATCTTCTTAGTTAAAATATCTCTGTCATATGTTTTTTGTTTTGCTATAAAGGGGTCCGGCTAATTTACTAAGGTTTTTAATATATGGTCTAGCATAATTTAATAATCCTAAAAAACTTCGAAGGGTTTTTAAATCTTCGAGTTTATCTGAAAAATTGTTTATTTTTTGTACTACATGATCTTGTAGTTTTATTTGTCCGTCCTCCAATTATAATCCTAAAAATTCTATTTGGGTTTTAAATAGTTTTAGTTTCTTTTTACTTACTATTAATCCATGACTAATTAGTTTTTCAAAAATAAGTTCTAAATGTTTTATATGTTCCTAAAAGGTATACGAAAAAATAAGAATATCATCAATATATACAAGAACAAAAAAATATTTACCAAATATTATCCATCATTCGTTGGAATATCTGAAGAGCATTTTTTAGTCCAAATGACATTACATTCCATTCATATAATCCACAGGGACATGAAAACATTGTCCATGGTTTGCTATCTTTTTCTAATCTAATTTGCCAAAATCTGCTTTTACAATCCAGTTGAGAAAAGTATTTACATCCTTGAATAGAATTAATTAAAGAATCTTTATTTGGAATTTTATGGGCATCATCATATGTACTATCATTTAATCTTTTATAATTAATAACCATCCTACCTTTTCCTATTTTTTCTTCATTATAGTTCCTTACTAAAAAAGTTGAAGATTTATGGGGATTGAAACTTGGTTTAATGAGGTTATTCTGCAATAGTTCTTCTATTTGAATTTTAAATTCCTTTGTATCTATAAGGTTACATGCTATATATACCATTTTTATTGTTAAGTCTAGGTTTTTAATTGATATTTTATAGGTTGTTTTATTTTTATTCCAATGTTTTTGTGAATCTTCTCCTATAATTCCTATTTTTTCTACTTCTAATATAAAGTTTTTTCATCTATCTGCATTTATTAATTGTTCTAAATAATCATTTATTATGTTATCCCTTTGTGCTTTTATTTTGTTAATTTGATGAGAGGTTACATTATGATTTTTATTTGATGCATTTTCCATGTTTGTATAAACAATTATTGTGGTTTTAGGATGAAAGTTGACTTGATTATTTTGTATTGCTATCCCTCATTGTAAGGAATGTACAAAATGTAAACCTAAAATAAAAAGGATATAAACTTATAGTAGGTACAAGATAAGGTTGAAGTAATACTAAGGTTATGTTGTTAATTATGATTTGTACATTTGAAATATACTTGGTTAATATTAGTTTTTGTTGATTATATTGAACTAATTCTACTGGTTGAACTAGTGTTTGTTGGTCTTGTTGAGGTACTAAATTTTCAAGTAAAACGTTTTTACTAGCTCCAGTATCCAACATTGCATTTACCTTTAATTATATGGTTTTTCATTTAATTGTTATTAGAAAAATGATAGATTTAACTTTATTTGCCATATTTACTTGTTCTATTATTTGTATAGTTATTTTTTCAAGACTTATTGGTTCTTTTATTTCTTTTACAAGACTTGTTGGTTCTTTTTTTCTTTAGGGTTTGAACTGTCTTCCTCTTCTTCTGAGAATTTTCCTTTAATTATTATTTGTAAGTCTTTCCACATATTATAAGGTTTTATTTTACTTTCTAAAGGTTGTACAAAGTTTTCTAAATTTAAAGGGGTTTTCTTAGGTTGATTTTCCTCTTTTTCAATGATCATACAAATTTCTTCTCTTTCGGTTTCACTATCATCTATACTATATACACTTGAATTTTCACTTTCAAAATCTAATTCACTAATAAGTTCTTCTTCTTCACTATCTACCTGATACTCATTTATTAGGTTTATTTTTTCTTGGGTTTTTCTACTTCGATCATTTGATGGTTTTTTAAGTTCAGGACATTCATGTCTCATATGACTTTCCTGACCACACAAATAACATTTAAACTGTTTTTTTCTTTCTGTAGTTCTTTTTCTTTTTATCCAAAACTTTCCATGTTTCTTATATTTTCTTTGATATGGTCGCTTTTAATAAAATGTTTTTTACTTTCTTCTTAAAAATCTATTGTAGTTCTTAGGTTTTCTAAACTTATATTCTCTACATTCTCTGTCTAAATTTTCTCCTATATGTAATTTTCTACAAAGTTGTTGATTTATCTCTTATTTTTTTATTTGGCTTCTTTCTCCTATACTTACACATTCTCTTTTTAACCAATTTTTTACAAATTCTATTATCACACCTATATAAGGAGAGTTTTTATATTTGGAGGTAGAAAATTCATTCCATAGTCTAAGTCCTATAGGTCCTTGTATTTTTAATATATATTTTTTTAAATATTTAGGGGTTCTATATACTCTAGTAAGGATTGCATATTTCCTAAATTTTTGTTCATATTCTTTTATATACGAAAGGTTACATAATTTTAATTGTTCTAACTTATGAAGGTATATTGTGGGTTCTTTTACATCTTATTAAGTTGTTCTTAAAAAATATAGTTTTATTAAATTTATAAATACAGATATGCTAAAATTATTTCTAACTTCTTGAAAATAACTACTATTTTCTTGTTCCATGTTTCTAAAGAATTGTAATATGGTTCCTCTAAGGGTGCTTTTATAAAATTCATAAATTACTTGTTGGTTTTCAAAGGATACTACTACACCAACTGAATTTAAAGATTATTCCCAATTTTCTATGGTTTTCCTAAGATCTTGTGTACTATCTATATCTAATATTGTTCCATATTCATATATTGGTTGTACAGAACTAGAAGGTTCTGTTTTAGTTTTCCGTTGAGCTCCTTTTGGTTTACTATATGGCTTACTATATCTTATTATTTCAGTTTTTACATTTACAAATTCTTTTCTTTATTTATTGTATTTACTGACTCATTTGAGACTATTTCTAAATTTCTTTAGCTTTTGGTTGAATAGTAAATTAATTTATTGTTTCTATATCTACAAGTTTTTTAATCAAGTTGGTTTTATAAAGTTGTTCTGTTATTTGCGCATCTATATAGTTTTTACACATTATATCAACAAAGTTTTCTTGATCTACCTGTTCTTCTAGTAACGTTGGGTTATTGAATTCTTCTAACATTATATTAACTAGCTCTGAGTTTTTGTATAGGTTTTCTACTGTTTCAATGTTTAGTAAAATATCATCTTGTATAACATTTACAGTTTCTATCTCACTATCTGACTTTACCTCTACATTTACGGTTTTATAGTTTCCAAAGGTTATACTTGCACTTCCGTCTTGATTTTCATATAAACTACTAGATGTTGGATATTTTATTACTGCTTTATTTATTTGGGGTATTTCCCACTCTCGTCCTAACAAATAGTCTATATTTACAGGTTTCACTTATATCATATTTACAGCCTTACTTCCAAAGGTTTTTACCATATCATCAAATTCCATCATACATTTTAAACTTAGAGCATTGGTGGTTTTTCCTATAAATCCTATAGTTATGCTAAGGTTCTTACTTCCTAATTCCATATCATAACTTTTAGTATTTACAATTATTTTTATTTTTTCTGCGAATCCCTTAAGATCTATACAAAAATGTTGCATACAACTAATGACTGTGTAATTTTGGTTCATGTTAACTTCTGCACTTGCTAAAAGAGCTCGTCCTACTGTATTGTTTCTAGTATCTAAAAGGTTAATATTTATAAGTGCTTCAATTTCTTTACGATGAAGTCCTATTATTCCTATTAAAATTATTCCTAAATGCAAATATTTATCAGTTTTATTTTTTAATAGTTTATGTTTTGTTTCTAGAGATACTAAGTCTAAATATACAATATTTCCTATTAAACTCATAGTATGTTGGTTTACAAATCTAGTTATTTTAGAATTTTGAACTAACTGTTTTTTGTAAGGTGTTACTTCCTTTACTGTCTTTTTAAATTTTTCTTCAATAAATTCTTTTACATATCTTTGGGGTTCATAGCTTCTACTATTTCCATGGTTTTATTGCTAAACTTTTTGGTTCAAAAGGATTTATTTTTCATTATGTTCTAATTACTAGTTTTTCTCCTAAACTAAAGTTTTCAAATTGTTTTAAAAGGTTATTTAATTTTTGTTCTTCTGATGATCTTGTATTTCTTTGTTCTAAAAGTTTATCTACCTTTTGGCTAACCTTTTTCTAATGTTTCTTTTAAATTTTGTTGTTCTAACTTTATTTGTTTTATTTCTTTTCTAACAAAATTTTCTTCTCTAGCTAATTGTTCTTTAATATAATCTAGGTTATTTCTTAACAAGTTATGGTTCTTAAAGTCTTCCAGCTTCTTTTCTACCTAAGACTGTATTTAGTTTTCCTAAGCATTTTCTTTGTCTTTTCTGGATTTCTTCTAAACAATTGATATTATTTTGGTTTTCTTCCTGAATTTGTTTCTTATATTCTTGTAAAACTATGCTTGTTATTTTTAATTGTGTTTCTACTAGAAATTTTAACTGTTTTACCTCTTGGGTTTGTAAATGAGGGTTCATTAGTTTTTAATATTTTCTAATTAGATGAACTAGCATATAAATTATCAATATAATATTTTATAATTTTTTTTTAATTAAGGTTTCTATAGCAAAAAGTTCATCAAAGGCTTCTTGTATAGCTATTCCGTACTCATTCAAATATTTAAGAGAACTTAGGTTTTTGATATCTGTGGTTGAATATATTACAGTAGTCCTTAAATTATGTAATTTATCACAAGTTTCTCTAAATTCTTTATGTTGAACATACAACCTATTATTAAGTTCTTTTACATGATCATAATCTAAATTATATATACCAAGAGGATATGGAATAAAAGACATCAATTCATATCAAATCAACAAACTAAATGAATAGATCAAGTAAATATAATCAAACTTTTAATGGGGTAAGATAAAGTTTGGTACTCTGAAAATTAATTTGAATCAATAGTTTCTTTTCCTAATTAATATACTAACAATATACATAAAGCTCTGATACCAACTTTTTCCATCAACATCCATAATTAGCTATTTACAGTTAAGGCAATGGCAGGAACCTTGAAATTTTTCATTCAAAATCAAAGTTTAAAACCAAACTAGTGTGAATGCATTTATTATACTATTATTTTAAAATAAAACTTTCAAAATACAGTGTGAATCCATTTGTTACATATTATTATAATATTTATTTTAATCAAAACTTTTAGTTTATAGTGTGAAAACATCTATTACATGAAAGTTAAGTTTTAGAACATCGGCTATTTCAAAAGTTTAAAGAATTAAAATATCACTTTGTGTTAAGGTGATATCCCCTTTCTGACTAACAAAGTCTCCCTAACATGTCAATTTTTCAACAAAAACAGGTTACAGGTCAAGGGTTAAGACTAAAGACTCTAGTTTTAATCATTATGCATTTATTATTTTTAATCATTAATTATTGATGTACTAAAAGTTATTATTTGTAAAACAAAATCATAAATTATACCTTAAAATAGTAACTATTGTAGCTACTAACTTGTAAAGGAGTTTTTATACTTGAATACATTTTGCAATAATTTTTTTTTTTTAAATATAGTTATAAAAGTAATTGAAATATATCATAAATTATTATATAATTTAACTTTATAGTGTTTTATTGTGTTTGATATTTTTGTTTAAAATACAAGAGAAAGATAAAGAAAAAAGAAAAGAATGTAGAATCCTTGTTTTATTGATGTCGGTTCAAGTATTACATTTCACAATTATTCCAATGTTTTCTCTTAATTATACTTTCATTTTAGTCACATTTCAAATTTTTTACTTTGATCCATCAATCTATAATTAAATTTATGCTAGCTATGAATAAACTATATTCCTCTAATTTGTTGTCATTCAACATCAAGCTTGTTTAAGAGTGACAAAATTTGATACAATTCGTCAATAAGACTTGAATCTAACATGCTTTTCATGGATATAAGTTGAGTAAAATTGGGTTTGGGTCAAATTCATGTTGACTTGCATAAACTATTTAATAAATAGGTAGGTTTTAGGTCAATATGCATAACACAAATTTGACACAAATTAATTCATTTAATAATTGTGTTGATTAGTTTAATTGTAATTTTAAAATATTTAACCCATATTTAACACATTTTAAATTTGATTTTAAATAAATAGGTCAATTGAGTCATAAACATATCTAATGGAGATATTAATCATATAAATTAATACAAGACCTAACTCAACCTGATTATTAAATGGGAAGACCTAATTATTAAATAGGATGAATGGGTTACACAACTTGTTATTTGTTTAATAATTTTGTAGTATTTGGGTTTACATTTTTAATCAGATCATTATTCGTGTCAAGTTTGTCACGACACAAACATGACCCACCAACACAAATTACTACTCCTAAGCTTGTTTATTTAAAAAGTAAATTTATACTAATATTTAATTACCTAGTTTAACACAGTAGGAATATTTTTTTAATTATTGATTAGTTTTTTAAAAATTGTTAGTATTAGAATTTATCAAATAAATAGTCTAGTTTCTCTAAAGACATTCATTGATTTAGAATTCCAAATATAATTTGTGCATAGAGATATCATATATTTCAAATAAATATATGATTGTATTATATTGTATTTTATGCATAATTAGTATAAAAAATACACTATATACTAGTAATATATTATATACATAAAAAGTTTTTTTGTAAAGTATACAACCACATCTTAATTAATAATTGATGTTTTTTTAAAATAATCTCACTATGTATTTATTATTTCTAATTATTAATTACTAAAATCATTAATTAGTTATTAAAAATAAAATCATAAATTATGCCATAAAAGTAGTAATTTTGTTAGCTACTAATTTGTTAAGGATTTTTTTTTTTGAATACATTTTTTAATACAGTAAGTAATTTATGTTTTAAATTCAATTTTCAATTTTATTTTTAGTCTAATTTTTAATCTATAAATTCTAATTTTTAATTTTTAATTTCTAAATTTTAAATAATAAAAAAATGATAAATTTCGAATTTTTTTAATCTAATTTTTAATTTTAAAATTATAATATTTAATTTAAAATTTTTAAAATTTCTAAATTTAAATAACATAAAACTCATGGCATGATGAAGCACATTGAATGCGTTGTAGTAGGATGTAGTGTTTTTGTAGCAAAGATGACACATATGGAGTTGTGTGGAGTGCTGTTTGGGAAAAGAGATAAAAAAAAAAATTAAAAATTTATTAATTAAAAATTAATGTATTTTCGATATTTAATCTTTATATAAAAGAGTTAAAATAATAAAATAAATTTAAATTAGAATGTAAAAATAATTTATTAATTTTATATTTATTTTTTAATTTTCTTGTCTTTCTCTTTTTCCTTTCCATTTTATTTCTCTCACATTTTTCTTCGGATGTTTTAATAAAGAAAAAAGATGTTAAGGATCTTTTTCATATTTTATCTCATCATAGAAAATATAAAAGAAAATTAAATATATAATTAAAATTTTTATATTTTCAATAATTTAATCTTTACATATGAGAATAAGTGAAATTGGTTTTAAACCAGAAATTTAAATTTCTTTAATCTTTGCATGTGAGAAATAAGTAAATCAGTTTTAAGCTGTACATAAAAATAATTTATTAACTTTAAATTAATTTTCTTATTTTCTTCATTTATGTTTCTTCCTTTTTTTTTTTTTTTCTTTTAAGTTGTGTTTGGTTTTCGCAAGATTATTAAGGAAAAAGGAAAATAATAAGAAAAATAATTTTCTCATATTTGATTACAATATAGAAAATTGCAATAAAAATAAAATATAATTAAAATTAATAAAAACTTGTACATTCTCAAATTATTTAATCTTTATATTAAAGAAATAAAATAAATAAAATAAATTTTAAATAACATATAAAAATAATTTATTGATTTTAAATTTATTTTTTATTTTCCTTTGTGTTTTTTTCTTTCTATTTTCTTCCCCTTTCGTTTTCCGTCAATTGTTTTTGAGCCAAACATAGCTTTTGAGTTTTAGTAACCAAATATAACCATGATGTTAGAATTTTGAGAGAACATGCATACAGTTTTTCAACTACCACTCACATGAGTGATAAAGACATAGGATTGATTGTGAATTATTATAATGATACATGTGATCTCTCTTTCATGATCAATCCAAGAAGAACTTGGAGGCCCCATCACGTAAACCCTTATCAACTACTATTTTACATATGAAAAGGTTATTCTCATTTCTTTCTTATGTCTTTTTTCCATCGTTTGCCCTCAAAGAACGATTGAATTAAGATAGTATGAAATAAGAACGCAACTATAAATATGTAAGGAAGTTCTATACTCACTTCAATCCATCCTTGAAAAAAAATATTGTTTTTTTATTCACGAGATTTCATTATTGTTATTGGATTTATTCTTCACAGTTATGCCTAAATTTTCTTTTTTAACTACCCTCTGTTACCTGTAGGTAAGAGTGAATTTTTGGAGTCTCTCCACCTGAATTTCCTCACTCCTAATAGTCTCATACACTTCTTTGTTAGACTTCAGCCAGCCACAAGTATTGGTTGAAGGAAATAAGACAACATTCAACATACAATAATTGATTTCTTAATTCAATACTATTACATATGTCTATACAATGAAAGGTGCTAATTACATGGTCAATGTTTTATATTAACACACTACTAATCACGACTTACAAATTTTTCTTCGAATTATTGAATTGGAGATATGAGTCAAATGCAACTGCTTAGATGTTAACTATCTTTCCTCTATCATAAATAAACAAACGGTTAATTAAGTCTTATTTTATTGTTATTAAAAAAAAATAGAACAACATATGAAAATAAATAAGGATTTACATATTAAAAGAAATGTGCATTCCTATGATTTATGGGGATATTAGTGCTCATAATGAGGGGGCCAAGTCAACTCTCCAACAATGATCTCACACATAGATAACTCCTAGAATTGCAATGTTTATGTTTATTTTTATGATGTAATTAGAAGATTATTTATATAAAAGTTCTCAATAATATTTCTAGCTTCAATTTCCAAATACACCAAGTTTTACATGGTGTTTGAACACTAATGACAGATCACTTGAATGCTTTTTAGAGCATTGTTAATCAATTGGCTGCTATGAAAATGGTTATGGATGATGAGATGCAAGCATTTTTATTATTGTGTTCATTACTAGACAATTGGGAAACTTTTGTTGTGACTATTGGCAACTCTGTTTCGAATGGTGCATTGTTTATGGAGCTTGTGAAGGGAAATTTGTTCAATGAAGAGACAAGAAGGAAGGCTTATGAGACAAAATGCACAGGCCCTCATCATAGAAAGTAGAGGAAGAAATATGAATAGATGACAAAAAGGTCATGACAAATTTGAGGGAAGGTTCCAATCCAAAGATAAAATCAAATGTTTCCATTGTGGAAAAGAAGGGCATATGAAAAGGAATTGTTGAATTTGGAAAAGGGTATAGAATAAGCAGAATCAGGAAAAAGAAGATGACAAGAATACCACAACTTCTATATCCAACAGTGATGAAGTTTTAGTGCTCTTAGATGAGTGTTTGCATGTAGATGAGCAAAGAGTTGAGTGGATTATAGACACCATAACCTCCTACCAGGCTACTCCTCACTTGGAGTTGTTTTCTTATTATAGAGTTGGATACTTTGGCACTATCAAGATGGGAAACTCTAGTCACTCCAAGGTTGTAGAGATGGGTGATGTTTGCTTTAAAACTAACATGGGGTGCAAGTTGACATTGAAAGATAGAAGGCATGTTCCAGATTTATGCCTTAATGTGATATTCGATTTTGCGACAAGCAAGGTTATGAAAACCATTTTGGCAAAGGCAAATGGAAGCTCACTAAGGGCTCATTGGTTGTTGCAAAAGGAGAAGCATGTTGCACTTTGTACAAAACCTAAGGGAAAGTTTGTAATAATGAATTACATGCTACAGACGGTACTTCCTTGGAGTTGTGGCATAAAAGGTTGGGGCATATGAGTGAGAAAGGATTGCAAGTTTTGGAAAGGAAGTCCTCAATTCCCTTGGCCAAAAATGAATCCTTGTTTTATTGTGATCATTGTTTGGTTAGAAAACAACATAGGGTTTCCTTTGGTAGCAGCAGATCTAAGAAGAAGCTAAAAAACTTGGAGTTGGTATACTTTGATGTTTGTGACCCCATGGATGTGGAAACTCTTGGAAGAAACATGTACTTTATCACTTTTATTGATGATGCTACCAGGAAGGTATGGATTTATTTTCTTAGATAAAAAAAATCAAGTCATTCAGTATTTTCTATAGTTTCAAGTCATGGTTGAGGAAAAGACTAGAAGGAAATTGAAGTGTCTCAGATATGATAATGGAAGGTGAGTACACCTCAAGGGAGTTTGAAACTTGTGGCACTAAGAATGGTATAAGGCATGAGAAAACGGTTCCTAGCACTCCATAACATAATGGTGTGGCAAAAAAGATGAATTGCACCATCATTGAGAAGGTTAGGTGTATGTTGAAGATTGCAAGGTAGTCTAAGGCGTTTTGTGGTGAAGCTACTCATATTGCTTGTTATTTGATAAATAGATCTCCATCAAGTCAATTGAACTTTGACGTTCTAGAGAAGGAATGGACAGGAAAAGATGTTTCCTATTCCCACTTGAGGGTCTTTGGATGTAAATGTTTTGGGCCTGTTCCCAAAGAACAGAGATCCAAACTTGATGATAAGGCAGTTCCACATGTCTTTGTTGGGTATGGTGATAAAGAGTTTGGATTTAGATTGTGGGATCCAACCAAGAAGAAATTGGTGAAAAGTAAAGATGTGGTCTTCCAAAAGGATCAAACCTTGGGAGATTTTAACAAAACTAATCAATTTAAAGGTACAAGTGATGACTTCATTGGGTTGATACCTATTCCTCTATCATTAAAGCAACCCAGAAATGAAGAGGAGGAAATTGATGAGCTACCAAGAGATGATAGTGCAAGTGACATACCTGCACAAGAGCTAGTTGAGCATAAGGAGCAGGGGGATAAGAGGATTTGATACCCTAGGCTAAGAGGTCTAGTGGAGAGCATCGTACCTCTACTGATATCCTTTTTCTGAGTACATGTCAGTAATTGATGAGGGAGAGCCATAGAGTTTTTAGGAAGCTATGCAAGATGAGATGGATTCCTTGCAGAAAAATGAAAACTATGAGTTGGTACAACTTCCTAAAGAAAGAAAATCATTGAAAAACAAATGAGTGTTCAAGTGTTGAGAGATATGGTTGAAGAAAATGCAACTAAGTTGAAGGAGATTTGCATAAATAAGAATGCCTCAAACATGTTGACAAAGATTGTTCCCAAGCAAAAGCTTCAATTGTGCATTAGGACAATAGGTTTGAACTCCATATGATGGAGTTATAGATTGGCGTTTCTTTCTCATGTGCTAAAAGGGGAGATTGTTGGGCTATGTTTGTCCAGCCCATGAGCCCATATATTAGACTATTTTATATTTGGGTATCCCCTAAGCCCAAATATGGATATATAAATAGCATTAGGGCTTTGGTATTATGAGAGGAGGACATTTGATTGATAAAAGGAAAGAAGATCAGGGTTTGTTTTTCTAGGCCCTATTATAGGGCTCAAAGGTGAAGTTGTAGGTTCTTTTCATCAACCTTTTAGGGAATTCTTATGGTATGTTTTCTTCCTGATTTCTTTATGTACATGTTTCCTGGGGTGATGGATTCCTACCTCAAGTATTGAGATATTTATATAAGTTCTCAAGGAGAAGAAACCTAAGGACTTAATTATTGTATCCCCATTTATTGAAGTGGAAGAAATTTTCTCCGTGGTTTTTTACCTCTGTTTGGAGGGTTTTTCCACGTTATATTTGGTGACCTCTTTTTGGTTGAATGTTCTTGATTACCATTCTTGATTCTTGTTAGGTTACTATTATTCTTAAGAAGATTGTTATTGTTCTTGAGAAAGTGGATATTATTGTTGAGAGATTGTTATTATTGTGGAGGAATCTTTTAATCTTGACAAGTTAATACACTAGAACTCTTCTTTTATCTTCCCAACATGAAAAAGGTTATTTAGGCACAAGCACAACATGAATTGTCATTTAAGCCTAAACTAGTCAAAATGTATAATGGTCACCGGATATGTGGTTTTGGTAACATAAGCATAAAAGTGGATCCTCTAAATCAAAAGGTACGTGTTTGCCCAACATGAGGAAAGATGGTCCTTGACAACCATAGAGCAGATGCATTTCTGGCTTCCCTTGAGGAATCTAAACTTATGGGTTTAGGAATGATAGTAGGCCTAGTTCATGGAGACTTTCAAATTGACAATCTTGTATCTCATCTCATTGAGGATAGAGTGATTGGTATTCTTAACTGGGAGTTCTTCAGCAGCTTCATTGGCATCATGTTTGGACCAAAGATGCAATCTTGGAGTATAGCCTTCAGCTGATAGTTGTTTAAGTCAGGGCAATCAGTGTAGTTACACGTTTCAGTATGGCAATGCCACCAGTTAAGCATAAGAGGGTCATGGCCTATTCTCTGGCTTATAAGTGGCAGGCGGGATCTAGGTAATAGACTGCTCCTTCTAGGCTTGAACCAGATGAAAGCAATTGGGATGGGAATCGGTTAGAAAGATAAAAGCAAGCAAGATAGCTCATTCCCCACTAAATCAACATCGTTTTAAGAAACATCCAATACAGTTTCTGCCAAATATTACGCGAAGAGCAAGAAGTGGTTGGGGATGACACATTAGTCTTGCAATGTGGTCTTAACTTTCATATTGAAAGAACCCAACTTTTGGCAGAAATAAGCCCAGATCAAAAAGACTAGCTCCACTCATTTTTAAAGAGGTAACTAAGAGGGTTTACTAGGAGAATATCTGGCAAGGAATACTCAAAGCAACTTGGAAAACCCCATGGAAATAATTAATGAAATTGGAAATTTATGCTTTGAGTTTCCACTAAGCACTAGTCAATATACATGTGTTGTAGTCTACAAGAAAGGTGTGACTGAGTTAAATGAAGTTGGACGCAACCTTCCCTAGCTAGAGATAATTAGTTTTCCTATGTCAAAAATACTGTTGCCCACATTCTAAATTCAACATTTGCTCCCTACTGATATTTAGTCATTTTTCTGATCTCTTTATTCTGAAGCAAAGATGGCTTTGCAGAATATAGGTGATGGGAATAGTGATGATGCCTTTTACGGGTGTAAGATGCCCAAAATGGTTGCTAAAATAGAGGGTTGGGGAAATGCTATTAATCAGAAAAGTTCAACATTTGCTCAATGAGTTCCTGGACCTTGCATGTGGGTATCCTGAGCTGAAAACACTAAAAAGTTGTGACTTGTTGCCTGTTAGTTGGATGTCTATGACATGGAATCCCAAAAACCGAATACCCATGAGACTAGCATTAAAGAATTCAGATGCTTGCCTTCTAACTTACCATTCTCTTTCTACGCCTATGAAAGATAGTGGAAATACACAAGCTGCAGTAGAGGTCTATCCTAGTAAGATGGAGGGTGTCCCAAAGATTTCATTACCTGTTTTTTAGCATGGATTTCTATAAGTTCAAGGGCTTCATATGGATGAAAAGTGGGACATGTGAGCATCAGCTGGTGAATTTCCTCATGCAGGTTGCAGCTAACCGGTTAAGACTGCCTGAGGTTAATCACTCAGACTTCTAGTTCTTTGGTTCACAAGCTGAAGTTGAAGAGAATACCAGGAAAACAATCAAACCCAGTGATTCAGGTTTTCTTGAAGTTTCGGAAATAAAAGATGGAGCTCATAATGAACAAGCGAAGACATAAATTGAGTTGCAGAAATCCAGAAGTGAATTGTGAGAAAATGGATGAGTCAGTTACAATGTTGAGGACTTGAAGCTGGAGAATGAGTAGCAACACAGGGAATCTAATCTAGAGCTGGACCTCACTGCTCTACCACAAGCTTCTGTTGATGATTCAAGTTGGGATTCTGATAAACTAGAGTTGAGTTGGAGTGCCTTGGCTGATGAGGTAGTGCGCCAAAACCCAGTGAGCATGGACTCTGAAATCAATATGGTCAGTTCTTTTCCAAACTACTAGCAATCTGCATAGGTCTCCTCATGCAACCACCAACGGTGCAGTCTCAGTCCTATTCCCAGGCCTCACTTCTGCATGGCTACCTTGGTGCACACTATCCTCTCTCAAATGCATTTATTTTGTTTCCTTGTTATCTTACATGTTTTAAATTGGGTTTTCAAAAAAATTTTCATTCAAATAATCTCGGTTTTAAAAATTCATTCTTAGACACTTTTAGGCATTAAAATCTTAATTTTTAATAAACACTTGTAGCCATTCTTCTCCTAGCATGCACCTTCCAAATTTTCTTTAATTTTCAAGAATTTTCTCTATTTTTAATAAACATGAATAAATTCTATAATTCCAAAAATAATAGAATTCCTTCCAAATTCCTGTGATTCCTTTATAATCATTAGAGTTAGAATTTATAGGATTAGTTCATGCAAAAATAAAATTGGGCCTTAGTGGGAGCCCAACATCCATAATATTTTCCTTCATAATAATCCAAGCAAAAATTTTTTCATTCAAATAATCTCGGTTTTAAAAATTCATCCTTAGACACTTTTGGGCATTAAAATCTTGATTTTTAATAAACACTTGTAGCCATTCTTGCACCTTCTTAATTTTCTTTAATTTTCAACAATTTTCTCGATTTTTAATAAACATGAATAAATTCCATAATTCCAAAAATAATGGAATTCCTTCCAAATTCCTGTGATTCCTCTATAATCATTAGAGATAGAATTTATAGGATTAGTTCATGCAAAAATAAAATTGGGCCTTAGTGGGAGCCCAACATCCATGATATTTTCCTTCAAAATAATCCAAGTAAAGTACATGTTAGGTATTTATTGACTTTGATCCGATTCATGAAGTGTGTGAGATTATTTGCTATGGTACACTAACCTTTTTTCTTTAAGGCACTTTTCTTGTTGCACAAGTATGCTCTCATCTCTACCTTGTCTATTTATTTATTCCTCATTATCATGCATGATTTGTTTTTGTCCATGACCCTTACTCCTTGGTATCCACCAATTAACTAGTCAATTGCCATACTTGCATTAACTTGATTAGTAGAAACCTGATTTTAGGACTTAGAGGAGTTCAATGACTTATCACTGTACCTTCCTAATAGGTAATTTGACTCTCGGATCCTAACTTGGTTTTCACAAACTTGTTTTTCCTTTTTAAGAGTCACACTTAGGGTTTTCTTTCTTATTTTGTTTTCCTTTCTTAAAAATAATAATAAAAAAAAACTGGTGATTCTAAGTCTTTTCCTAAAAATCAAAATTTTCACAAATAAAAAGCGAGTCATGCTATCGAGTCGAAATGCATGTGAAAAATACGAGTCCACAAGATCCTATATTGGGGCATATTTCCCGACTTTGAGCTTATTAGATTCATATCATATTCAATTAGGGCTTCATTAGGGACATGCTTCTATTCTTGAGACTATCAAACCTCTTGTCATTCTAGTCGTCCTTTTGAGATTTGATTTGGAGTATTTCTTTTGAGCATGGACAAATTTATATTTTGATTTCTTAGTGCATTATCTTTGAGTTGGGGACATCATGATTACCATAGTTTCTTTAGGAGTATTTTTACCCAATTAGATAAATGAGGATGTTTATTCTTTCAATGTAGTTGATGAGTTTGGTTTCTTCTCATAAACAAATTTTCTTAAGCAATATGTTGATATCTCATCAGAGTGTTCAGTTTGATGTCATCTTATTGAGAGTATTTGATCAACATCTTATTTTTTTCTCAGTTGAGCATCTCATATGTCATGTTGGCAATTGTAGTTCAAGTGTTAGACAAAGTTTTGATATGACTCTTGTTGTTATGATAGACTTCTAAGTGATATAATGAATTTTCAATATTGGATCATATTTTTTATTCACTTTTAGGACACTTTTGAGACATGCAAAGTTTGACTTTGTTGGTGGTTGATCATTATTTGATATTAGGACATACCTCCTTGCAGTTTTACCTTGGTGGATAATTTGTCGATTTTATCCTTGCACATTGGGGCATACCCCTTTCATTGAGATTATACAATCTTTTGTTGACTTTGTGGCCTCTTGATTCATTTGCTAATTTCTACGAGTTATCATCTTAGGCTTGTCCTCATTTCCATTGAGTTCATTATCTTAGTTGCACCTTCTCTTAAGTCCTTGAGTTGTTTTGGCTACAAATTATACTCCTTTGTTCTCATTTATTTTAGGTGTTCTTAGTTGCAATCCTCATACTCACCCTTCTTTTAGTTTGTTTAGGGCACACCCTTTGACGAGCATGTTTGTGGCATCCTTTCAATTTGGTTTCCTTTGAGCATCATTTGGGGCATACCCTCTTCATAGCCCAAAGTTGTTCATCATATCTCAGTTTAGAGTTTATTATCATTTTAGTTTTGTTTGTGGCATTCCTTTTATTTCGATTTCATTTGTTGCATTCTTATCTTTGAGTATCATTTTGGGCATACCTCATTCTTTTCAATGAGTTGATCATTTCTATTTTTAGTCACCCTTTAGTGGTTCGACTTGGAGTCATAAATCGTGATTTCCCTTAGGGATTCAGAGCCCACAACTCAAAGCTATTCATTTTATTTCAATTCAGAGTTTATTATATTTCAGTTTTCATTTACATCATTCTTTCCTTCTAGTTTCGTTTGTAGCATTCCTTTCATTTCAATTTCGTTTGTGGCATTCCTCTCTTTGAGTATCATTTAAGGCATACTCTCTTCTATTTAGTGAGTTGATCATCCTTATCTTAGTCACCCTTAGTGGTTTAACTTGGAGTTGCAAATCATGATCTCTCTTAGGCATTTAGAGCCCATAGCCTAGAGCTGTTCATTTTATCTCAGTTAAGAGTTTATTATCTTGCAGTTTTCATTTACAACATTCCTTCATTCCAGTTTCATTTATGGCATTCCTCTCTTTGAGTGTCATTTGGGGTCTACCCTCTTCTATTCAGTGAGTTGATCATCCTTATCTTAGTTAACCTTAGTGGTTCAACTTGGAGTCATGTATCATGATCTCCCTTAAATGTTCAAAGCCCACAACCTGGAGCTATTCATTATATCTTAGTCTAAAGTTTATTATCATTTTTGTTTCGGTTATGGCATTCTTTCATTTTGATTTCATTTATAACATCCTTATCTTTGAGTATCATATGGGGTACACCTCATTTTTTTCAATGAGTTGATCATCCTTATCTTTATTCACCCTTTAGTGGTTCGACTTGGAGTAGTGGATTGCGATCTCCCTTAGGTGTCACTATAAGAAAATTTACTTTTCCTAACTAATATACAATGTTGAAATAAACATTTACTAACATATAATCTCAACGCATGGTAGTTAGGGAAAGGTGTGTTGGCAAAAGTTTATTGATGGGAATTTTTTGTTGCCAATAAAAAAATTTTAGCAACAAACTATCCAATGGATTTGGACCGTTGCTATTACCAACGGCTTAAGTTGGTTGGGAGAGGTAAATAATTAAATATTTCAAATTATCATTAAATCTCGATTTCATTATATTCAACATAGAGCACCTTGTTACACTCCTCGCTAGTTTTTTATATTGACTTGGTTGTTGGCTAGCCACAACACTCTTTGCTAGTTTTGAATATTGACTTGGATGTTTTTTTTTTTTTTTGGGAATTGAACCCATGACGCCAAGTTTGAAAGGAAGAAACTGTGTCATCAGACGAACTTTGTTATTTGCAAGATAAAAATAGATATAAGATATTCATAAGTGTAAATATCCTATACCTATATGTTTATATTATAAATATTATCTAGATATAAATACATATTATAAATTATATATGCATGAATTAATATTAATGTATATATGTGTGTGTATATATATATATATTATAAATTAATTAAAATAAAATTATTAGAAATTAATTAATTTTAATTCTTTTGTATTTTATGTAATAATTAAATATGAAATAAATATAAATTTATAAATAATATTATAAACATTTTAAATAAAAAATACTTACACATGCATGATCATTTTTTTATATTATTGAGTACATTCAAACTAGATAAATCTCTATAAAATGAATTTTAAAATTTTAAATATTATTATTGGATTTCACAAATTATATTATACATAAACTAATTTCTTTAATAAAACAACCTCAAAATTTCTATTATTACTCTCTATACCATTTATTTACATTTTTTCTCAACATTCTCATAAGTTTTGATCAATTTTCATTTCACCGATATTTTTGTGTCAGAATATCCATCAATATTTCCTTATATACCCTTAAAAACCAATATATATATATATATATATGGATAATAAAAAAAAAGTAGTTAAAAAATTGTTAAAATGTTAAAACTATTATGATTAAAAAAAAAAATGTTCTCTATAAATATTTTATGAAACTAAAAAAAATAATCATAAAATTGTTTTGTCGTTGGCTAGATCATATTTATCATATAACTATGGTAAAAAGATTTCATATTCATAAGACAACAATTATGTGAGGTATTATTATTGACTATAATAACATTGTTTTAGTGACTATTAATTTTTATAGAAAAATTGTTTATGAAAATTCACTTTTTTTTTTTTTTTTTTTTACAAGTAAATTGCTTTTGTGACAAAATATATTAGTTTAACATTTGCAACGGTTTAAATCCATCGCAATAATATTTTTCTCGATAGGTATTTGTTGTTGCAATTATTGTTGGTAAATAGTTGCATATAAATGATAGACAATTCAATTAGCAATGGAATAGGTGTGTTAGAAATTTGTGATAGCTTAAATTCGTCGCAAAAGTAAATATAAATGGGTCGACAATACTTAATTTTTTGGTAATGTGTTTAGAGCATACAACCCGAAGCTATTCATTATATCTTAGTTTAAAGTTTATTATCATTTTTGTTTCATTTATGGCATTCCTTTATTTCGATGTTGTTTATGGTATCCTTATCTTTAAGTATCATCTAGGGTATACCCTTTTCTTTTAAGTGAGTTGATCATCCTTATCGTAGTCACCCTTAGTGGTTTGACTTGGAGTCATGGATAGTGATCTCCTTTAAGCATTCAAAGCTCATAGCTTGGAGCTATTCATTATATCTTAGTTCAAAGTTTATTATCGTTTTCATTTTGTTTGTGGCACTCCTTCATTTTGATTTTGTTTGTTGCATCCTTATCTTTGTATATCATTTAATGTATACCCCCTTCATTGATATAGTTAGATCTTCATTTTCATTGAGTTGATCATTCTTATTTTAGTCACCTTTTAGAGGTTTGACTTAGAATTGTGGATTGTGATCTAGATCCCTTACGCTAAACCCATAGTCGGTACTATTCATTGCATCCACAACCTTAAGTTGTTCATTACATAACAACCTTAAACTAATCATTACATCAACAACTATGAGTTGTTTATTATTACATCACGACTCTAAGTTGTTTATTCCTCCTTTTAGAGGTTTGACTTAGAATTGTGGATTGTGATCTAGATCCCTTAGGCTAACCCCACAGTCGGTACTATTCATTACATCCACAACCTTAAGTTGTTCATTACATCACAACCTCGAGCTATGCATTACATCAACAACTGTGAGTTGTTTATTATTACATCACAACTCTAAGTTGTTTATTCTTGCACAAACTTGAGTCTTACATTATTTTGGTCATCCTAGAATGGTTTGACTTGGAGTTTGCGTATCGCACTCTTCTTTTCGACCGATTTTAGGGTGTTCAAAGCCCCCATCTTTTAAGCGTTCAGAGCCTACAACCTTGAGCTGTTCATTGCATCACAACCTTAAGCTATTCATTGCATCATAACTTGAAGTTGTTCATCATTTTCAATTATCTTTGAGTGATTTAACCTAGAGTTTGTGCACCGCACTCCCCTTTTCAGCTAAATTTTGGGCATTCAAAGCCCACATTTTCGAGTTATTCATTGCATCACAACCCTAAGTTATTCATTGCATCCACAACCCTTAGTTGTTCATTGCATATACATTCTCAATACCTTGTCATCTTTTGTATGCAAAGTTATTCTTTTACCTAGTTTATTGATATTGAGTTCCAAGCTTACTGAATCATGTGTTAGGACAAAATTTCTAGTCTCTTTTAGTTCTTCAACATAGTTCACTTCATTCCACTCGTTACTCTTACTTCTACTCTTATTCCTTACACTAGTGATCTATATTAAAGAAGGGCATATTTGTAGACCCTTCATTTTGTCCTCCTAACACATGTGATACTTTATGTTTTCCTAAGCTTCTCTCTTACCCTATGGTTGTCCCTTGGTGACCCATTAACACTCATATAGATTTTTTTTTTCCTAAGCTACCTTCAGGGACCCTTTGTTGAGAGGCTTATCTATACCCGCAATGTGACTTTGACAACTTCTCAAGTTAGTTGTTAGGTTAGACTTCACTTAGATTTTTTTTCCAATATAGGGTCACTTAGATCTTTTTTATAATTGGATCACCCAGACACTTCACTAAGCTTAGTTCACTTAGGTTGGTTTTCTTGAGTTTGATTGCCAGGTTTTAGGTTTAGGTGAGTTCTTGACTTGATTTCGATGTTTGAATGAATGGGGTGAGTATCAATCTTTATTTATGTGAGTTCGACGCATTGATTTTCTTATTATCTATTGCATTAAGATTAATATTTGGATTTTGATTGCATGCGTTTAATTTCTTATATTTTCGTTTTATTTATTTTAGAAAATTTATGTGAGACAAATGTTATGACCTTTAATTGCTTGAATTGATGCTTAATCTTAAATATGCATACGATTAACCTTTAATTTTTAATTGCATAATTTTAATTTGTTTTAATTTTCAATTTCATGACTTTTACTAATTTTAAACTTTATTTTAATTTTTCATGAGATTCGAATGTATAGATTGGAGAAGATCCCTTAGCATACACAACTGCCCCTATAATAGGATGGAGATAAAGACACTTTGGAGATCCTTTTTTAGTTGAGGTGATATAACCTACAAGCTACATGTGAACAACATGCACTCATTGACCTTCTACAAGATGAATAGTCTACGCAAAATGAGACATTTATGCAACACAAATAAAGGTTTCTTTTGTCAAAAAAAGCGCAGGCTGTCATATGATAGATTAGGGCTTTGGATTGTTAAAGGAAAGTGATGCACAATTTTTATTTTTTATTTTCCAAAAGAAAGTTACAACACGCATAGGATGAATGGGGCCACATTCTAAAAAGAAAGGGGATTCTTTCTTTTGGATGAGGATGTAGCATAAAAGGTGAGGGCCACTTTGAGAATAGAGTTCGCTTTGCAGAAAAAAAAAAAAAAGAAAAAGGAAAAAAAAAGAAAAAAAAGCCACACGACTTCATAGAGAGGGAAGCGCATAGTCTGCCATTGAAGGAGAGTTGACAGCAATGTGTTCTTTGACGAGGGGATTCTCTCCACACAACACTCATTGCATCCTAAGGAGAGGAGGATCTTCACACATTGTCGATTAGAGAGAATACACATGCACATGTAGGATCACTTACAACCATGAATAATAGCAGCTCATCCACAACCCTACACACAACCACACATATTGGAGAAGAAGTAGAAAGTTGCCACTTCAAGATTTACCATAGGTAGCCCACACACATCGTTTGGAGAAGGTAAGTCAGTTTTTTTTTTTTTTTTTTTTTTCGTTTCTTAATTTTCAATTTGTAAGTTAGCTTTCTTTGTATTTGTTTTGATTCCACTAGATTGAAAGTGGGAATTATTAATCTTAGTTATTTTTATTAATCTTAGTTTTGAGTCATCCTATATAGTTTAGGTGTTTTAAGAATTCTAGTTTACAAGTTTAATTGACCTCATCTAATCAAATTCATGTTTTTTTATTTGTTTTAACTCTATTTGGTTCATTTTAAGTAGTTTAGGTATCTTTATAATATTACCTCATTAATAAAATTGATCCCATGTTTGAAAGTTCATATTTTTAGTTTGCTTTAATTTAATTTAATTTGGTTCATTTTAATTAGTTTAGGTACTTTTATAGTTTTAGTTCATTATTAAAATTGATTCCATGTTTGAAAGTTCATGTTTTTAGTTTACTTTGATTTAATTTAATTCATCTATTTAGTTTAGAAACTTTTATAATTTTTGGTTTATTCATAAAATTAATTCTATGCTTGAAAGTTCATGTTTTTAGTTTGCTTTGAACTAGTCTGGCTCATTTTAATTAGTTTAAGTACTTTTATAATTTTAGTTATTCTATGTTTGAAAGTTCATGTTTTTAGTTTACTTTAATTTAGTCAAACTCATTTTAATTAGTTTAAGTACTTCTATAATCTTAGTTTCTTAGCTGAATTGATCCTTTTTTTTTTTTTTTTAGTTTTTATTTTAAAATCACTAATGTTAGTTTCTAATCATCGTTATCCTAATTTATATGATTTTAAGATCCTAGTGGTTAGTTCATGAATTGATATCTTGTTAGTTTGTCTAATCTAAAATGCTTTCCTTGTTGCTTTAGTAATCCTTCATTTAATTTGATTTTTTTTTAGGCCCTTGGAAACTCATGACAATTGGCCTCTACTCTCACCTAGTTTAGGTTGCTATAAATTATCAGTTTTTTATTTTATTTTCTCTTATTGTGCTTGGCTTTTTATTCTTGTGTTTTGTGGTTTAAAAATGCAACTTTTCTCTTTTAAAAAGAAAGTCTTTTCCCAAAATGTTCTTCATTAAAATAGATTTAGAAAACTGCTTCTATAATCCTTAGAGTACAAAAAATCCTTTTCTTAAAAAATATGCAACCATGTTTTAATAGGTTTACACCTTTATTTTATTTTCAATAAAAATTGTGATTTTGAGTGAAATATGAATCCAAGCTTGTGGTCCCAAATGAATGGGACAATTCTTGGCTTTGATGAGTTTGTCAATACTCATGCAAGATTGGGAGTCCGTAGGCTAAATTTGTGTGTAACAAATGAGGATTTCGTGAAACCCCTTCATAAAATTATTTTTCAAAAACCTTTTACTATTAACTTCTTGGATTTGTTGCTTATCTGGAATAAAGTTTTGATTTGGATAATTTATGATATTCCTAAAATCTTTCCCATGGTTGTATGATATTGTGAACTGAACTTCATTTTAGAAGTTTGTTTGAATCAAAAATCATATTTCAAATGGAAATTATGAATTAATCTTTTGGTAGATTTAGTTTTTTCCCAATTCTGGATACCTAGATTTTTTTTTGTATTTTCAAATTGCTAGATGACTTTGAAAAATTATTTTGACTTTTTTTCCTTCATTTTAGACTTCTTGAAATTTATTTTATACACAAGAAATATTAAAAAAAAAATGTTTTGCTAATTAGGAAAAATATCTTTCCTTTGTTATACCCATTGTTGGCATCTTAGATCTAAGCAACAGAAACAATACCAATTTTTTAAAAATTGATATTTTAGGGTTAAAGCACTAACCTTTAGGTTTTGAGGTTCCCAAACCTTAAATTCCAAGTGTTGAAAACGACCTTGAAGTTGTTGGAAGTCTCATAAACCCACAATCTTTTGTCTAATGACTTAACCTTGTTCTTGGAAAACTACTGGTGGGGAGAAAATGAGGGTAGAGGCTATTGCTCTCTTTCTCTTTGAGTGGTGAGAGGTAAAAGCTATGGAAATCCTAACCCATATGGGGTATTTATAAGGAACCTAACTAGGCTTAAGTGACTTGAGCCTATATTGTCGAGCTTAGGTCACTTAATCTAACCTAAAATGGGTCCTAATTGATTAATTAACCTAATAGGGCCTACTAATTAATCAATTAGCTTAATCCAAAGACCTTGTTCACTTACCCCTGTGCAACCTTGCATAATTACCAAAACACCCTTATGCACAAAAGTGAATCTAAAGGCAATTAGACCCTCATAATTCGTGCCAATAAAGCATATGAGCTCAAAGTGGGGATTACTACGACCCATACAAGTACTGGCTCCCTCATAATCCAATTTTGAAGTTGATTCAACATCCCACTATAAAGAATCAACTAAACTCCAGTATCTTATGTAAATAACAACAAGACACTAAGTGCTCGGGTTCATGACCTACTATCCATTGCATGTAGACTCCCCATGAACTGGTGTCTGTAATCTAATAAGGTAGTATTATTACTTATCAAGATTACCTCTCAAATCCTTGAGTTATAGATCTCACTTATTATGTGATCAACTGACATACTCTTGCTCTAAGGAGCATATGTCAAATTCCACTAAAGGAATTACTATGACCACATATTTCATGATCACATGTCCTTTAGATCGCCCAAGGGGACACATTGTCTCAATCCCATGAGATATCATGGTTCATATATAAGACTATAAAGGCCACATGCTTCCTTGCAGTTTCTTGTATACACAAGGTTCATCCTCGTTTTGATCAAAGTCAAAGGACTTGACTACTTGATAAAAGCATTTGTTCCGTGAGTGGGATGCTTGCATTAATCCATAAATGGATTTATGCAACTTCATACCATATGCTCTTGGACCTTTGTTATGAAACTATTTGGTTGCATTATATAGATGCTCTTGTCAAGAACTTTATTCAAGAATGTAGTCTAGACATCCATTTTCCATATCCCATTGTCGAGATGTGTTGCAATGGATAGGAGTATCTTGATGAACTTAAGCATGGCTACCAACAAGAAGGTCTCCTCATAATCGAAACTAGGTTCTATCTATAACCCTTCACTACAAGCTTAGCCTTAAAATTCTTAATTTTTCCATCTATTCATCTCTTCCTCTTATAGACCTACTTGCACTTTATCCCTTTAGGTGCTTCTACAAGCTCCTAGACTTGGTTAGAATAATGGATTCTAACTCTATCTCCATAGCCTTTTGCCAAAGATGTGCATCCATATTGTTCATTACTTTATCGAAATATGTGGGATTGATCTCATGTTCTTCTAGAATGGCATCAAAATACTCTCCCAAATATATAAATCAATCTAGTTGTATAACAACCCTCCCACTACAATGAGGCACTGATGTATTGTAAAAAGGAATGGTTGGTACTAGATCCATAATATTCTATGTTGTTGTGGGAGTCTAATCTAGATCTCTCAAATCAACCTCACTTTTAATCTTATTACTCATCATATAGTCATCTTCCAAAAATCTGCATTCGTACTCACAAATACTTTTTAGTTAACCTAACTACAAAAGTAATAACCCCTAGTGCCTCTTGGATGCCCAAAAAACTGACAAACTTCTGAACTTGGTTCTAGTTTATCTACCTTTGGTTTCAGCATGTGTGTTGGACACTCCCCATATATGAACATGGTATAAACTAGGCTTACATCATCCTATCCACTTCTCCATAGGAGTCAAAGGTAATAATTTAGATGGAACTAGATTAAGAAGACATTTAGCAATTTCTAAGGCATACCCTTAAAAGAATATAGGAAGTGTTGAAAAACTAATCATGGATCTTGATTTTTCTGTATATACTTCTTCAAATATTGGATATTGATTATCATTTTCAATATCGTCTATTGTGGTTTGCTATAGGATATCAAATATGTGTCTATTATATGTTTTTTGCATAACTTTCCAACTTGATCCAACCTTGGGATCATTTACTAAATATTAGATCTTGATTATCATTTTCAATATAATCCATTGTGGGATCATTTACTAAGTGATCATTCAAATCATCTACATTTCTCTTTGGTCAATTAAATTTAGCCTCAATTCCAAGAAGATATTACAAATAAATTGTTAATTTTTCATTCACAATATATGCCTTTGCTATTAACATCATAGGTAAGCTTTATTTCATATATATCTCTTATAGGTTGCTAAAACCCTGAATGGGAACAAGGGTCAATGAAATTTTCTTCAAAAATTAATATTATTAAATTAAATATCAAGTTAATAAGTATTACTATTCAATATAGGATGCATCAACCTAAGTCCAAAAGGTCTAACGAGTTTTGCCTCTTATGGTAAATGTATAAGTAAATGTACCATGATATATTAAAAAAAAAACAGATGGAAAAATCCTGTCAAGCTAGCTTGCAAAGAATCAACACAATATCATCTTCTAACTTTTCCAAATGTTGTATCCTTAATGATTTTGCATATAGTTGTTGAAAAAAAAAACATGGGAGTTTTGTAAGTGTTGTTATACATACATCTTTTCTTAGCAATTTTCAAATTCCAATTAGGAGAAGTTGGAGAAACAAATGACGATCGTGACTTTTGAGACATGAATCTTTCAATCTACTATGTTCACACTCTTTGAAACATTTATGGCATATCTATCAAGAAACTTGATTGATTTTAAAAGCACACAAAATTTTCTTATTTCCATTGACGATGTGTAGCATGCACGAGGCTTCAATTATTTGTTACCATGTGATACTAAGTGAATTTTTTTTCTTATGTTCATGTCTAGTATATCTAATCAAGCTTTTTTGTTGACACTATTTGTCATCTCTTCGATATTCAACAATATTCCCATCACATTGGTACATACATTTTTTTCAATATGCATAACATCAAGAATACATCTTATACTCAATTTTGACTAATATTCAAATTAAAAAATACACATATCTTAGTCTAATTGAATTCACTATATATTTATTTCCATTCCTTATCTCTTTTGTTTAGGTTCTTATCTTAAATAATTTATCAACATTTTCTAATTACTCTAATATGTCATCTCCAAACAAAATTTGGGGTGTTGGATTCATGTAGAACTTACCATCATGTAATCTACCTTTATCGTTAAGGATGATTGAATGACATATAATGACGATGACATATATAACATATTTTACTTCTCAATGAATGGGGCAAGTTGTATAACCTTTGGTTTTCTAATCAAACAATATGTCATACATAAGGAAATAATTTATTATCTATAAAATTGTTGCATAGGTTTTAAAATATTGAGCAATAGAGACATCATAGGTCTCTATGCCATTACGTCATAACTTTTTTAAATCATCAATTAATACAAATACTAAAACAAATATGATATTTAGCAACAAATGTTTTTATGGAAAATAGTTGGGTTTTCATGGTAAAAATGTTTTTGCTATGAAAAAATTTCATTGTTAGGTTGTCACAATAAGTCTGTCACTAAAAGATTTTACCAATGAATAAAAAATTTTGTTAGTAAAAGTTAATTTTAGTGATGAATAATATTTGTGATGAAAAATAAACTATTCATGGGGAACAAAAAAAGAAAAAAAACCCTCTATCTTAAGATAAATTTTACGGTAAAAAGTCTCTTTTTACAATGAATGTTATTTTGTGGTAATATAATCTATTTAGCAATAAATCTAAGTTTGTGGCAAAAATGTTATGACAATTTTTTTTTTTTTTTCATTTTTCTATGGAGATTTTGAGCATGAATTTTATTTCTAGAAATATAATGAGACCCCCATACCTATCCCAAGTCCAAGGATATTTTGACCTACTAATAATTATTATAATGACTCGAACTCATGACCCTTCACTTTATTACCACTTTTTTAAAAGACTTTTGTCTTATGTTCTATAAACCAAGTGATGTTTACCATTTTTTATTTTTTATTTTTTGTAAATTTGTCCTTATATATTTTTTATTATAAATAATTTTATACTAAAAGGTAAAGTTCCTAGCATATGTCACATATTATATGAGAATTATTTTTGTCATAGTTTTAAAGATGAAATGTAAATTCATGATTAAAAGTGATACTTTGTTACAAATAATTTTAAGAAAAAAAGTGGAGTTTATGATACAATGTCATATATTACGCGAAAATTATTCCTACTATATTTTTAGCAAAGAAAAGTAACTTTATAACAATAGGTAGTATTTTACTATGAATAATTTTGTGACAAAAAGTGGAGTTTATGTCAAAATACCATATATTTAACAATAATTATTCCCATCATATTTTTAGTGACAAAAAGGGAATTTGTGACTAAAAGTAACATTTTGCTACAAAATTTACTTCATGGAAAAAAATTGTGGCAAAAAGTGGTATTTGTTATAGCATAAATATCAATTTCTTCTTCTTTTTTTTTTGAAGATTGTGGACAAGGAACCAAAAGTGACATCATTAAGAATGGTTCTTTCATAGATTTTCAGGGAGGCAAATCATATGGCACAAATATAATAGACCACATATTGTATAAATGACTCACGTTATTGAATAAATTGAAACCATCTTATGAAAGACCTAACTTCACATTTCATGATTCACCAATGAAAGAAAGGACATTCTATCAAACAACTACCATGCTCAAGTATTAACTAGATATCTAGGCTAACCATCATCAACTCTCCGTTCTTTATGCCACCTCATATCACTAATCATATTGTAATCTTGGTTTAAAAGGAAATAACTACAACATTTTATGTGGGATCCTTTTTTCAAATATGATAAACCTTTTGTGTAGTTCCTATAATGTATAATATATTCTTTTGATTGTTGAAATGACTTGTTGATATTATAATATTTTAAACATAATTGTATTATGAATTTAAATATATAAACCAAATTTTCAAAAGAATTATTTTAAAATAAAATTGAGATTAATGTTCACCCCATTGAAAGTAAAATAAATATCATTCAAAACAAAATGGAATAAAAATCAACTTAATATTAGTTTTTAAAAAGGAAAAAGAAATTTACCCCCAAATTGAATTTCTAGCACCACTGTCATTTTTCGATTCATGTATTGGATGCAATAAAATTTTAAAAAAATGGCACAAATAAATATGATAAAAAATTAATATCAAATATTACAATAATCTTAAATTTTCAATCATAATCCATCTCCCGAGCTAAATTTATGACTCCATTGTTCTTCATATTTTTATATTTATATTCATGTATTAAATGAAATAAAAATAAGAGTGCCTCAAATATACTATGATAAAAAGTATTAAATATTAAAATAATATTAAAATTTTAAATATATTTATTGTATTTAATATTAAAATATGATATCCAAAATTATTGCCATTTGAGAAAAGTGTATATGAAATGATAAACATGTATAGTGTACTTGTTTGTGTTGAAATCTAAAAAAGATTCAAAGAGAAAAAAAGAGAAAATAAAAATTAGGATTTCTCATTATGAATTCTCTTGAAAATAGGTACAATATCATTAGAATTTAAATAAACCTAATAAAATAAAATAAAAACTAATTTACCCTTACTTCTAAAAAGAAAGAAAATAATTTTAATATAGTAACTAAATAAATAAGAGATATAGTAACTAACTAAATAAATATATAGTAACTAAATATATAATAACTAATTAATAACTCTTTAAGATCCCTCACAAGTTCTCGATGACTGACGATATAATTGCAAGAAGCATTGAGAGTCGTTTGCCAACCAAAAATTAAAAACACGGAAGTGGGTGTGGCTTGATAAACAAATCTACAATCTATTTAGAAGAAGGAACAAAAGGCAAAGTGAGAGTTTCATGTTGAAGGTGATGACAAGTGAGATGACAATCAATACCAATATATTTGGTCCTTTCATGAAAGACAGAGTTGCGAGCAATCTAAATAGAATTCTTGTTGTCACAATACATTTTAATGGGAAAGAAAGAGAAACAATATACTCACATGCATTAATATCCACTATAAGTGTATTTTGTGTATTGGCAATTTCAGATCAAAATCCCATTGTGTTTATAGCTCATATTCTTTAGATCCTCCATTGGACACGTTTTTTCCAAATTGTTCATATTTGAAGATTACTAAAGGAGATGATCAGTACTTTTAAGGGTTTGGATGATGAGAAACATTGATCAACCATGTTTTAAACTACTTTCATTTGATTGAAAAATTTGAGTGGTCGCCTAAGGAGTGCAAAATATAATGTTTATATCATTTGGATTGATTTCTGATTGATCGAACTTAAGGGTAATAGTTTTTGTTGTACCCAAGTCTTTTTTATTCTGTTTTGATCAATCTAACTCGGATCACATCATTCCTGCATCTTTTTCCAAAAAAATCTCAACCATTGAATGATTTTCAAAGCCCTAATACTTAAGCCATCTTTCCAGATGTGGTAAGAGCTGCTATGAGAGAGAAAACCCTGGGTTTTTAAGCTTCAAGTTTCTCTTACCATATTGAGGAGTGTTTGCCTTGTGAGAAAATTTATGGGTTTGAATTGAAAATCAGTTTTTGAGTGAAAAAACTTTGTTCCAAATGGGTTGAATGACTGTGTTCTTCATACTAGCTCTCATATTGCTCTCATATTCAACTTATTGGGGTAAAACCCAAGATTCATCTTGTGTGGACTCAAGAAGAGGCTAAGATCAAAGCTTGGAGTGGTGTCAAATGTTTTCCTGAAGAAGAATGGTGGATTATTTGATTGCTTGATGCCAGTGGTTTTTTATCTCTTCAGAGGTTTTCCATGTTAAAAAAATTGGTATCATTGTCTCTTATTTCTATCTTGCCTTTTGATTAGCATTTCATAAGCTTATGGCAATTTTCATTCCATTATGGTGATTAAATTAATTGCACATGAGCTGAAATGTATCTATTGAATCTTTGAAAGAACAAGATATATGTTAGTTTTTGTTGATTGATGGCAAGAGACATGTGAAAAAAAGTTTTTATATTGATGGAATGTTTGATATATTATGTTTGGGGAGTGTTGTCTTATTTGCATGACTTACATTGAATAACTTGTTTAGGAGAGTGTTGGTACATCCATTGTTGCTTGTGATTAGCTTGTTTGTTCATATGGTTGAAAAAAAAAATCATTTTATAAAGGAAAAACAAAGGAATTGTGAGCATTTGTGAGGTACCATCTCTAATTGTTTTAAAAAAAGCATCTATTCACCCCCCGTCTAGGTGTTATCCGTAGTTGAGACTCTTCTTCAATTGGTATCAAAATGGGTTTTAAAGAAAAATCATTTTCGACACTTGAATTTGAAATATGGAACCTCATCGATCAAGAGGGTGCTTCAATTAGGAGACCTTTTTTAACCAGCAGAAATTATTCTCATTGGAAAGTAAGAATACAATATTTTCTCAAAATGCAAAGTAAAAAAGTATGGAATGCTATTGAATTTGGTTGGTCTCCACATAAGATGTTGGATAGAGAAGGTAGACTAACAAATGTAATCAAGCCTAAATTGGAATGAGATAGAGATGGAAATGAAGCTAGTGAGAACAATGCAAGGCCATGTATTCCATCTTCAATGTCATTAACATAAATGAATTTCATAGAATTGCTACTTGTACCTCAGCTAAAGAAGCTTGGGACATTCTCCAAGTGACTCATAAAGGAACCAATGTTGTTAAAGTATCCAAACTTCAAATGTTGACATCCAGGTTTGAGACAGTTAGGATGGAAGATCATGAGAATTTTGGAGAGTTTCATACAAAATTGATGGACATTGTGAATTCTAGCTTTAATATAAGTGAACCCACCCCTAACTCCAAAGTGGTTAGAAAGATTCTAAGATCTCTTCCAAAGAGATTTTGAGCAAAGGTCACCGCCATTGAAGAGTACAAGGATGTGGATTCTTTGAAATTAGATGAACTTGTAGGTTTCCTCCAAACCATTGAAATGACTCTTGGATCACCTAGGAAGTCAAAGAGCATTGTTTTGAATGCCATTAAAGAGAAGTCCTTAGGGTCCAAAAGTGAGGATGACAAGAAAATGTCAAATGGAGAAGTCACTAGATTTTCTAGGAAATTCAAGAAGTATATGAAGTTTAAGAGATATAAGAGTAAGTCCGAAGAAGATGCTAAAAAATGGATTAATCCAATGGGAAAATCAAGTGGAAAGAACAAAAAGAAAGACAAGAGTGTTAAAAAAGAGTTTGAGATTGAGTGCTTTGAATGTGGGGAAAATGGGCACTATGCCACTAAATTTCCCTTAGAGAAAAAAGGAAAGAAAGCTATGCAAGTCACTTGAAGTGACACGAAATCTTGTCAATCAAGTGAAAAAGAATCCATTAGAAGTGAGAAATGCACTAACTTTACTGCTTTATGGCAAATGTCAATGAGGAACAATCAAGAAAGAGGTTTTGAGTCTTGTAAGTCAAGTGACTTTGATGGTGATGAAATGAGTTTTCATTCTACATATGAGACTTTGTACAAGGAGTGCTTAAGTCTCAAATAGGAACATGTTGAGTAGAAGGCTTCCAAAAAGAGTTTAATCAATAAGGTTAAGACTTTAAAAGGAGAAAAGAAGTCTTCACTTGATAAAATTGTCTTTCTTAAGAGTGAACACTTTGACATGATGAAAATGTGTGATGAGTTGAAGAGTGAAAATTAAGTGTTCAAGAATGTGTTAAGTCTTAGGAAGGAAGAGTCACATTCTAGCTCTAAAAGACTTGATGAGTTTATCAATTCAAGGTGGAAATCCTTTAATAAACGAGACTTAGGTTTTGTTGATGAAACTATCACTCCTAGTAGTGGTACAAAAATGTTTGAAAAGTTAAGTGATGTAGTGCCCTCTAAGGAAAATCATCCTAAGCTAAAATTTCATTGCAGTCATTGTGATAAAATGGGACGCACTTTTCATAGATGCTATGCAAGAATGTTTGATAACTTTCAAAGAAAGTTGGCTAACTTAATGAATGATTCCTTGTTCTTGAAGGAGAGGTTGTTAACTGGAAGTAAGAGAGTGTCCAAAAGGGATCCAACTGTCCTTCATCATAGTGGTTTCCAAGGAAGCATCTCCAATGGAAATACCAAAGTCACAAATGTCAAGCAAATATGGGTGAAAAAGAATGAACTTAATTGGTTTGTTGTCCATATTGTACTTAGAGCTAGTGAATCACATTCATGATACTTTGATAGTAGTAGCTCATGTCATATGACAAGTAATAAACCATTCTTCACTAATTTCACTGCATTTGATGAAGGAAATGTGACATTTGGTGATGGTAATAAGGCTTGTGTGAAAGTAAAAGGCATAATTTGTGTCGTTGACATTCTTAATCTTGAAAAATTCCTGTTTGTGGAAAGTCTAAAACCTAAATTGATAAGCATAAGTCAAATTTGTGACAATAACTTCAATGTTCAATTTTCATAAAATATGTGCAATGTGTTTGATTTGAATGGTAATTGTGTGATGGTTCTATTAAGAACTTCGGATAATTGTTATGTTGTTAGTTAAGATTCATCATTTTTTTTCTTCCCTTGTTATGGTAGTTCAAAATTTGAATCGATTGATTTATGGCATCATAGATTGGGTCATCTCAAATTTCATGATTTGATTAAGGTTGCAAACAAGAAATTTGTCTAAGGGATTCCTAAGCTTGGAAAGCCCTCCAATCTTATTTGTGGCACTTGTCAAAAGAGAAAGCAAACTAGGAGCAATCATAGGAGAGTTGATGAGGTTATGACCTCTAAACCTCTAAAGATTTTGCACATGGACCTTATGGGACCAATGAGAATGAAGAGTTTAGGGGGCAAGAAATGCATCATAGTAATAGTTGATGACTATTCTAAGTTTGTATGGGTTTCATTCCTAAGATAAAAGAGTCATGCCTTCATTAATTTTAAGGACATTAGGTTGAAGATTCAAAATGAGAAAGGTTATCTCATTAGTAAAATTAGGAGCGATAGGGGAAAGGAATTTGATAATTATGATTTTCTAGAGTTTTGTCACACTTTAGGAAGTAAGCATGAGTTTTCCGCTCCTAGAACTCCTCAAAAAAATGGGGTAGCTAAAAGGAAGAATAGTGTCTTTCAAGAAATGGTTTAAACAATGATAAATCAACATGATCTCCCTACCCATTTTTGGGTTGAGGCAATTAATACTGCTTGCTACATATCCAATATGATTCATTTGCATCCTTACACTAGGAAAGCTTGTTATGAGCTTTGGAAAGGAAAGAAGCCTAGTGTGAAGCATTTTAGGTGTTTGGAAGTAGATGTTATGTCTTGATAAATCATGAAAATCTTTCCAAATTTGATTCCAAAAGTGAGGAAGGGACATTTCTAGAATATTCCTTCAAAAGTATGACATATAGAGTGTATATTCCGAGTTCAAAATGTGTAGTGGAATCATACAATGTGATAGTTGATGATCAAGGATCAAATGCAAGAGAAGTTGAAGATAATGACATTGTTTTGCCAAAAGACCACCAACTAATTGAGGAAAAATCAGAAGATGAAAAAGAAAGTGAGAATGAAGAAAAGAAATAAGAGAAAAGAGAGAATGTTGATAGGGGGAGAAATGATTCAACCAAGAGAAATAGGTCTAGGGTGCCAAATAATTATCCATTGAGCAATGTTATTGGAGATTTTAAGGAAAGCATGGTAACAAAGAGACAATCCAAGTTGAATGAGATAAGTTATGTATACTATACTTCTCAAATTGAATCAAAGAGTGTTAAGGAAGCCTTGAATGATGAAGCTTGGGTAGAGGCTCTCCATAAGGAATTAAATCAATTTACTATAAATGAAGTTTGATTTTTGGTGCCAAGACCAAAAGATATGAATGTCATTGAAACAAAATGGATTTTCAAAAATAAGATGGATGAAAATGGAATAATTGTGAGGAATAAGGCAAGGTTCATTGCTCAAGGATTCAAGCAAATAGAGGGAGTTGACTTTGATGAAACTTTTGCTCTGGTTGCAAGACTTTAATCTATTCACATACTTTAGGTAATTGCTTGTGTGTAGAAGTTTAAGTTGTTTCAAATGGATATTAAAAGTGCATTTCTCAATGGGATACTCAATGAGGAAGTTTATGTTAAGCAACCAAAATATTTTCAAGACCCAAGATACCATAATCATGTTTACCGTCTTATGAAAGCACTTTATAGCCTAAAGTAAGCTTCTGGAGCTTGGCATGAAAGACTCATATCTTATCTCCTTATGAAAGGATTCATAAGAGGGGGAACAGATCGAACTTTGTTCATTAGAAGAAATGAATAGTGTTCTTAATAGCACAAATATATGTCAATGACATAGTTTTTGGGTCGACCTCTAGTGAGTGTGCCTTGGGTTTTGCCAAAGAGATGAAGAGAGTAGGGTAGGAGAATTGAATTACTTTCTTAGGTTCCAAGTGAAACAACTCAAAGATGGGATCTTCTTATCCCAATCTAAATATGCTAGGAAGCTTGTCAAGAAGTTTGGTCTAGAATCGACAAAACACTATAAGACATCAATGGCTACTAGTACAAAGCTAAGCAAGGATGAAATTGAAAATGGGGTAGATGAAACATTGTTCAGAAGCATGATTGGTAGTCTTTTATATCTCACAGCTAGTAGACCCAACATAACCTTTAGTGTTGGTGAATGTGCTAGGTACCAAGCTTGTCTTGGAGAATCCCATCTCATTCTCTTAAACATGTTATTAGATACATTTTTTGGTACATTAGAGTTGGGTCTTTGGTATCCTTTTGATACTCATGTTGATGTAGCTTGCTATACGATGATGATTGGGCTAGTAATGTTGATGATCGAATTATAATGGTTTTTTTACATTGGTAATTGTTTGGTTGCTTAGATGAGCAAGAAAAAAAATCTAGTTTCACTATCTACAACTAAAGTGGAATATATAATTGTTAGGAGTTGTTACACTCAATTGCTTTCGATTAAGCAAATGTTGAGTGATTATGGAATAAGGCCAGGAACCATGATTGTGTTTTTTGATAACACAAGTGTCATGAATCTATTAAAGAACCCTATTTTTCATTCTAGGATAAAGCATATTGATATAAGGCATCATTTCATTCATGAATTGGTAGAAAACAAATTTGTCTCCTTAGAGTATGTCTCTACCGAGGGTCAAAGGGCTAGTATTCTCGCTAAGCCTTTGGGTGTTTCCAAGTTTGAGTCACTTAGGAGCTCCATAGGCTTATGTTTTCTAAGTTGATTGTCTTTAAGGCCTTTTTAGGACATCCCTTCTTATATATTTTTTCTTCTTAGAGGTTTCATAGGCTTATTAAATCCTTGTATTGCCTTGATTTTTTCTTTCCTCATGGTTCTCATTCTTTTTGTTTGTTTTGGTATCTCTTCAAACCCTTTTTCCTCTCTAATTTAAATATGGATGTTTGTTTTTATGAGAATTTGACATTAATGTTTTTTTTTTAACAAATGGTTATTTTGTATCTAATAATCCAAAAGTGCTCCAAGATACAAAAATCCCTCTTGTGTTGGTGATTGAGTTGGAGCATAAGGTGCTTATTGTTTAGCTGTTCTTGGATAAGCTGCAAGATACTTATTTCATATCCATTGAGTGACCAATAGCTTGTGAAGTGCTTTATGATTTCATAAAAACTTATAAATGATTTTTAAAGTTCAATTGTGGGTTTATATCTATTCAATGTGCCTTAAAGATTGAGTAAAGTCACATAAATCTTCTTAAGAATTTGAATTTGTGTCTCTTGATTTTTTACACTCTCCCAAATAAAAGAAAAAATTTATTTATTTCCTAGAATGGTTGAGGCAGTTTGCCAATGTTTCAAGTGTAAAAAGCCTCCATTGCAAAAGGGGGACATCTCTTTATGTTTGTAATGGCTACCTTAGTGATCTCAAAGTCAATATTCTATCCTAAGTGTGTTGCCAATATGTTATCAAAACAAATTGAAAAAAAAAAAAACATGTTATGTTTGTATGTAAGTCAAGGGATGTATTTTTTACCATGTTGAACATAAATCCGGCCAAGAGAGATGAAAATTGACTTCAAGACAAATAAATTTCAGTTTCTTTAAGGATGAATGTGATCTTGAAAATGTTTTTTGGTTCATGAATATCTATAGCCTTATAAGTGGAGATTATTTATCATTATTAGTTTGTTATGGTCTTATGAGTGTGTTCTTTGAGCTAAAAATCGTTTGATGAAGTATTAATAATTTCTTGCTTTTTATCCTTGTCATATGAAAAATTGATGAGTCTTCGTATAATTCATACTTTATCATTCAATTCAAAAGTCTCTTGGTGGCTTTATTATTATTATTATTATTATGTATATTAGTGACCAAATGCTAAATGTTTTTCATTTTTAGCTTTAATGAATTTGTTTTTAATATCTTTCTTCATTTTTCTTAAGGTTTACAACTTTCTTGCTCACTTTTTGATGAATTTTTTGGCATGTCTCGGTTGTTGGTCGCTTCAATCAACTATTTTTTTCAAGAAAAACTGAGTATTATGCAGTGTGATTGATTGGTTTTCAATTGACTATGTTTTGTCTAACCTTGGTTGAAAACTATATTGTGTTATCCAAGTCAAATCGATCCGTCGTCGATCTACTATGTTTTTGTTGGCTTGGCTGAAAATTGTATTGTGCAATTGAAGTTGGATCAATCCGTCTTCGATCAACTGTGTTTTTGTTAGCTTAGCTGAAAGTTGTATTTTGTGATCAAATGGTGATCGATCAAACTTATTCTCTAGTGTTTTAAAGTAAAAGGAAAAAAAAAATTGAAAAAAATATATGTTTAAATAGAAAGGAAAAAGGGATTTCTCCATCTCAAATCAAAATCCCCAAATTTCTTCCAACCCACTTTTCTCTCAAAACCCTCTTTGTTTGTCATTTTCTCCTCACCATAGCATTTAAAAATTTCCACTGCTCTTCACCATGGGTGGCTTCTAACTCCAAAATCCCTCTCATTTCTCTTCAATAAAGAGAGTTTCATTGTGGATTGTGGTTTCAGTGGCTGGTTGTTCTCCATTGCTAGGTACAATTTGCTTTTTTCTTTCAATCTAAGGTTTGATTGTGAAAGATTTCTCTTTCATTTTGCAAGGTTTGATTTTTATTTCTCTAATTTGGTTAAGTAGTTTCTTGTTTTTTTTTTTTTTTTTTTTTTTTTTCTTGGGTGCTCAAGGTTTCAAATGGTATAATATTGTTGCTCTTAAGTTGATGTTTCAACTTTAATCTCATATTCATTTCCACCCTTGTTTTTAGCTTATTCTTATGGTTACTAAGTTAAGTATTGGGAAAAAAGTGTGGGTTACAATTCAACATTTTGAGATACCCTTGCTAAAGTGGATAGTGCTTGTTTTTTGTGTTAAGGTTTGATTTTCTATATTTTGATTCACTAAGTCATTGTATCTATTCATAGATTTGTTTTGGTTTAGGTGTTTTTGGTGCTCATTTGGCATATTGGTGTTGATCCTTCAATGTTGCAATATTTTTTGTTGGAGCTTAAATGTGATATTTTTGCTTACAATATAGTGCTTAATTATTGGTGTTTCATATTTCTAAAAGATTGCTTTCATAAGGCTCCTATTCAAATTTTTTTGTTTAATCCCATGGATAGGTTGAGGGGGAGGATGCTCATATTGAATTTTTTCTTGATCTATTTTACATGAATATTCAATTTTTGTTAGAGCATCATTGGTCTATATGAATATCCTCTCATTTTTATTGGTTCATTGAGGATCCTATTTTCAAGTTTTTTTTTTTTTTTTTTTTAATATATTTCTTTCTTCCCTTTATCTCATTCTAGGAAAAAAATGGGGAGAATTTTTGGATGTGCATATTGAATATCTTGAGGAAATATTTTACATATTGGTTTCTATATTCTTTATGTGCAAGTGCTACTAACCATTTTTGTGTGTCAATCTTTGATGACATGTTGTATAGTGTCTAGTTTGTGAGGATGAGCGAGTGTGTACCTTGTGTGAGAGTAGGGTGGAGGATACATGTAGTCATCAGTGTTGTAAAGGGTTTTGTCCCAGAATTGCCAAAGAGGGAGATTGTAAGTGTATTTTGTGTATTGGAAATTTCGGGTCAAAATTCTCATTGTGTCTTCTAGCTCATATTCTTCAAATCCTCTTTTGGATACTTGCCTTTTCCAAATTGTTCATATTTGAAGATGACTAGAAGAGATGATAAGTGCTTTTGAGGGTTTGGATGATGGTAAACACTGATCAACTATGCTTTAAACTATTTTCATTTGATTGAAAATTTGGAGTGGTTACCTAAGGAGTGCAAAATATAATGTTTATATCATTTGGATTGATTTATTTATCAATCGAACTTAAGGGTAATAGTTTCTATTGTACCCAGGTCCTTTTTATTCTCATCTAATCGATTATACTTACAATATAAATATCCTAACATTATAATATATTATATCAAAATCTAATTGAGAAAATTTTGAACCTTTCAATGAAATTGATAGTTTTGTATGATCATATCATACTTTCTAACATACTTATATTATGAATTATCTTTAAAATCAAATGAAGTATATATTAATTTCAATTTAAGAAACTTATGATTTTTTTAATAAAAATGATTAATTAATTCCAATGCATTGAATTAATAATGTTAATATATTAATAAGATGTGTTAATACTGATGCCAATAGAATATAAATAGGTATTTCTAAAACTATTAATATCATAAAATATAAACAACTTAAATGTATTACACTATAATATAAATATTAATATTACGATATCATAAATTATGACATAAAATAATTTTTTTTTTTTTGAATTTTTTCATATGTTATACTACCAAGCAAATATTTGTATGTTATTCAGTTGATAAATGGTCATGAAAAATAACTCATCATTCTATTAGGTATCAAAGTTTTTATTTGAACATGAGAAATTGTTAAAGTTTGTTGTTGCATGGTGTGTAGTAACCATAGGATTTAGTTTTTATTCAAGAGAGATTGAAAACTATGAGTCTATATTATGACTTGGTCCAATATATGATTAGCCTACCGGCATGGTACTATGGTAGTAGGCCGCACGGGTTTGAACAAAAAGGAGGGTTTGTTAGATAATTGGTTTGGTATGAATTGGCAATCCCTTAGTGGGTCAGAAAAAGCAAGGCCAGGGGGACCTGGCCTTCCAGAAAAAAATGTGGTTTTCTGATTAGTGGGAAATTAGGAGGATTTGAAGTAGGAAAAAGGTAGAAGATTAGCATGAGTCAGTGGATCCACTGATTAATGCGACACGAAAGAAAAAAAAGACTCCAACAGTCAAAAAGTAATGCACCAACAAAAACTTGTCTTCTAGGTCCCAAAATTTTAGGCATTGGCTGCAATAATACCCCTTGTTGCCTGTAAAATTTCCCCTCAGATTCCCCTCCCATGGAAAACTGATATGAAATTGTCCTGAGAGACAGAGGAGGCTAGGTTAGCTTGATCATTAAGATGACCCTACTTTTTTAAGATAAAAAAGGATAGAGACAATGTCTCAAGTCAATAATTAAGTATTAAATGCTACGGTGTTAAAGTAACCATGTCATACTTTCAGAAAAAGTTGGAATGACCGTTGAAGGGTGCCTATACCCAAAACCGACACAGATGATTAGGTAGAGAATACCTAAGGCGCGAGACAACTCTCACTAAGTTACTCAATAAGTAGTTTACTGCTTTGGCCTCTTTCATTGAAACCATTCTTCACTCTTATACAACTACTCGAGGTCTTCACAAGCCCTATATATCAGCTAGTTATAAAACCCTAAGCTCCAAGAATGCAGCATAAATGTGAGATTCCAGCCCACCACCAGCCACCAGGCTACTAGGCTACCAGGCATGTACATGTCTGTGTAACATGGGCAAGGATGAGATAGTCATTTTGCGGTAGCGCGTGCAAATAATATACAACTCTGACTATGGCAACTTGAAAAGGAAAAAAAGAAAAAGTTAAGGGGCTGTTATGGATAAAGGAGTATTGTTGTATTCAGTTCTGGTACCGATCACCAGTTCCCCAATCATCAGCTATTTAAAGAGTTGGGACAGAGACTAAATTCTCTACCAACTATTTGCAGGTTGAAAGTGTCCACAGCTTTGCTGCTCACTTTCGTGGCTGACTGTTAGGTCGATCCCAAGTTCCAAAACATGTGCCAGTGGGAAAGGATGTATTTACAACATGGGCAGATTGCTTATATTCAAAGTTTGAAAACAAGCCAAGTAGAAGCAAATTAATTGGATTGCCAGTGGTCAAAATTAAATATTTAAAATGTATGCGCTACTAGAAAGAAAAAGAAAAAGAAAAAAAAAAAGGCTTTATAGATTGACTGGAGTTATGATCCAATTGGGAGACAGATCTTAGGATAATAATAATACAAGTAGAGACACCTTACTCATGCAAATAACAGCTCTTGGTGATCAATTAATGTAGTGGCCTTTTGGTTCTTTGTATTTGTGATTATTCTAATCATACTCAGAAGGTGATGAGGGAAATACAATGAACTGTTAAGATATGGACTCACACATATTTTAATAATTATTCATGATTAAGCTATTCGAATTTATTCAGTATTTTATTTATTGATTGTACTAAAGTGTGGGCCACCTCATGTGTAGAGCCTGATACCATATGTGTCTCAGATGATGGTCCTGAGACACATATGGCCCAATCTTTAAATGGGATGGTCCCTAAGGTAGGACGGTATAAATATTAAGGAAAATATCTGTTCTCAAATATCACATCTTTTGAATAAAAGAACAGAACTATTCTCTCCCGCTCCCATCATCAGAGAGAAATCAGAGTAAGGTGGTTCCCTCCATAGCCTTAGAAGATCATCCATACATCTTCATCAAAATGGATTCAGGTTGGTTCCCTATTTGGAGACGAAGGCATGTTGTTTTCAATGCTTGATATAAACAATATTCAGTTTCATTGTTTGAGTGAAAATGGAGAATAAAGAAACTAACAATTGGTATTAGAGCCAGGTTCCGGTTCCATTTTCACCAAAAATAATCTTTAAAAACAAAAACGAAAAATCCTGGGGAAACAACAGAGAATCTGGACAAATAAAAAAAATAAAAAAATGGGTATTGAAGGCATTGTTACAGGCCTTCTTACAGGCGTTTCAGACGCCCTTCAAGGGCCATCCAACGCCGATGAGGGGCGTCATTCTGGCGCCGTTGTAGCGCTGTTTTGGTGCCTACCTAGCAGTCGAAAAAGGCGCCATTACAGGTGATCAAAAGACGCAGCGTCGTTCCCGTTCAAAAGGGGTGTTGTTACGAGTGCCATTCAAGCGCAGTTTCAGGCATCATTTCGCATCGGCAAGAGGCGCCACTCAGGCGCCATACCAGGCACACTTCAGGAGCCTTTCAGGCGCTGTTCAGGCACCATACCTGGCATTGTTTGCAACGCCATTTCAGGCCCACTCCAGATGCAGTTCGGGCATTGATTTTCCATCATTTCAGCGCCTTTTTGGTGCCACTGTTGGACCGTTTTGGCGCCACTGAGACACCGTTGGTGCGCCGCTGGTGTGACGCTAGTGTGCCGCTAGTGTGCCGTTGGTACGCCACTGTGGCCTCAGTTGGTGCAACGCTGAGGCGTCGTTGGTGCGTCACTGGTGCGCCGCTGCAGGTTCCCTGCAAATGTAGCCATGGGTCTCAAATGCATCCCATTGTATGGCACAGTTTAATAATAATAATAATAATAATAAAAACGTATAGATTTATGCATGTAAAATAAATGCTCTCTCTAAGCTTTTGACAATAAAGGACTGGTGGTTTGATAAATAAAATATATATATATATATGGAAAGCACAAACCTTATAGTTGGCTGGTATGATTGGTTCTAAAAGTCAATGCCAACACTTCTCTTGTGCAAATATAAAAATTTGCATTGATATTTCGGAAGACATGTGATTTGTCAAGCCCAGTGAAAAAGGAATAAATAAATAAATAAAGCTCACTAAGAGAGCTCGAACCTATGACCACGAGGTTGAGAGCCTTGCGCTCAACCTATTGAGCTACGAGACCCTTATGCTTATTGATGATTCTGTATCATAAAAATTATGATTCTGATGAATTTCTGTATTCTTTTTTTTTTTGGGAATTTATTATTTCTTGTTACGTTTGTGTTTAATATTTTAAAATAAATAAATTATGTATATCGGTTGCCAAAGTAACTTATATTATATAATTTGTTTATTTTATAATATCTAAACATGTTATTATTATTATTAAAAATAATCGGCCCAAAGGAAGATTATTTTAATATAATAATAAATAAAGTAATCATAAATATGTGACATATAAAGTTTATCTTGCATTCGATATGTTAGTCCAAAGACAGGCATATTGTTTTTGGCTTTATTGTCAATATTTATGAATTAATTTTGTATAAGGATGCTATTTACAAGTTGATATTTCTGTCCAAAGACTGAATATTGATGTTTGTGCTAGGTATCTTGTTATATGTCCACATGCATATACATATATATGTTAAATTTTTATTTATTCATGTATGTGTGATGATTATATGACTGATTGTGAGCTTTATTATTATGAATTCAACATCTTCTATATTTGCAAATGTTAATAACACTCCTGTGCTTAATGGCACAAACTTCAAGAAATGGAAGGAGTATGTTATAATTGTGCTCGGGTGCATGGATTTAGACTATGCATTAAGAGAGGATCGCCCTCCAAACCTTACTATTGCCAGCACTGCTGAGCAAAGGTCTACTATGGAAAAATGGGAGCGATCCAATCGCATGAGTCTAATGATAATGAAGCACTCAATTCCATAAGCTATAAGGGGTGCAATACTTGAGGAAACCCAAGCCAAGACATTCTTAGACCAGATAGCAAATCGATTCGCTACAAACGAAAAAGTTGAGACAAGCACTATTCTTAGTAAGCTTGTCTCCATGCGGTACAAAGGGAAAAATAATATAAGGGAGTACATTATGAAAATGTCTAATCTTGTGACTAGACTCAAGGCACTAAAGTTAGAGTTGTCGGAAGACATACTCGTGCACTTGGTCTTGATCTCTCTACTTACACAATTCAGTCCATTCAAAATCAGTTATAATACACAAAAGGAAAAATGGACTTTGAATGAGCTTATTGCTCAGTATGTACAAGAGGAAGAAAGATTAAAACAAGAGAAGATAAAAAGTGTTCATTTGGCTTCCACATCTCAAGGATTTGGTACCAGCAAGAAAAGAAAGAGGGACAATAAAGGAAAACAAACTGCAGTTCCTATGACATCAAAGCAAAAGGTGCAAAAGAAACAATATAAGGAGATCACTTATTTCTTTTGCAAGAAGGCTGGTCATATGAAGAAGACATGTACCAAATACGCTGCTTGGCATGAAAAGAGAGGTACACTTCTCAACTTTGTTTGTTCAGAAATTAATTTAGCTATAGTGCCTACTGACACTTGGTGAATAGATACAGGTGCAACTACTCACATAAGTGTCAAGATGTAGGGTTGCCTAAGTAGTCGAATGTCAACTGATGGTGAAAGATACATCTATGTGGGAAATGGCAACAAGGCTGCAGTCAAGGCGATTGGTCTTTTTAGGTTACACTTAGACTCTGGATGTACTTTGGATTTTGGAAAAGACTTTTGGTGTACCGTCATTTAGACGGAATTTAATTTTTGTTTCATGTTTGGACAAATATGGATATTATTGTTCATTTAGAAATGAAATGGTTAGTCTTTATCGAAATTCAAATGTTATTGGTACAAGTAGTCTAACAGACAAATTATACAAATTGAATTTAAAGGCCTCTAATGGAAATGAAACCTTGCAATCAAGTAATTATGGCATTAAGCGAAAATTAATAAATGAGAATTCATCAATGTTATGGTAGAAGCGTTTAGGTCATATTTCAAATCAATGAATTCAAAGGCTTGTGTCAGAAGGAATTCTTGACCCACTTGATTTCTCAGACTTTCAAGTCTGTATAGAGTGCATTAAGGGTAAACAAACAAATATGAGGAAAAATGATGCCAAAAGGTGCAGTGACGTCTAGGAATTGATACATACGGACATTTGTGGTCTATTTCCTTCCCCTTCTTGGAATGGACAACAATATTTTATCACTTTCATTGACGATTACTCGCACTATGGCTATCTTTATTTGATTCATGAGAAGTCTCAATCATTGGATGTGTTCAAGAATTTCAAAGTTGAAGTTGAGAACCAACTAAGCAAGAAAATAAAGGCCATCAGATCTGACCATGGAGGTGAATACTATGGTAGATATGAAAAATCTGGTGAACAACGTCCAAGGCCATTCGCCAAATATTTGATGGAGTGTGGTATCGTTCCTTAGTACACCATGCCGGGGACTCCGAGCCAAAATGGTGTAGCAGAGAGGTGAAACCGTACTCTTAAGGATATGGTAAGAAGTATGATCAATCATTCCACCTTACCAAAATTACTTTGGGAAGAAGCCATCAAAACTGCAGTTTACATTTTGAATAGAGTACCAAGCAAAGAAGTAGCCAAAACCCCATATGAGTTATGGACTAGCAAGAAACCTAGTATTAGGCACTTGCATGTCCGGGGTTGTCCAGTTGAAGCTAGGCCTTACAAGCTAATTACTACTCAAAAATGCTATTTTGTAAGCTTGTAATTAACTCTTTTAAACACTTTTGAGTAGTAGTTATTACCTTTTAACCCAATTAACATATTAAGGACCCTTGCAATCAATTCTAACCAAAGTGTGCAAGTTTTGGTGTTTTTGTTAGTATTTTGATCACCAAAGCAATCCAAGATTGAGGAGAGTTCTTTGGAATCCATGGCAAAGGAATGGAAAGCTCAGAAACATGAAGAACCAAAGCCTTGAAGCTTTAAAGTCCTTTGCCATAAGCAAATCCGGAATGCAAGGAGGGAAGTAAAGAGAAATCTGCCATGAAGCAAAATAGAGGACAACAGTTGCAGTCTTCTTGGGCACTTTTGGAGCACTTCCTGGAGTCCATTTTCTACATTCTATATACCATTTTAAAGCTCAGGAAGTCAAGAATCCAATGCTTTAAACAGTGTACAATTCGGAGTGGAAATGAAGGAGTTACAGCCATTGAAAGCCAATCACTCCAAGCTGAAGGAAAATTTCGCAGGGCTGCGAAATTTTGTCCTTTCGCTGCGAAATTTCGTAGCCCTTTTTGACAGCTGCGAAACACCTCCTAAAGCCACTCGATAGTTGGAACCGACATCTTGAGATTTTTTTGCTTTAGATATTTCATGTCTAAATTCCCAAACTCTCCTTGTAACCCACCTATCATATGATTCCTTAGTCTTTAAGCAAGAACAAAAGGGTGAATAACCCCTTATATATGTTGTAATTTTTCCCTTTGAACCATGATCTGACGGAAGCTTGTCTCAGACAACTTTTATATAGTTTTTGAAGGAAGTAAAGTTCAGGGTTTTTCTATACCTTACCTTCCCATTTTGTTTGTATTTTCTTAATAGCCAAACAAGCTCTGAGGAAGTTTCCTCAGAGAATGAGTGGCTAAGCTTTTAATTCCTTGGAGCTAAGGTTGTCGGGGATGGTTCCAACTGCAAGAATGGGTAGTTTTTTGGTTTCAGCCATTAATGAAGAGTAAGTATGACCCATTAATGATTTCTATGTTTTTAGTTAACTTAAAACACCTTGCAATTCACCTGAGCCAACACTTGGTAAGGCAAGTGGTCTCCGTCCATGGAGATGCACTAGTTTATCTCTTGCGAGCTTCTGGGAGGTGATTTGAAGGTGGGATTTTCTTGAATTGCCAACACTTGGTAAGCTTTTGGACTCCAAGGAGACATCCATTAGTTATCTCTTGCGAGTGTGAGACGGGAAGTCCAAGGTTAATGATCACCTTGAATGGCAAATGCTAGGTGAGAGGCACGAGCCATTCCAAGTTGCATGATTCATGCCCGATTGGTGTACCAATTGATTCAGCTCAATTGATGTGCTTTGATCTCAATTCTCAGGCGGGAGTAATCAACAAAATTTATAAACCTATTTCACCATATACCGGGGTAGCATTTAGCTAGCATAGTATAGTGGCTCTAGGATCGTCCACAGAGATGGGTTTTCACTTTCCAAATGATATCAGTTCAAGAGCTAAATGGGTGATTTTTCATTTCAAGGTTAGCTTTTAAAAGAAAAACAAAGGTTTGAATGGGAACAAAAGACTTTAAGCTAACCAAACATACAAATTATCTGAAATTAATTATAAAGAAAGGAGTTCCTCAGGACTTCAGGTTGCTAGGTTCAGGTACCAAATGCAAGAGAGGAGAATCCGGTCACTTGAGTCTTTTCCTCGCATTCGGGATTTAACCTATAGTTATTTCCCGAACCGGTGTGGTACAGATGCTTACCATTAATGATGTCAACTCTAAATTCCTCTCACTGACACACCTTGCAATGGCTTGTACCTCTCACCTAGTATTTGCCATTCAAGGTAGTCCTTAACATCGGATCATCCTTCACAAGCGAACAAGAGATAACAATTAGACCTCCATGGAGCAAGATTGCAAGCAATAAGAATCCATGGAATCCGAAAGCTTACCAAGTATTGGCTATTCACGGTAATCCTAGTTAACTAAAAATATAAACAACATTAACGGGTCACACTTTCTCTTCATTAAAAATAGAAACAACAAAAACTCACTCTTTGCATCCGGCACCTTACCTAGCTTCCCTCACCCGTGGAACAAAAAGTTTAGCCAACCATCCTCTAAGAAAACATCTCAGAGGTTGATTTGCTAGAAAACATAATTATAAGCAAAGATAAAATGAGAAGGTAAGGTAGAGCAAAGCTCTATGTATTACTTTCAAAACTATACAAAAATTGTTCTCTGGAAAGACTCCCGAGTGTATTTTCAGTGATTCCAAGAGAGTATATATATAGGAAGGTTATTTACCCTTCCTTCATTCCTTGCTAGCCAAGGAATTACATGAGTGGTCAATTACAAGGAGAAAAACGAGATTTAAACACAAAATATCTGAAGAAAAATATCCAAAAGAGTCGGTGCGCAAGCTTTCCAATTCGCATGAAGATTTCGCACGCTGCATGGTGACTTGCGAAAATCTCGCAAGTTGGTTTCGCAACTTGGGTTCCCTTTTCACACGTTAAATGTCACTTTCGCAAGTTGGAGAACCATTTTCGCAAGTTGGTACTCTCTGTGACTGTGTGTTTGCGCTCCAATCCCATTGCGCAAGGCAAGCTTCAGGTTTCGCACACTGGAGTTCCAAATTCGCAAGGTGCGAATTTGTCCTTTAGCTGGATGCAGTTATCTTCCGAAGGCCATAACTTCCTCATTTCTGATCCAAATTGCACACCGTTTGAAGCATTGGATTTTTAACTTCTAGAGCTTTCCAACGGTATATAGTATGCAGAAATTGGACTTCGGGAAGTGCTCCAAAAGTGGGAAATAAGACTGCAGCTGCTTTGCTCTGTTTCTTCTTCACTCTGTTTTTCCTCCGTGCATGCTTGATTGGCTTTGGCAAAGGGCCATGGAGCTCCAAAGCTTGGTTCTTCATGAATTTGAGCTTCCAAATGCTTTGCCATGAACCATAAACAACTCTCCCTCATTCTTAAATTGCTTTGGTGAGCAAAAAGCTATCAAAAACACCAAAACTTGACACAATTCGGTTAGAAATAATTGCAAGGGTCTTTAACATGCCAATTGAGTTAAAAGGTAATAATTACTACTCAAGAGTGTTTAAAAGAGTCAGTTACAAGCTACAAAATAGCACTTTTTGAGTAGTAATCATTGCATCAGTGAGAAGGATTTAGTGTTGAAATCCATTAAAGGGTAGCATTTATACAACACCAATTAGAGGATGAACTATATGTTAATTCTCTAATGCAAGGAAAGGAACCAAGTGACCGGAGCTCTGTTTTTGCATGAGGAACCTCCCCTGTGAACCTAAACCTCCAAGGAATGCTTTTCTTCATAAGTAATTTCCATCACTTTCTTTTTAGTTAACTTGAAACTAAACCTTTTACAACCAAAGTTTGCGTTTTCTTCTTAAGCTAACCTTGAAATGAAAAAGCACCAAATTAGCTATAAATTGATATCAGTTGTGAGTTGAAAACCCTTCCCAGTGAACGATCCTAGAGCCACTATGCTATATTAGCTAAAGCTATCCCAATGCATGGTGATATAGGTTATAAATTTTGTTGATTACTCCCTCAATCAAGGAGCACCAGCTGGACGTGAATCAGCTGAGACACCAATTGGGCATGAATCAAATGGCGCCGTTGTCGGGGAAGGTGCCAACTTCATAGTGATATTATTTCAGCATATTTGTGGTCTTCATCACAAGTTCGGTGAATTTTCTTTCACTTTACTAACTCTTTTAGTTGTTTCTTTTACTCATTCATATTCTAACATAGCTCTTAAATTAGTTTTAGTTAATCCAAGTTTTTTGGTAGTTTTGTTTTCTTTTTGTTTTCCTCAGTCTTTTTTTTTTTCCCCTGTTTTCGTTTTTTTTCTTAGTTACAGTTGATACTAGTTGTGTATGCCAAATTGGGTACGAGATAGTGGAGGAAGGCTTGTGAAACTTGAAACACCTCATAACAAGGAGTTGGAATTGAGCTTGAACATCATGGAAGCTACACCTGAAGATCAGCATAGTCACCATGTCCATCAAGACAATCCAAACGAATTCAGATCAATGAGGGACCGCATGCATCCACCTCGTATGAGTGCACCATCATGTATAGTGCCCCCTACAGAGCAGCTAGTTATCAGACCGCATATTGTTCCACTTCTACCAACTTTCCATGGAATGGAAAGTGAGAATCCCTATGCACACATCAAGGAATTTGAAGAAGTTTGTAATACATTCCGAGAGGGAGGAGCTTCAATCGATTTGATGAGGCTTAAGCTATTTCCTTTTACTTTAAAGGATAAGGCCAAGATTTGGCTTAATTCTTTAAGGCCAAGGAGTATCCGTTCTTGGACTGACTTACAAGCTGAATTCCTCAAGAAGTTTTTTCCTACTCACAGAACAAATGGCTTGAAAAGGCAAATTTCAAACTTCTCAGCTAAAGAGAACGAGAAATTCTATGAGTGTTGGTAAAGATACATGGAGGCCATCAATGCTTGTCCTCATCACGGCTTTGATACATGGCTGTTGGTGAGTTATTTTTATGATGGGATGTCTTCCTTGATGAAGCAGCTTCTCAAAACAATATGTGGAGGAGAGCAGCCAAAGGAGCCAGTTGACATACTTGATGATACTCAGCCACCTGCCCCTGCAGTGGTTTCTAGAGAGCCTACACCAGAGGTTCCACCCTCTGCTCCTCAGGCCACACCACAGACTCCCCCTATTATTCCACTTGCAGCAGAGCCATCTCCTTTAGCTGAGCCAAGGATAGCTATACCCATCATCGAGCATAGAGGCCTAGCCTACACTTTTCAGGCATTGGCCACTTCCCAGAGCATCCTCATTCAGCAGATCACAGCTCTTCGTGCTCATCAGGAGCAGATTATGGCCACTCAGGCCCATCACACTACCCTCTTGAGGCAAATTCAGCATCATCTTGGCATTATATCAGCTCCTGAGCATACCATTCCTAGCCCATCAGAGCCTACTACAGGAGAGGCAGAGGCAGCTAAGCCATCATCTCCACCCACCATCTAATCATTTTGATAGTTTACCCTTATATATTTCGATTATGTATTTCATTTATGCATTCCCTTTTTGAAATCCCATGCTTTTGGTATTATATATTGGGATTACTTGGACTACTTGTATTACTTGCTTTCATTTTGTACCTACATGAATTGAAGTAATACAACTCTATTATCTTTTTTATCACTCTTAGCATTATTCTATTCTTATTTCCTCTACTCACATCTTTTATTCTTTTTGAAACATGTGGTTTCTCCAATCAAAATTCGAAATTGATATCACTCAGGAGGTACCACTTCCTCCCTTTAATCTCAATCGCTCATGCCACATTGAGGACAATGTTCAGCTCGGTTGAGGGGAGAATTAAGGAAGGAAGTTTTTTGTTATTTATGCTAAGTTTATTTTGGTAATTTAGTTGTTTTTTGTTTAATTTTAAAATTTTTGAAGTTTTTATTCTACTCTCCATGGTTATTAAGGAAAAATTCTCAAAAATGAAATGGGAGAAAATGAATTTTGTTTTTCACTTGACTTAGAGTTTGTATTATGCTTACTAAAGTTGATGAATTGTTGAATCCTCTATTGAATTCAAGCTTAGTTCTTCCACTTTAAGCTATTCACACACTGTGCACTAGCTTCCGTTTATAAGATGAAGAACTATTTCCCTCTTAACTTAGGAAATTTTAGACTTGGTACCTTTGACCTCAATTTAATAGTGTTGGGACACCTTATAAAAGGCCAATGAGCCTTGGAAAAAAAAGAAGAAAGAAAGAAAAAAATGTTTGCTTGCCTTAAAACTCGAGCAAGGTCTGAGGGGTATATGGTGAAAATCTTTAAAACCTGGTGCCCTAAACCTTCATTGGTTGGGAGTCACCGACCTCAATGCTCGTTACATGGGTGAATAGGTGGAGTTTAGCATGCTGTAGGTGCTTGGGTATTTAAAATTCATTCTCAAAAGTCCGGGGTGAAATCCGAGGAGCTAGCGGTTGAAAGATCCTTAAAGCTTGATGCCCTAAACCTTGATTGGTTGGGAGTCATTGATGGACCCCCGTTACATGGACAATTTAGAAAAGAATAACCTTAAGCTTTGCATTCCTACAAGAAAAAAAAAAGTGAAATAAAAGGATGCGTTCTTAGCCTATTGAATTTGGTCAGTTTGCTAAGTGTTGAAAAAGAGCTAGGTTGAGGGGTGAGATTAGTTTGGCATACTATATTCGGAAGCTATTAGCTCACACTTAGATTTTTGTGGAAGAGTAAGGCTTTGTCCTTTGGAAGTGGAAATGATTTTGAAGCTTCAATTTGCATAATACCTTCTCTTTAAGAATTGTGATTAGACAATTTCTATTTGATAACTCTTGTTGAAGTTTGAGTTTTATTTCTTTAATGTTCCATGTGAGAGCTAGATCATCATGCCACTTAAACATTTTTTTGAAGTGATCAGCATGATTTTGTAAATTATATTACCTTTTACTTTTATTTTTCTCTCCTTCATTGCTAAGGGACTAGCAATATGTTGGTTGGGGGGAGTGATTACTACTCAAAAATGCTATTTTGTAAGCTTGTAATTAACTCTTTTAAACACTTTTGAGTAGTAGTTATTACCTTTTAACCCAATTAACATATTAAGGACCCTTGCAATCAATTCTAACCAAAGTGTGCAAGTTTTGGTGTTTTTGTTAGTATTTTGATCACCAAAGCAATCCAAGATTGAGGAGAGTTCTTTGGAATCCATGGCAAAGCAATGGAAAGCTCAGAAACATGAAGAACCAAAGCCTTGAAGCTTTAAAGTCCTTTGCCATAAGCAAATCCGAAATGCAAGGAGGGAAGCAAAGAGAAATCTGCCATGAAGCAAAACAGAGGACGGCAGCTGCAGTCTTCTTGGGTACTTTTGGAGCACTTCCCGGAATCCATTTTCTACATTCTATATACCATTTCAAAGCTCAGGAAGTCAAGAATCCAATCCTTCAAACGGTTCACGATTCGGAGTGGAAATGAAGGAGTTACAGTCATTGGAAGCCAATCACTCCAAGCTGAAGGAAAATTTCGCAGGGCTGGGAAATTTAGTCCTTTCGCTGCGAAATTTCACAGCCCTTTTTGACAGCTGCGAAACACCTCCTGAAGCCACCCGATAGTTGGAACTGACATCTTGAGATTTTTTTGCTTTAGATATTTGACGTCTAAATTCCCAAACTCTCCTTGTAACCCACCTATCCTATGATTCCTTAGTCTTTAAGCAAGAACAAAAGGGTGAATAACCCCTTATATATGTTGTAATTTTTCCCTTTGAACCATGATCTGACGAAAGCTTGTTTCAGACAACTTTTGTATAGTTTTTGAAGGAAGTAAAGTTCAGGGTTTTTCTATACCTTACCTTCCCATTTTGTTTGTACTTAATAGCCAAACAAGCTCTAAGGAAGTTTCCTCAGAGAATAAGTGGCTAAGCTTTTAATTCCTTGGAGTTAAGGTTGCCGGGGATGGTTCCAACTGCAAGAATGGGTAGTTTTGTGGTTTCAGCTATTAATGAAGAGTAAGCATGACCCATTAATGATTTCTATGTTTTTAGTTAACTTAAAACACTTTGCAATTCACCTGAGCCAACACTTGGTAAGGCAAGTGGTCTCCGTCCATGGAGATGCACTAGTTTATCTTTTGTGAGCTTCTGGGAGGTGACTTGAAGGTGGGATTTTCTTGAATTGCCAACACTTGGTAAGCTTTTGGACTCCAAGGAGACATCCATTAGTTATCTCTTGCAAGCTTGAGACGGGAAGTCCAAGGTTAATGATCACCTTGAATGGCAAATGCTAGGTGAGAGGCACGGGCCATTCCAAGTTGCATCAGTGAGAAGGATTTAGTGTTGAAATCCATTAAAGGGTAGCATTTATACAACACTGGTTAGAGGATGAACTATATGTTAATTCTCTAATGCGAGGAAAGGAACCAAGTGGACCGGAGCTCTGTTTTTGCATGAGGAACCTCCCCTGTGAGCCTAAACCTCCAAGGAATGCTTTTCTTCATAAGTAATTTCCATCACTTTCTTTTTAGTTAACTTGAAACTAAACCTTTTACAACCAAAGTTTGCGTTTTCTTCTTAAGCTAACCTTGAAATGAAAAAGCACCAAATTAGCTATAAATTGATATCAGTTGTGAGTTGAAAACCCTTCCCAGTGAACGATCCTAGAGCCACTATGCTATATTAGCTAAAGCTATCCCAATGCATGGTGATATAGGTTATAAATTTTGTTGATTACTCCCTCAATCAAGGAGCACCAGTTGGACGTGAATCAGCTGAGACACCAATTGGGCATGAATCACAAGCTAAATGAAAAGAAATTGGACTCCAGCACAGTGAGTTGCTACTTTGTAGGGTATTCTGAAAGGTCGAGAGGCTTCAAATTTTATGACCCCTCAACTAGATCCTTCTTTGAAACGGGCAATGCTAAGTTCATTGAGGATGTTGAGTTAAGTGGGAGAGAACCATTAAGAAAGGTGGTCTTTGAAGATGAATCTGTTAGTATTCCTATTATTACGACTGGACATGGTCATATTATGTTTGATGACACTATCCAAAATGTATAGTCAATAACAGAGATTCAAGACACACCTAAGATTACTGCTGCTCAAGTTATGGAACCGATTCAAGTTCATGAAGAAGTAACTCAACAACTTCAAGAACCTTAAGTACAAGTGCCACTGAGGAGATCCACTAGAGAAAGGAGAAATACAATTTCAGATGATTATGTTGTATATCTCCAAGAACATGAGTTTAACATGGGTCTGGAAGGAGATCCAATTTCAGTTAGTCAAGTCAAACAAAGTTTTGACTCTGAAAAGTGGATAGAAGCCATGAAGGATAAGATGAAATCAATGAAAGACAATGGTGTTTGGGACCTAGTTGAGTTGCCTAAATGTGTAAAACCGATTAGCTGTAAATGGATTTTTAAGACCAGGCGAGATTCAAAAGGCAACATTGTTAGGTATAAGGCACGCCTAGTTGCAAAAGGTTTCACTCAAAAGGAAGACATTGATTATAACACTACAAGAAAAAATGTCATTCATGACATATATTATCTTGACTTAAGACAATATATGTCAATATTGTCTATTTAAATGAACAACTATGACATATGCAACTTAGTTCAAACCAATAATGACATATATAAAATTTGTTAAATTCTTTTATGACTTATGATGATTCAACCTTGAAAATAATATATAAGTCAATGTATATTTAATATGTCCATATATGCTAAGATATTTAAATGAAAGCAATGCTGACATATATATATATATATATACACTAAATTTTTCTTTAACTTAATGATGATGTAATCTTGACAAAAAAAATTATAAATCAAAATATAGTTAATTTACTCATATGTGAAGCATGGAGGAAAATATAATTAATTTTTCCAGAAATATCAGTGATGACCAAGGCAATGCTCAGCATTGACCAAGTCAAAGCTCAAAAATGAGCTATTTACATGCTGCCCGGGGGAGTTGAACCCCCAACCAAAAGGTTGGGGAGTATCCACATTACCAATGGGGCAAATTTGCCTTGTCAATAATCTTGCTCCATAAATAGATATATTAAAAGTTTTCATATACATAAAATATTAAAACAATACTTTAAACAATAAATTAATTATAATTATTTTATAATTAAATAAAAAATTTTCATTTTATTGAGTAACAAAAAGTTTTTAATATCATTAATATATTAATTAAATATTTAAAAATTATACATTTATCATCATTTATTTTATATCATTTAATACAATTAAATTAAATATATCATAATTTTAATATTAAATATATTTTAAAATTAAACATATTATAATCAAATATCACAATATTATTATCGAATAATATTTGATGTAATTTAATAATCAATGTACACTTATATATATATATTAATTTCTTCACCAAAACAACTTTAAAATGTCTATTATACTTCTAATTTTATTTCTAAGAGCTTTATTTTACATTTTCAAAAGTTTTGATCAATTTTAAATCAATCGATATTTTGTATCAAAATATCCGCCGATATATCCGATATATTCGCCGATATATCCGATATATCCGCCGATATATCCTCGATATATCCGATATATCCCCGATATATCCCGGATATATCCCCGATATATCCCGAATATATCCCCGATATATCCCGAATATATCCCCGATATATCCCCTATATCCCCTATATATCTCCTATATATCCTCGATATATTCAATATATCTGTAAAATCGAACTACCGATATATCTGATATATCCCCAATATATCCTCGATATATCCCCGATATCCCCAATAGATTCCCAATATATCCCCGATATATCCCTTATATCCCTGATATATCTCCTATACATCCTCGATATATTCGATATATCCGTAAAATCGAACTACCGATATATCCGTGATTACCGATATTTGTATCCTTGATCTGAAGTACCTAAATAAAAAGCAATAATAACATATATTCATTTGCTAAATTATCATAGAAAATTTATAAATCAATAAATATTTAATAAATTCATATGTTAATGTTAGAATATTTGATAGTGTCACTTTCACAAAAATTTGTAAGCGAAAATATGCCTAATTTTTTTTTTAATCTATCAAGGTTGACATCAATACATAGAAATAAAATTTACCTTGTTATTTTTTTATTTTTTCTAGAACTCACCATTTGAAAATGATTTTGGACTTATCATCTGAAAAAGGTGTAGAAAAGAGATTTTTTTTTTTTTTTTTTTTGCATTCTTTTATTACATTAGGGGGTTTTACTAGAGAATATATCCTCACAATAAATTGAGGTTTTATTAAAGGGATTGAATTTTTCTTCATGCATTCTTTTATGATATAAATTGGGGTTTTCTTAGTATAATATAATATCAGCATAAATTGAAATTTTATTAAAGGATATAAAGGTTTCAATAAGGAATATAAGATAAAGTTTTAATTATTTTTGGTAACTTTAACACTTAGGAATGGTAATTTAATAAAGTTTGGAAATTATTAAAAAACACCATCCTTATGTTAGAAAATTTTGGAAAATTTTGAATAATTATAGTCTATTAAGACAATAAAAGAAAATATTAAAATTGTGTCTTTATAATAATAAAATTAAGTTTTATATATACGCACAACCCACTCTTTTGAATTTTTGGTATGTTTTTTTACCTTAATATTTTTATACTAAGTTTGGTGCATTCCATTCCACCCAATTGTTGAAGCTCAACACAAGTATTTTAGGTTTTTTGGAAGGGACCTATATAAGCTTTTTTTAGGCCCTCTTTTCTCCCTCTCTTTTTTTTTTCACGGCCTTCTCTCTCCCGCCTATTTTCTCTTCGGTTTCCTTCTATTTTCTCTTCATCCAAACACCCTTTTTCTTTATTCTTCTTCATCTTCTTTTCCTTTCTCTCTTTCTTTCCCCTTTTCTTACTTCTTTCTCACCTGAGGTAGTTCCGTTGTCACAGCTCCTATAATGCCACCATGGGCTAGTAACGTCCACATCGTGCTGCCTTGATGTCGAAGTTTCTCACCACAACAACTCCTCACTGGCATCAAAGTCACTCCTCTCGCTCTTTCATCCTTAATCGTACCACAGGCCCCCGTCGTGCTCCCTTGTCGTCGACAACCATCTTCTCTATTGGGGATGCCATTGTTTCTCCGACTACTGCCATGAGGACCATGTCATAGTGATTCATGATTATAGATCTCAGATCTCCTCGATCTATTTTGGTATTTTTCATGTTTTCAAGATTTTGGCATGTTTGATAGGTGAGAAAATTTGCTTTGTAATTATTTTGGGTTTTTTTGGTTCAAAATCCCTTAGTGATAGTGAGCAAAAAGGGTAAAATGCCTCAAAATTACTTGGAACATTCACATTCTTTAAGCTTGAGTAGTTACTGGTGTTAGCTTGTTCAAGATAATGAGTTTCACATTGTAATTTGAGATTCCTTACTATTAGTCTGTTTGTACATCGAATGCACAGAAATGGGTTTTGATCGAGAATGAAAAAAATGGAATATTTCATGGGTAATAACATGTAAGGTAACTAGATAGGTTTATAATATTCCAATATATTCTCAGATAACATGTTCCAGATTTTACTATTTTTTTTTCTTTACTATTTTTAATTTTTAATGATTTGTGGATGTAATTACATGAAAGCTCTATAGAATATTCTATAGAGGACAAGAATGAAGACAATGTTCTGTATATTCTATTTTTGATTCACATGGGAGGTATTTTAAACATTGCATTTCATTTAATTTGTTGGATTTTATTCCTTACCATCATTTCTGTCTTTTATGAGACTATAGGATAAACAATTCAATTAATTAATGTCTCATTTTCTCAAGCAGAGGGTTTGTGCTCTGGATTTAGTTTCTTGTAAAAAGTTTAGTTTGGTTGGGGAATTCTTAAAAATGATATCTTGATAATAGATATTTTAATTTAAGAATGAAACCAGAAAGTAGTGAGGGGTTGACTTGAATGAAACTACTCTTGATAAAAACATGGGAGAATGAGTTCATTTATCATAAAGTGGACCTTGTTTACAGTGTTGTAAATTCAGATCAAAGTTCTATTTGAGATGTCTCTGAGACATCATGATCTTTGTCATCCTGCATCAATGAACATGGAGCAAGTCTTGCTTGCAATTACGTTTCATGTTACTTTGTTTTGTTTTGCCTTGCGACATGCAAGTTCTACTTGAAATTGGAGAAGCTTCTAATTTATCTCTCCAATCACTTTTACCCACTAGTTAGGACACTATCAAGTTTTTCCCTAATTTTATATTAAATCCTCCAAATGAAAATGGTTAACTATTCTTGTGATGATTGCAAATTATTTAGCTTTACTGCTTTAAGAAAAGTAGTTCTTTGCTATATCATTCTTCTAGCTTTGCAGCAAATTTGGGTGGTTGGTTCCACCTTTTATTTTGTTGTAGTTTGAATTTAGGATGGTTCCATATGTTGAATATTATGGACAATAGAATCTCCATTAAAGCAATTGTAAAACATATATTTGAAAATCTTTATCTAATGGATGTGAATTGTCTATGCTTTATCATGATTACTAACTGATATTCTAATCTTATATCATTATCTCTTTTTTTTTTCAGGTCATCAACAATTTTCTTGATCTTACAAGGTAGAACTTAAGAACATGAGAGCATGGTCAGGTGCTTATTTTGATTAGGGAAAGTTAATATCAAGATTGTCAATTCAATGCTCTTTATTTCTATTTTTGTTTTTATCACTTTCAAGGAATAACATGGTCTATGTTTTTAGAGAACCCAAATTTATATCAAATCTGCATATGTAAGCATATTAACTATCAAAAAGATGTATTTATATGCAATGATTGTATTAGGATATAAGAATTATAAAAAATAAAAAATAGAAAAGAATTAAGAAAATTAACAAGCTATCATGAGGGTTGCATTTTAATATTTTTAACTATTCTCATAAATTTCATGTTTATAATATTATTAAAATTAGATAGTTAATTATTTAGTAATGAAGTTCTTCAATGAATATAAACTAAGAGTGGAAAGACCTATAAAATAAATAAATAAAGAGTGGAAATAGGTAAGACAATGAAGAAAAATATAGATTTTTGAAACCAAAAACAATTTGTGAACTAAATTATAATCTACTTATGGAAACAAAAAATGATCTACCATGAAAACAATTAACATAACATTAAAAGTTAGTTTAAACTTTAAAGATTTAGCATTAAAAGCATAGGTCTTTAACACTATAGTTTTTTTTTTTTCACGTATCATATGTGTGAATTCTTTGCTATGTTGCTCTTACTTCCTCTTTTGATGAACTTAATAATTGTAAACTAGGATATCTTCCATGGAGTTTAAATATTCATTGTTTTTTACATTGAATTTAGAGTTACAAACTTAATTCAATTACAATCGGTGATATGGAAGGTCAATAGGTGTATTCATTATATTTATCTTTTCTGATATTGAAGGTAAATAGGTGTATTCTCCTATGATTTTTTATTTTTTTATTTTTTGGTATTTGTTGCTTATGTTTCTATTAATGTTGTGTTTATCCTATTAGGTATCCAAGAAATATACCAAGAAGGAGACAATGGTGAAGAAATAAAGACCACATCTTACGAAGATAATGTTGTACTTTTCAATTTAAGTTTGTATATTATCTTAATTGAATGTTTTTAACTAGGTTTTGTTTCTATATAAATTAAATAGAGAGTAACTTGAAAAAGATTTACGAAATTATCTTTTTAATATTCAAGTGTATATGTAATAATTTTTTTTTTTTTTTTGCCTTGAATAGTAGTTTCTTTACATTATTCTAGGACTTGATTGTTATGATCATAATTAAAAGGTACCAAATTTAATTTGGAGATATGTTTCATATGGTAACATGTTCATTTTCCATTAAAAAACTAAAATTATAATAAAATAATATTAAAATTTTCATAATCAACCTTGGCTGATGGGTCATGCCCAATTTTGCCATGTGCGATAGCAATTATAAGATATGTGATACCAAACATTGATATATATAAGCCAATTATGATATATATAAAATCTAAACTTGACATATGTATCTAAAAGCCTTGATATATGTGAGGTTAATCATGACATATATGATACCTAACCTTGACATTTGTTGGACTAATCTTAACAAAAGAGTGAGTTAACCTTGACATAAGATTAAGTAATCTTGATATATGTTGAATCCAACCTTAACATATATGAAAGAAACATTGACATATCACATACTAAAAAGATTTCATCAGTTGTAAAAATAGAGAAAATCTTAACATATGTATATGTCAAGTTACCTGTAAACTTTTCTTGACACTGGCATAGATAACATATATGAACAATAACCTACCTTGACAGATATACCTTACATTGACAGTGAAAAACTGTCAACGAAGGCTTTTTTTCTTGTAGTGTAAGGAGACCTTTTCACTAGTTTCACCAAAAGACTCCTTTAGAATCATCATGGCACTTGTAGCTCATTATGATTTAAAGTTACATCAAATGGACGTTAAAACTGCGTTTCTTAATGGTAACATTGACGAAACAATATACATGGTGCAATCTGAGAACTTTGAGTCTAATGATTCAAAGCAACTTGTATGCAGATTAAAAAGGTCTATATATGGTTTAAAGCAAGCATCCCAACAATGGTACCGAAAGTTTGATTAGGTGATTACTTCATTTAGTTTTAAGGAGAACACCATTGATCAATGCATATACCTCAAGTTCAGTGGGAGCAAATTCATTATCTTGGTGCTATATGTTGATGATATTCTACTTGCAAGTAGTGATGTGGGACTTTTGCATGAAACCAAGCAATTTCTATCTAGTAAATTTGACATGAAGGATCTTGGTAATGCATCTTTTGTGTTGGGTATACAGATCTATGTAGACCCTCAATTTTGTCCCTTGCCACTTGCATGTATCTTAGGGGTGTCACCCGCACCCAATTTCTGTATGTCACGACCATGGAGCCCTTATTGGGCTTCATCGATTTTCGAACCTTACATGAGTTCACTTATGGTTCGATTTAGTAAGAGCGTTTGGTCCATTATGAAATGTTGTCGTGGCCAATTCCTTGGTTCATATCATGGTATAGGTCAGAAGTTAAGGTCTCCATAAAGATTTCAGTTCATTTAAAACTCACTGAAGCCCATCCAAGTCGGGAGCACTATATCTTGTTTTAGTCATTTCTCCCTCATCCGAGCTCGGAATTGCGCACCGTTTGTTTTGTTGGATTCCTTATTTCTCAAGGGATATTTTATCAAAATTTGAGAATTTTTATCAACTAGCTCGACCGGTTTGTTTTTGGTTTTCTTAGCACCATAGGTTACACCTGGCCAGGTAGGTACACTCCTAAGTCACTTAGCACTTTTTTTTTTATCACTTGGACACCTCCTTGGTTTAGTTTCCACTTAATTCACCTTGGCATTTTCCACTTAGGTCACCTAGGTCACTTAGATATTTTTTGTGAGCTTAATTCTCTAAGATTAGTTTCTTGATTTATGAATTTTTGAGACTAGGTGAGTATTTAGCTTGATATTTCTTTATTATTTTATTTGGATTGCCTAAGATGAATTTTCAAAATTTAATTGTGACAATTTGATATTTTTGGGAATTTATTTTTATTTTTATTTTTTATTTGTGTTTTAGTTTAGTATTTAGATTATTGTTTACGTGCATTTGGTATTTATTTATTTTTCTTACCTTATTTATGTTTTTTCATCTATTTATTTACTTTCAGAAAATTGCATGTGATTAAGGACCTTATCTTATTATTATTGTTATCATTATTAGTATTTATTTACTGTATGTTACTTTCATTATTATTTTATCATCCTTGTTTTAGTTTCATTTTTATGTTTATTTATCTTTATTTTTATTTCTATTTTTTTTAATTCTATTTACCAAAAAAATAAATAAACAATAATAATAATAAAATAAAATAAAATAATAAAAAAATTTAAAAAATAAAGAAAAAATAATAATAATAAAATAAAAATATAGATAACTAGAGAGGTATGGGAACCGGTTGGCAGATGGAAAAACGGTGGAGTTTTTTAAAAAGAAAACAAAAGAGGAAGAAAATGAGATATAAAAAGGAGTTTCTTTGAGAGGAAGAAAAGTGGGGTTTTCTGAGGGGCCATGGGAAAATGGAGAGGTATGGGAATCAGTCCAGGGAGAGAGTGAATTCGGGCTACAGTTTTGGGAGATTGGAAAGGATGCATCAGAGGAGGTTTTTGAAGATGAGAGGGTGCCATTCTTTTTTAGGGGGATCAGTAGAGAGGATTCTTTGGATGAGAGGAGAGTAGGCAGTGTGAAGGCGGCTGAAGGATTTTTTTTAGATCACCGTGCTTCTGCGGCTGATTTTTATTTAGATAAGGGGACAACTGTTGTTGTTCTTGAGCATCATTGGGGAAGAGAAAGTAACTACATGCCACCGGGTTGTTTTGATAAGCGGACTAGGTAAGTTAGCTTTTTTATGGGTTTTCAGTGGAACTTTGATGTCTTGTGATGTGATGTTTAAAGTTAGATTATTATATTGGGTTGAATGGGTTAATTTATTTTATTGGCTCCGGTGTGTGTTCATTTGAAGATGGCAGCAAAATTTGACTTTTGGTTTAATTCGCATGTATTCATTTTATTCGTTTAGTTTTTTTTATTTGTTACATTCGGTGGAACTTTGATGTATTGTGATGTACTACTTAAAATTGGATTATTATATTAGGTGGTTTGACTTTTACTAGCTCCGGCATGTGTTGATTGTGATATGGCAGCATGAGTTAAAGAATTAGAATTGTTATTATATGAGTTTTCAATAACAGTGCAAGTCTAGATTATTTTTATCTTTTTTTTAAGTGGAATTATATTTGTATTGGCTGGTTTGACTCTTACTAGCTCCGGCATGTATCGGTTTTGATATGGTAGCATGAGATTAAATATTAGAATTGTTATTATTTAGGTTTTCAGCAACAATGCAAGTTAGGATTTTTGGTTGTTAGTTTTAGAATTTTTATTTTTATTTTTTTATCTTAGTTTCCAAAAATCCCGGATTCATTTTTTTAAAAATTTCCATTCCAAGTTTTCAAAAATTCCAAAAATCCTAGATTCATTTTATAAAAAAAATTCCCGTTCTAAGTTTCCAAAAATTCAAAAAAAAGCCCGAATTCATTTTTAAAAAAATTCTCGTTCCAAGTTTTCGAAAATTTCAAAAATCCTGGATTCATTTTTTAACAAAAATTCCCGTTCTAAGTTTCCAAAAATTCGAAAAAATCCTAGATTCATTTTAAAAAAAATTCTCGTTCCAAGTTTTCAAAAATTCCAAAAATCTCGGATTCATTTTTAAAAAAAATTCTTGTTCCAAGTTTTCGAAAATTCGAAAAAAATCCTAGATTCATTTTAAAAAAAAAATTCTCATTCCAAGTTTTTGAAAATTCCAAAAATCTCAGATTCTTTTTTTAAAAAATTCCCGTTCCAAGTTTCCGAAAATTCAAAAATATCCCGGATTCCTTTTTTTACAAATTCTCATTCCAAGTTTTCGAAAATTCCAAAACTCCTGGATTCATTTTTAAAAAAAATTCTCGTTCCAAGTTTCTGAAAATTCAAAAAAATCCCAAATTCATTTTTTTAAAAAATTCCCATTCCAAGTTTCCGAAAATTCGATAAAATCCTGGATTCATTTAAAAAAAAATTCCCATTCCAAGTTTCCGAAAATTCGATAAAATCCTGGATTCATTTAAAAAAAAATTCCCATTCCAAGTTTCTTAAAATTCGAAAAAATCCCGGATTCATTTTTTAAAAATTCTCGTGTACAAGTTTCTGAAAATTCCAAAAACTCCAGATTCATTTTTTTAAACTCCCGTACCAAGTTTCCAAAAATTCCAAATAGCATTTTTAAAAATCCTTGTTTTTTGCCTATTTAATCTTTAAGTTTTAGTCCTCAAATAGTTTTTTTTTTTTTTTTTTTTTTTTTTAACCTTCCTGGAACTCAAGTTTTAAAATACAAACTTTAGATAGTATTATATAATTTAGTTTTCCTTTTTTTTTATATACGATTTTCAAACTTTGAATAGTCATCAAAGCCTATGTTTTTAAAAAAGAAAACACCATTCTTAAATTCTCAAAACTTGCATAATTCTACATCCAGTTTTTTTAAATACTAACTTCAAATTAATTTTCCCAAAATTCTATTTCTCTCCAAATTCCAGATTCATTTTTTTAAAATTCTTGTGCACCAAATTTCCAAAAATTCGCAAAATTCCAAATTCATTTTTTTAAATTCCTATAGGCTAAAGTCTCCAAAAATTCACAAAAGTTCCTAGTCCATTTTTAAAATTCCCGTACCCAAAATTCCCAAAATTTCTCAAAATTTCGGATTTAGTTTTTTTTTTTTCCAGTGTCATTTTCCAAAAATTTCCAAAGGTTTCAAAAAGTGTGGATTTTTTTTTTTTTTTTTTTTTTTTTTACTATCATTTTCCAAAAATTTCTAAAGTTTCAAAAAGTTTGGATTTATTTTTCTAGTGTAAAATTTCCAAAAGTTTCAAAAGGTCCAAATTTGATTTTTTAGTATCAATTTCCAATAATTTCCAAAAGTTTCGAAAAGTCTGGATTTTATTTTTCTAGTGTAAAATTTCCAAAAGTTTCGGAAATTCCAGATTTAATTTTTTAGTATCAATTTCCAATAATTTCCAGAAGTTTCAAAGATTTTAGATTTATTTTTTGTAGTGTCAATTTCCAAAAGTTTCGAAAGTTTCCAAAATTCCGATTGTTAAGGGATGAAGTTCAAACGGGAAAGATGTCAAACCTCAGTTGAAAACCAGTGAAATGGGAGTGGCTGAATTTTAGCCACGTAGTCCAGAGTCATGGTAGCGATTGGTGGCCATTGGGTAGAGCCTAGAGATTACATATATATGGTTTGGTCCTGGATGGAAATTTTAGTAAATTTGGAATTTACATATATTATGTCCTTGTACCTATTGACTAACCCTTTCTCGCAGCGCATGACTAGGGACCTCAAGTACGCAACTTTGTTTTGGTCATTAATTTCCTGTGTGTGCCGAATACCAACTAGAATTGCGAGTCTTATCCTTCATCTAGCCTGAGGGGGAAGTTGACTGATCTTCGACCCGTATGCTCCGATGTACCCAATTCACTAGTAGAAACCAGATTCCTGGCCTAGAGGGGTGCTACCTCGTATGAGGTACCTTCCTGATAGGTAACCTGATCCCTGAACCCAGAAATCTAGTTTCGCAGACCACTTTTTCCTAATTGGAGTCATTAAGGGGTTTTTGTTCTTACTTAATTTTCCCCATTTCAAAAATAAAAATAAAAAGTAAGTGGCGACTCCTAACAAAAACCGTCCCTCGTCGGGATGGATTTTATAAAACTCGAAAACCACTTTTCTCCATATTCACTTCATTTGTTTAAATTTGCGAGTTGCATCGGTCGATGGATTGGGGGAGGGTCCACAATCTATAGGGATCGTTCAAGAGGTATACTTAGGCTATCATAAAAAGCCTACATCGATAAAGTGTTGAGTAGATTTGGCATGAGCAATTGTGCACTAGGAGACACGCCTGTGGCAAAAGGCGATAAATTTAGTTTACACCAATGTCCGAAAAATGAACTTGAGAAGAAGGATATGGAGAGGTTTCCCTATGCCTCGGCAATAGGAAGTCTCATGTATGCACAAGTTTATATGTGTCCGGATATTGCGTACATTGTTGGAATGTTAGGCAGATATTTGAGTAACCCAAGTATGGATCACTAAAAAAAGGCAAAACGGGTTATGCAGTATTTATTAAGAACTAAAGATTATATGCTCACATACCGTAGATCCAGTCATTTAGAGATCGTGGGATATTCGAACTTCGATTTTGCGGGATGTCTTGACAGCAAGAGATCCACTTCAAGCTACATCTTCATGTTGGCTGGAGGAGCAATATCATGGAAAAGTGTTAAACAATCACTTATTGCTTCTTCCACCATAGAGGCAGAATTCATAGCCTGCTACGAGGCATCAAACCATGGGATATGGCTGCGAAATTTTGTCACTCAGTTGCAAATCGTTGATGGAATTGAGAAACCATTGAGAATCAACTTTGATAATAAGGCCGCAAAATTGTATTCTAAGAACAACCGAAGTTCGTCAAAGTCCAAACACATTGACATCAAGTTCTTGGTTGTGAAAGAAAGAGTTCAGAGTCTTCAAGTATCAATTGAACACATAAGCACAAACTCCATGATTGCGGATCTGCTCACTAAGGGTTTGCCACCCAAAGTATATCATGAGCATGTCACACATATGAGTGTTGTACACATTGATGATGTGCTAGTATAATGGGAGTTTGTATTTAGATTTTGTGGTTGTTTTCTTAATGTGATATTATGTTGTGTTATCTGTAGAAACCTTGATTTTAAAGACTATTGGATTTGAATTCTCTTAATTGAAATGATGACTTTCAGAAGCAGTTTAGCATCAAGGGTTGAAAGTGGAATTTGACTATTTTTAGTGATAAAGTAGGACCAATTGGAAATAGACATAGTAAAGATCACATTCTATGTAATTTCCATGCTACACATCCATACTTGATCCATGTTGCTAATTTTTTTAATGTTATGATCATTGATTGGTCTAGTTATAATTATGATTAACGAAGGCTGCTTTAATTCTATGTTAACATAATTAGTAGACCGGATTGTTTAAGGATATTTGAATAGGATAGCAAAGATGAGCTCAATAAAGTATTATCATGAACATTGTTTTGTAATATATGTGGTCCTAGTGGGAGATTGTTAAGATATGGACTCACACATATTTTAACAATTATTCATGATTAAGCTATTCAAATTTATTCAGTATTTTATTTACTGATCGTACTAAAGTGTGGGCCACCTCATGTGTAGAGCCTGATACCATGTGTGTCTCAAATGATGGGCCTGAGACACATATGACCCAATCTTTAAACGGGATGGTCCTTAAGGTAGGAGGGTATAAATATTAATGAAAATATCTGTTCTCAAATATCACATCTTTTTAATAAAAGAATAGAACCGTTCTCTCCCGCTCCCATCGTCAGAGAGAAATCAGAGTAAGGTGGTGCCCTCCATAGCCTTAGAAGATCATCCATACATCTTCATCAAACGCATCAAAATGGATTCAGATTGGTTCCCTATCTGGAGACGAAGGCATGTTGTTTTCAATGCTTGATATAAACAATATTTAGTTTCATTGTTTGAGTGAAAATGGAGAATAAAGAAACTAACATGAACTCCCAGCTATTTGTAAACGAAAATAACTCTATATATAAATGGTTTAAAGGAATAATTGAAATAATAACTATTCACGGGAATTTCACTTAAAGAAAAATTAGAACTAAATTGAAATCAGATTCATTTAAGAAATAGATACAATTCGATCCCTACATGATCCTTTAATTCTTTAGGGAAGGAACTAGATTTGAGCTTTGACCTGATTTGGATCTTTACATGATGTGGCTCATATTTTTTTGGCTTAGGGTAAGAATGCTTAATTTTGGATTTAAGGTGCGAGCTATATCTTTGAATCTTGGAAGACTTTGAAAAGGTTCTTTAATCATCAAAGCGAGTTTTCTCCAACTCTTTTCAAGTGTGGAAGTCCTCTCATACCTATTAATTTGATTTTAAAAGTTAAGAAAATTTAGAGGTGTTAAAGAGTTTTCTCCAATATATTTAGATACTTTTTAATCTATTTTTAATGGGATTTGATGGTTGATGTTTTAATTATCAAATTTACAATTTTTATTTATATTAATAATTATATTTCAATTATCAAAATTCAGTTTTTTGTTGTCATATGGTAAATTTTATTTTATTACATATGTTATTTTATCATGTCTTATGATATGTGTCAATTTTTTATTTGGTCATTGATGAACATATATCATTTTGTGACTTGTCCCTTGATTACACGTGACAATCAATAAGTGGTTAAAAAAAAATTTGTATCTTTAATTTGAAAGATGTTGTGGATGAAGTTGATAAATGCATTTATTTTATAGATGGTAAATAATTATTATATTATTGAAATACAAAAGTTATCATCATGTCTTTTTTAAATGATTAGGTATTAAAAAATATTATTTTTGATAGATATCAAAAAGATACCATCAATTAGGTGATACCATGCATGCATTTTTAAGTTAATGGTTGATACCTTTGTTCAACATTCTAAATCTTATCATATATATTCAAGGATACAGATTTCCAATATTATTAGGTAACCATGCCTTAACATTTCCCTTTTATTAATTATTTTATACTAAAGTCACATGTATCATGCAATGTACCTCGTAAATACCCCTCCAATGGGCTGCACCATAGAGCCATAAAAAGGTGTTGCAAATCAAGAAAAGAAGACAGAAAAAACATATCTTCTAGTTTTGAAAATGAAAGCAAAACCCACTTTCATATAGAAGATATAGGAGATAGGTGCCTATGTTCCCAGCTATAGGACCACAAGGGCGCATCACTTTGAAATGGTCATACCACTGGCTTCAAAGTTTGGAAGCTGGACGCAGTTGTGCCAGACACATTCAACCCCACACAAACTTGTAAATTCACTACATTTTCGTTTTTTTCGTTTTTGTCTTTTAATATACTGCCATCAATTTTTCATTCAACCTAGTGTAACGGAATTGTTGTATATTCTATACTTCGGTATTATAAATTAAATAAAGAGGAGACAATTAGCTCTCTTTGCTCTTTGTATTTTCTGTGAATTTTTTTATTTTGTATGGATTGAGAGTTCGTTGTACATAATTTGAGCATGGTTTGGGAAGTTATAAATTATTTTATAAGGATTGAGAGTTCTTTGTATATAATTTGAACTTGATTTGGGAAGTTATGAATGACTTAGGCATTTTGATTGCATTGCAAAAGGGTACTTATTCCTTGTCGTCCTCTTTTTTTATATATTTGTGAATTTGTTTGTCATATTTTTCATTGACTGTTCTATATCCATTGCTATTATAAATACACCATCATTATTCTCCTTTTGTTATTTATTTATTATTTATCTATCTTTGTTATTGAAAAAATGCATGACAAATTCAATCTTTATTACTTATTTATTTAATTTATGTCGTGTGAAACGAATCTAAAAATTTTGGAGAATAATCTAAATTTTTTTTTTATAGTATACACTAAGAAAAAATGCATGACAAATTTTTTTTAATAAACTGAAAATTTATTTTAAATAGAGATTTAATCTTTTTTATAGTAATCAGGCTCTCTGATTTTCTTTATTATTTTTAAATTTTTTATTTTTTTTTAACAAATTGTGATTTTGCTTTCTATAAATTTTTTAAAAATAAATCCGACCCATTTTTTTAAACCCCTTTTTAATATATTTGAGATCTTGTTTATTTTCCTCTTAAATAATAATTTTGAAATCATTTTTTTATAAAATTGAATTTTCTTTTATTCTTTCTTTATTTATTTTCAAATAAATCACAAAGTTTTTCTCAATAAAATTGAAAACAATTCTTTTTAACCAAATAAAGATAAAATCACTTTTTTAATAAAATTAAATAAATACTCCATCTCGATTAACATAACTAGAACTCCTAATTAATGTCTGAAAGATAACTTCCAATGGTTGGAAAAGACTCCTACCTTCACTTCATAAGGAATTCAATGGTGCTCTCATGAATGTAACGTGCCCCTATCTTCCCTGAAATATCCACTACTATTGTAAAAGATTCGAGGGTGTGGAATCCCTCTTCCCTATTGTTCAAGTGATTGTTGCCTTGGAAGATAATCCTGGCAAGCCTCACATTGAAGCAAGTTTTATAATTGGATCATGAAGGCTAAATTCTATTTTTGAACAAAAATCATTTTCAAATAAAGTTAGTGAAATATCTTCCATAAATAAATATGTAAAAGAAAATTTTCATAACAATTACTAAATCTTTTTTTAAAACAATTGTTTGATTGAAATATCATTTTATAGAAAAAATTGTAAAAAAGGTTAAACAAAAAACCTTCTTAGATAATTTTGTAAAAATCTTTTTTAAAAGGGTAAAATTCTTTTCCAAGTAAAAATTGAAAAGAAAAAACAAATCTTTTTTAATAAAATTTAAGCAAAATTTCCTTGTTAGATAAACTTTTTTTTTTTTTTTTTTTTGGGGAAAAAGGAGAAATTCCTCTTTTAAATAAAATTAAAAACTAGTTTTTTTTTATATATAATAAAATTTAAACTAAAATTCACATTTTTTTTTAATAAAATTGTAAAAGTAATTTTTGATATATATAAATAAAATTGAATTGAGATCATTTTTGTACATAAAATTTGTGAAATTCATTTTGTAATAGAAGTCAAATTATTTCCTTTTGATAGAATTGTGAAAATAAAAAATTCCTTTTTAAACATAATTTTAAAGTTTCTTTTTTAAATAATATAAAAAAAATCAAATTGGATTGCTTTTATGAATAAAATTATGAAAATCATTTTTTTAAAAATAAAATTGGATAAATATCTTTTCTGAAGTTTTTTAAAAATAAATTTGAAACCTTTCAAAGAAAAAAATAATAAATTTGAAATCCTTTTCTTTTATAGAATCAAGATAATTTTTTATAGTGCCTCTAATAAAATTGAAAAAAAAAAAAAATTACTTAAATCAAACAAAGATTAAAAAAAAAAAATTCTAATAATTTTTTTTATAAAATCAAATAATAAATCATTTTTGGAAAATAAAGAACGGATGGAATTATATTTTGTAAAAAGCCCTTTTTCTATCAAAAATTATGTTTACAAATAAAATTGAATTGGATTTTAATACTTATAGAATCAAGATAATTTTTTATAGTGCGTCTAATAAAATTGAAAAAATCTTTCCTTAAATCAAACAAAGATAAAAAAAAAAATATTTCTAATAATTTTTTTTTTATAAAATCAAATAATAAATCATTTTTGGAAAATAAAGAAAGGATTGAATTATATTTTGTAAAAATCCTTTTTTTATTAAAATTATTTTTACAAATAAAATTGAATTGAATTTTAATACTTGTAAGTAAATTTGTAAAAGCCTTGTTTTCAACAAGTGTAATAAAAATCACTTTCATTTGCAAATAAAATTGAATTGAAATATCTTGTGGATAAATTTATAAATAATTATTTTTCTAAATAATTTGTAAAAATCACTTTTCTTAAATAATAAAGATTGTAAAAATTCATTATTTTCTAGAAAAGTAAATAAAAATCATCTTCCTTGTAAATAAATTCAAATTGATTTTTTTTAATTGTATTTAATAAATTCTTTCAATAATAATGAGTAAGAATAACTTTCTTGAAAATAAAACTTGAATACAAAAATAAAATTGAATCAAATCATTTGTTAAAAATAAATTGAAACTTTGTTTGTAAATAAATAATTTGAAATGATTAATTTGAAATTGATTTTTTTGCAAATAAATTCTTTTTGAAACTTCCTAAAAATGTGTTGTAATCTTTAAAATAATTAAATCATTTTTTTTTATTAATTTAATAAATTGACTTGTGGAATTCTCTTTGTTATTCTTTTTGTATTCTTGTAATATGATTTTTGTTATATTTTCTTGTATATTTATTTGTATCTTTTTTATCTTAGTATTTGTGATAAATTACTTAATTTCTATAGTTCATTTCACTTTCTTATTTTGTTTTCCCTTTAAAAATAAACAAAAATAAGTGGTCACTTTAACTTTTCAAAAAATTTAGTTTTTCACAATAAAAATAAATCTCACCATTGAGTGGGAATGTACATAAAAAATATGGATCTACAAAATGACAACTCCATTAAGGATGTTTAGAAGGTCAAGCTTGAACTGGAGTCAAGGGAAACAGGGTATTTGATTAGTCGATCAATGGATACCTTCTTATTGTGGCTTTGTTGTATTTTTACATGTTTTAAGGGCACATATGAGTTTGGTATGATGATTTTTTTTGTATTTATATATTGCATGTGTCTTATTGTATATTGCTTCTTATTATCATGTGTGCTTGTGTATATATGCTCATGTTTGTATATATATATATGTTTACATCCACTTTATATGATTGTATGTTGCATGACTATCCTCCCTCTACATGGTGCATGACTTGCTTGTCTGTGTGGGACTCACATGCATCCCCTTGCTTCAATTCAAGCTATATATACATATATATATATTTGAGACATTTCCTTATATTTTTCATTTCAGTTGTATTTTTCTTATTCAATTAGGTTGTATTAATTGGTTAGGAATGACCATTTCTTTGGACTACGCTTGCTCTTCAACTGAGCTGGTGACTAGGAATAGGATCTAAATTTGGGCTATACGAGATTTGAAAGTTGTTGTGCTATCATCAAACTAGTACCATATCATCGACACTAGTACTACTTGCATGATGCCAAAGTCACCTCATCAATAATGTTATGTTACAACTTGATCTTCATTAAAATCCCATTACTAATATCAATGTTGGGATTGAGTCCCTAAAAGTAAAACATGATATAACAAAATTAGACTTAATTGTCCCCTTGTTATCTTTTTAGTATATTGACATTGATTTGAGCATTCAAGTCATGTATTTTACATTGTACATGACTTGTGTGCATTAGGAGTTGCAAGAAAGACACAAGTCATGAGTTCCTTATAAATAGATAAGTTATTCACAGTCGATTCATGGATTTCGACAATTTAGTAGAGACTGTAGCTTGTCATCTCCTAAGTGGAGGAATGACTTGTCTCAGTTGTTGGGATGGGTTTCCCATAGCAAGTGCATTAGTGTATATGATGCATACTAGACAAGACTTACAGTGAATCATGACGCAAGCCTTGCATCATGATTCATCAAACTACTATATTGCATGGACTCTTAACCTTAAGAGGATATTGAGCTTGTGGCAAAACCAACAGGAGGCTTTGACCTATGGATTAGACCATAAAGTGGTCATATATCCCTAGTCAATGGGTTTGACCCTAAAGTGGAGATATATGTTTTTGTAAGTTTGAATAAATAAAACAAAATGTTTGACTTTGGTTTATTTAACCCTGGTTAATGGGATATATTTGTTGACATTTTCGATCCTAGTCAACGGGTTATGGTCCTAGTCAATGAGTTATAGTAGTTGACTTTTGGTTTCGTCCACCTTAAAAGGAACAAATTTGAGACTAGCCACTCATTTGTAAAGTCGCACCTAACTGGCCACCATTTGTGAATCGATAACCAAAGTAAAAATATTTTGAAGGTATTTGATTTGAATTTGATTTGAAACTGTTTTGAAATAGATATGAGAATGTTTAGTTGAAAAGTTTTGAATGTATTAGCATGTTTGAATTCAAAAGTTTTTATGAAAAAGATTAAATATTGTATCTCTTATTTGCAACCATAATTGAAAATGTTCTATCCATAACACTTTTTTAGTATTTTTCTTATTGGGTTTTAAGCTCATTCCCTTTCGTTAACAAATTTTTAGATAATCTTAGTTTAGGCAAGGAGTGATGGCTAGGTTGGAGAATTTTCTTTATTAGGATTTTAGTTCAAACTTTATTTTGGACATTGGTTAGATGTTAAAATTTAATTTTCATTTAACTTATTTGAGTTTAGAGTTATTTGGACAATAACACTTTAGTTGATGTGTTAGATTTAAAGTTGAGAATTTGGGATTATAGAATTTATTTATTTTACTAGTCTAAACAGGAATTTAGCAATTGAAAACCATCCAATTACAAGTTGAATGTTAATGTCATTTCCACTTTAAGCCTTTGAGCTTGAGGTGTAAAATGACCATCATGCCTTTGGAGTGGGTTTTGGGGCGTGACAAAATTGTTACAATTATTGAGTTTACTTGACATGTGCTATGAGATTAAATTTTAAGGATCATAACACAAAAATAAAACATATTGACACCAAACTAAAAAGATAAATGAATAAAAGAAGTCATCATAACATATGAATAAAAGACGTCTCTAAAAGACTCAAAACATAATAAATCAATTTCTTACATTCAATTGTCATTTAAAAATTTTGATATTAAAACCTCAAGTATAGCCACCAAAATAAAACTAGAAATAAAAATAATCTCCATCATAAGATAGACATTAAAAAAAGAAAAAAAAGTAGATTCCAATTAATTTAATCGACAACCAAAGGTTGTGTTGATCAATTGGGTAGGTAAGGAAAACTGAAGTTGCACCCATGTCACCAATAAGAGCTTGATATGCTTTCATATGGGATACATCTCACTTATGCCTTCAACTTTAGCAATCTCTTCAAATAATTTCTCTTTTGTGTAATTTTGAAGGTTGCTTCTATCAAGAGCCACTACAATTACATCCATGGCAGCTCTAATTAACCTTAATTCTTCACTTACAATGTCAATATATTTTGTTTTTTGTTTTTTCATTTATTTACTTGACTTTGGTGTAGAAATGAATACTTCTGCAGATGAGAAAGATGTTTCAATTGCTGCTTTCTTCTCAACAAAAGAAAATTGCTAATGATGCTCATTTTCACTACAGTTTACTAAAACTTTTATAGGTGTGCATGGAATACAAGGAGTTAGAGCTTTTCCCCCACCTAACAACTTTAAAATATTTTAAAAAAAAGTGGCAACAAATAGAAAAATTATTAAGATTCAAAATGTCTATCTGAAATCTCAAGCTTCCCATCTGCAAAAATATACTCTTATAGCCCAAAAGCCTTACTTTTTTCAAACCCATTACACCTCATTTCAACTGTTGAAGCTATATTTTATTGGGTTCCTGTATTCTTAATCTCATATTTTATATGTTAAGTGCACTACCATATTGATATTTGTTCTGTTATAACCCATTGGACCATCTCTTCCTTCATTCTATATAAGCATATTTTCAACATTGCACAGATACCATCACAAACAATACTTTATAGCTCCATTGGTTGTTCAATGTAGAAGAGTATTACTACTGCTTCTTCAATAACTCTTTGCGTTGTACTCTTTAATTTATGAATCAAATAAATCAAAAATTAAACCAAACTTTGTTCTATATATCTCTTCTTTTGTTATTCTTTGTTGGGGTGTCCATATATATGTTCATGTTTTGTTGTATGAGTTGTACTTCAAAGTAGTAGTTTTGAGATTCTATGGGTTGTTTCTCCCTTATAATTTGTGAACAAAACCTAGTTTCTTAAGACTGACGTTAGCAATTACTGCTTTGTTTGCTCACTGTAGTTTTTTTTTTTCTTACCATAATCAAAAACATTTTTAATGTTGAGTTGAAACCTGCTTCTCAAGGTTTGAAAACCATTATTAGGCATTATCATTAATATTCAATGCATGCCTTGAAGTAGAAGTTCATGTAAAGGAAGCCAAAATAATGCTTAATAAGAGGTAGTTAGTTATATTATTATCATGATTTACATACATAGAATCTCACTTGTAGATCATGCTTATGCCGTAAGCAACTTTTAATTTGTAATAAATCCATAGGAGTGGGGCTCTAGGCCTTCAACACCAAACTATAGCGCAGCCTAGTTGTCTTTGAATGAGCATGGTTTGACTCACAAAATCTCAAGATTCTCCACCACACTCCAAAATCCAAGCTATTATATTTGCCCTACTCTACTATTTGGGTTTATTTGGCGGTCCACTTTTGGTAAGCAAGTTAGGTTGAAGCTTCCATAAGTCAAAGACTTGAATTGGTTTGATCTATAGTTTCATAGCACTACCAAAATAGAGTAATTCAAGTAGAAAGAACTAATAACATGACAAGTGTTGCTGTTGAGGAGGTTTACAAATAGTATGTGCAGACCCTTTTCTAGTATAATTTGAGACAATTGCTAGTGGGGTTGCCTAAGATATCATCCAAGGTTGGTTATACTCATCTTTCAAACAATGCAAATTGAAGATTTGGGGGTGAAATGAAAGTAACCAAGGTTGAAGTTGATGGAATTGCTTATTAGCTGGATATAAAGGCTTATCTCAAGCACTTTCTCAATACAGTGCTTCAAGTGGATTGACTGCATGCATGCACTAAAGACTTACATAACAAAAGAGATTTTACAAGAATAATCCAAACAACTATTGCAAAAGAGAATGGCCTCCTAAACATATGTAATCGATTGTGTATTAATTAAGAAGGCTTCTAAAGTTAGATGAGTTGTTTAGAATATTTAAGAGGGAATTTGTAAACATCACATAATTATACTAGAATCCACATTTTAAAATTTGAATTCTTTTTAATATGGGAGCAAACTTTTTCTTTCTTTCTTATAAATTTCACTTGGGAATGATTTTAAAATAAATAAATAAATAAATAAAAGCCCTTCTAAATATTTAGAAAACACTTTCTTATAAAAATAATTAGGTCGATGGTAAGGTTAAATTTTGGATAACTTCATATTTTTTGCTTTAATTGAAAATTGAAATTGAAACTAAAATAATAATTTTTAGTGGGCAATGTTGATGTTATAAAAGTTTTATTAAACATCCAAAATATAATATTTGTAAGAAATAACAATTTTATGACTTTTATAAGGAACAAAATGATTTTTAAAAACAAGTTTCAGAAAACATGCTCAAATGGGTCTATATTTTCCTTTTATTTTTAACAATTAATGAAAATAACTCCTACTTGTTCTCTATTTCATAAGACCAAACAGACTTTTAATTTTGTTGAGAATTTGATGAATTGGTATGTGGTATAATTTTGGTTTCCATATTGAAATTTTGTGAACTTATTTTAGATTAATTTATTATCTAAACTAAATGGGTTTTATGTTATTAGTTTTTTTCCTCTTGAGTAATAATTCATAAAAAAATTTACATCTAAATTTTATTGAGAAACAATTTTAAAAAATGGAATATAGTTTATTTCATTCATATTAAACATATACTTATGAACAATTTTAGGCAAAAAATTATTCAAATTTCTTTTTAACCTGAAACCCTCCACTCCATAAAATAATATTATATATAACTAGCATGTGTTAAACCCTACCCCGAACACACACACACATACATATATATATGTTAAAAAAAAAAAAAATTAACATATAGAAGAAAATTGATCTTCTCCCTTGAAGCTGCCCAAAAAAAAAAAATTAATTAATTTAATTTTAATGAATAACATATATTCATATTTAAATTAAATATTTGAACAAATCAAAATTTTAATTATGAACACTCAATTATTATCATTATTTTAATAAGTTCGACATTTGTTTATCATTACCTAATTATATTTTGAATAAATCATATAAAAAAATTCAGTTTAAACACTAATTGAGTGTTTTATAAAGTGACTTAATAACTTAATTAAGTTATTAAGTAAATTAAGTGTGTTTAATAAAATAACTTAATAGTGTAACTTAAAGTAAAAAAATAACTTTAAATAATAAGTAAAAATAATTAACTTATTCTTAAGTTTAGATCTTCATTTTATCTTTTTATCCTCATTTGCTTTAATTACCTCCACTTTCTCTTTTGCTATTTTATGACCTCCATTGTTATTCAATCTCCTTTGTCTTTGTCCTAATTATAATTTACGAGGATAAATATATCAATTTGATTATTTAGAATCAATATCTTAATACTTAAAATAAGAATTAAGTAATAAGTTTTAAGTTAACAATTTAAGTATAATTGAATTTAAAATTAATTTAAGTCATTGAGTAATAAGTATTAAGTTTTACCAAATATCTCATAACTCTTAATTATTATCTAATTAATAAATAGAATTAATTTCCCAATAAAAAAAATTACAAAAAAAAGAAACTTAAAAAAATAGGACCATAAAAAAACACTCATAAGAAAAGGCTCCACAAATTCTAATTTTTCTAGAAACATAATCAGGAACAAAGATTTTTATTTCTCTTGAACCATAACTTTAGAGAAAAAAATATATTTCATAATAATATAATTGAAAAAAAAAATTATTTTTTATTTTTCTTCAAAATAAAAAATAAATGTAAAGTCAATAAATTATTTTTATAGATTTAACTCTTCTATATATATAGATTAAATAATTTGAAAATATACAAATTTCTTAATAATTTTAATTATATTTAACCTTCTTTGATATTTTCCATAATAAAATTAAATATAAAAAAATTATTTTCATTCCATTATTTTTCTTTCTCAATTAGTTTCCGGGAACTAAATATAAACTTATATTATTTCTTTTATAAATTACAAAAGGAAGTTTCCACAAAACTAAAACTGATTTTTCTTTCATATTAAGCCATTCATTGGATTAATATTGTAAATGAAACTATGGAAACATAAACTTTCATCATACTTAAAAAGATAGTCTCCAAGAAACGCATGGAAATGTCATACTAATAAATTAATTAAGTAATAAATTACTTGAATTTTAAATAAATTATAGGGTTGTTTAATTAAAAGGGTATGTAAAAATTTAATTTTTGAAATTTATTCTTTTATTTTTTTTTTGTTTCATTTTTTATAAAAGTACCCTCGTTATTTTTTTTTAATTAATATTTTGTTTAAAAATCTATATATAAATACTTAAAATAATAAAAAGTATTATATATTAAAAATAAGGTACTTTTTATGAAAAAAAATGAGAAGCATTAGATTTGGATGATTTCGTCCCTTTTTTTTAACCAAGCGTGGGCAAGAAAACTCCGCAATCAAGAATTCTAAAATCTCATTGGTCAGCTGCGGTGGAGCCACAGGCGGAGCCCACGCGTACATAACGGCCGAAGTCTCTGGATTTTCTCGTTTCTCTTCTGAAACGCAACACTCGACAAATTCCACACTCGCCATAGCTTCTACGAATGATCCGAAGATCCGAGCCCAGAATGAAGATTCGTGGAGTTGCATTGTCCATCGTAGTCTTCGCTTTATGGCTATTAATCTTCTCCCAAGCAGCAAGAATCAGCAGTTTTATGACTTTTATATGAAATATAGAGAGCAAGGAGTTATTTTCATTAATTGTTAAAAATAAAAGGAAAATAACCTTTGTTCGCTCGTAACATTGCCGTGAACTTCTTGGTCTACTCCACAACTACTGATGGGACAATGGTGAATGAATAATTATTAATTTATTTCTTAATTCAATGGCATTGGAATCTGAGCTGGAATCCAAGTCCATGAAACGAAAGTTTAATTACTTAAATCTTTTTTTGACATACCACTCATGACTGCACAACTTTCCTAACTCCCAACTTTATTGACTTGGACTTGGACAGTTCGGTCAATTGTAGCAGCTTGGTTAGATGTTAAATGACTTTTCTCAAAACCAAAATTCAAATAAATATTTTAAATGTTATTTAAAATAAATAAATAAATATAAAATAATATATGAAAATATAAAGTATTTGAATCAATTTAATTTACAAAAACCAGTTATTTGTTTTTACTAATTATTTTAATTTAAGAAAATAGGAAAAGGTTCACTTTAATATAAATAAAAAATAAAAAATGGGGTTTGAAAAATAATTAAACCACTAAGAAATAGACTTGGAGTTCTTTCAGCGTGGACATGGAGGACATTAAACTATCTCATTTCAAACTTTTCAGCGTGGACAGTGAGGATATTTTATCATGTCCAATAAAATTGGAATGGCTAAAAATTGTCGAATCAAGATACACTTATTATGGACACGGCAATATTCAGAAGCTTCTTAGGACTCAATGAAACAGGAACACAACATCAATTTCACTTTTTCATAATCCAAGACTTCCAAGGCAAATTCCACCATAGCATATCTCAAAGATTGTTGCAAATTCCACAATCTTTATTCACTTTAACAATCCAAGAAGTTGACAAATTAATAATTTCAGACACAATATTCTACAGCTTTACATTATTCTTGTTATTTTAATTCAAGAGGAATACTAACTTAGTACCAATTTATTTGAACAAAAAATAAAAAACGAAAGCTCAATAATACAAATATTCAATGAAATCTTAGGCATGCTACTTCTTTGCAGCTTCAACATGGTGGCATGTCGGATGGCGGAGGCAGCATTTGAGCTTCTGGGTGTTTACCATTTTTCACTATGAACGCAGTGTCCATGCCCCAAGTCAGATGGCGCTCTATATGGCAGTGCATGAACCACACTCCTGCAATAGAGAAAATATACCAATATTACACCTAACATATTGTAATATTAAGAAAAATTATTTCCTTGATGTGCAGGGTGGCAGTTTCGAGGGTTTTGTTTTTTGTGTGTGTAATAGAGGACATGAGTGCTTGCAACATACCGGGGTTGGATGCCTTGAATCTGATTGTAGCCCAACCCTTCTTAGGAACAGCGATGGTATTCTGAAGGGGAGGATCCACCAGATTATAGCGCAAAGGGTCCCTATTTTTATCGAAATTCCCAAATCCCCATCCAACAACATAAAAACTGTATCCATGGAGATGCATGGGGTGGTCTGTCCCTGCAAGCAAGTTTGTCCCTTGAAAAACAATCTCCACTGTGGAGTTATACTCGAGCACCCTTACTTCTGTTCCGTTTCTCGGTGTGTCATACTTTGATGGAGGATCCTCAGCTGTAAAATCGAACACCAGTGGTGGAACGCTAGGAAATTTATCTCCATATACACCACTGATGTTATAATAGTAGGCTTGTAGTATGTCGATTGTCGGGGATTGGAAGCTTATGTTGTTTATACTTGTAGCGAGCCGCGTGGACCCTAAACATGAATCATTGGCGCATGGGAACGTGTTCTGAGAAAGAGTGTAAATCAATTTAGTGCCTATGTTCAATGGGACATTGCAAGGATGTTCTGCATCCGCTAAGCTTCGAAGGCTGCTCGTGAAGTGAACTGATGCATTTGTGTCATTGTGCCCAGGAAGATGAGGCAAAGAGGGAGGTGAAGATGGAGTGTAGTATCCCCTGTACTGTACAATAGCTGTGGTGGTTGTGTTATCATATGCGACTCCTTGGGCACTGGAATAAGCTTTAGCCGCCATGTAATAGTGATCCGGGCGTTGGTTAGCTTCTAGTAAGACATCAAAGGTTTGGCCAGGTGATATTGTGATATAATCTCGTGTCAATGGCTTGGTGTAGCTACCATCTGTTCCAACCACTGTCATTTTATGCTTTGCAATGGAAAAGAAGAGAATGTCCTGCAAGGCAGCATTGATTATGCGAAGTAGATAGGTCTTTCCATGATCTACCATTAGCTTGAATGTGCCTGAGGTTAGAAAGGGAAAGTTATATACTTATTACTAGCTAGCCAGAAGAAAAAGAAAATGGTTCCGTGAGGATCCACCAATTATGAAGTGATTGATTGATCAGGGGTGCAAACTTGGCTCCATAATAATTATAGTTGGACTAGCCTTTTCTTATGTGTTAAATCATGGCTCTGCCATCTTCATAGCTATGTTCCTCTTTCTTAGTATTAAGCTTCAAATATGTTGGTGTTAATAAGAAAATTAAAGTAAACTGGTTACCATGTGGGAAAATGAAATCGTGTACAATTTTCAAATGATAAGTTAAACTTTGTACCTGATTTTGAGCATGGATGTAGATCCCCAGGTTGTCCATTTATCAAGTAAGAATCAGAGACATTAGGGTCAGTTCCGGTTGCAAGCATCTCCTCTAGAACTGCATTCACATCACTTTTCCACCATTCTCCTGCATTTCAATAACTCTAAAAAATCATATTTCGCTTTGCTTGTTAATTCATAATATGTAAATTAACCTTTAAAGTAACGACACTTGTACCTAATATGATAGGAACTTCTGCATTAGGTTTGGGAAAAGGATGCTTGGTTCCATTTTTGGGATAGATGATTATAGCTCCATGAACAGTGGCTCGAGTCCAGTCACTGTGAGCATGCCACCATAGAGTCCCTTCCTCAGAGGAAAGGATGATCTTCTGGCTAAACTTTGACCCTGGGGGAATTGGACATTGTGTGATATACTCGGGACCATCTGTCCATGGATATTTAGGCATCTTCACCCCATGCCTACAAAATAATAACTATACGTTAACACTAGTACTAATTTTCAAACTAACTAAGATGGCATGTAGCAATGAACTGAAGCAAATAACCCTAAAGCATTGTTTTAAATTTGACTTTGCAAAGCAATATATTGCAATCCCCTCTTAGAAATAAAAGAATCTATGCCATGTAGGCATGTTGCCGTAATCTTTCTCGGAGACACGCACATGACCTACCAGTGAATGGTAACATTTTCTTTTCCTCTGTTATAAACATCGACAATGATCGTCTCTCCTTTCTTAGCATATATAGTTGGTCCCGGAAATTGTCCATTTACTGTTAAGATGTTCTTGGTGCTACAAAGCCTTGTATATGAAGCTTCCCTCACCTGCAATCAATTAAAAGTTAACCATGCATCCTCTTGCCAAAAAGAAAAATTACATGCACAAATTGTTGCATCGATTCATTCATGCAAGTATATAACCAATCAGAAATTGATAACATGCATGAATGACTCAACTACACCAGGGTACCGAAGACCTTATGGTTGTCATACAGTGGAAAAGAGAGCCATACCGGTTCCTAAATATTATCAGAAGGTGGCATTAAGGCCAAAATCATGCATATATAGTATTTACCACAAAAGTATGCCGACGGGTTGAAGCTTCGCAATGGAGGCCACCACCAAAAAGAAGAAATGCTAAAATTTGCAAGAGGAAAACCTTCATGATCAGCGACATCTTCTTTGGAATAAAAGTCTCTTCTCTTCTCCTAAACACAACTAGAATTTTCTTACTATTTCTAATAGCAGGACTTATCTTCTCTTTGACATGAATGGAATGAATTCTTAAGGGTATTTATAGAGGCTGGAGAGAACCAGAACTAAAATTGATGAAATCTGGACAGCAACTTTTATGGCTGCTGTCATCTTCAGCATGAATGCATGCACCAGATTAGGTATAGACGCGTTCATTCTGTGGGCACCTAACAACTGGTTTCCCTCCTTTGTAATTTCCACGAAATTTTGCCGTATTTCCTTGGGATACAATAATTGCTCGCCACGTGTCAATATAAGAGGAAGTGATTTGAATGTGAATTGGTTTTAAATGTTCTTCCGGGACCACTTCAGTGAGCAGGACCACTATAATTATGATATTTGATCACTTACCAAATTTTAAATAAACCAAATGCCTGAAGAATGCTAACAATTGTGAAAATTCCTTAGATTCTCTTGAATTTTCTCATTCAAAATACAAGTTTGACTTTGAGAATTGACCATGAAATTAATTAAACATGTTATTTTATAATAAATTTAAAATATTTTTCACATGTTTTTTATAGACTAATTTGAGAAATATTGATAAAATATATGTAAAATACTTAGAAAACTTTGACTCATATATAATTACCAAGATTAGCTAAGAAAACTATTTTCCATAAATAACTACTTTTAAAAATTATTTTCATAAATATTATTTAACAAACCCTTATTATTTGTTTTACTTGTTTTCGTGTTACTTAAGACAATTAATAGTGAACCTATGATATTAATTGCTACTATTTCCCAAAACGCTAAAGTGTTTTGACCTAGTTTGATGTTGATGTCTTTCATATTATATTTAATTGATACATCAATTGGGTGTACTCGATTAACATCATCTCGTTTAGAACACGTAGGAAGAGGTCTAGATAATCACCTCTTGTTCATAGTCTGCTAGCCTAAGGTCTATCCAACCATCAGAAAGTTGGGTAAAATGTTCGACTCAATGCTAAACATTGAAGATATTGCAAAAAAGAAATTTCCTTCTAGTTGACACTGATTGATATCTTAAGGAGCACTTTAATTAATTAGAATCATTATATGGTGCTAACCATGCCATTAAGGAGAGAATTGCATGCAAGCCAGCTAAGCTTTATACCACAGTAGGTCCAAAATAGCAGGTAGCTAAAACAGCTGTTCTAGATAGCAGCTGGTTAGGTGGCCATTACCAAAAAGTTGGGCACATGTAAGATGCCTCCATCGTAGCCATGTCCGGTTTTGTTACGCATCATATATGGTACTCTTTATGTCTTTGTCGGCAGTGTAGATGAAAAGCGATTCGATGTATGTTAATTTGGGACCAATTATAATTCCAATTCATAAAATTATTGATCCATATTACGTGTTGTGACCTCGCCTAGTTTCAGCAACTCCGCATACACGGTTGACTATTTATTTCCTCAAAACGAGCTGAATGCGAACTCACTATTGCGTGACCGTTACTCCTATATGAAGCTTCTAAGCAAGAACCATTATTTGTACGGACTCACGGCTGACAAAGGTCAACTTCAACTTATTTTTTAAGATTCAAATTCAACTTTATCACGCTATTACGTACGTAATCTCTAACGTCATTTCTCAAGATTCAAGAAGATGCATGCATGCATGCATCCATCATCAATGATTGAATTAAGGAGTCAGAGGTTGAAAATTTTAACGTACGTAATAATTCATTCCATTGAGAACGGATGTAACGTTTGCCTTAACTACAAGGGTTTCCTTATAGCAGCACAGGCTGTTAGATCATATCCGTTTTGTCTTTGTCTGTTGGTAGTGATGCTGGTGGGGTTGGTCACCGATGTTGATCTTTTCATACGAATCATATCCATATCATCTTAACGCTTCTTACTAGTTGATCACAATTAATTCCTCAATTGTTGAAAGAAAAGGTTAGGTTAAAGGATAAGAAGATTGTCCATTTTGACAAGGAGGGTTAAGCACGGCACTTGGGAGCAGCCTGGCTGGTGAAAAGATGCATAGAGTTTAGTTTAAACACGATAAGAGACATTCAGACAATTTCAAACATGAAATCTCCACCACTGGACCATCGAGTTATGAAGTGGGAAAGGACTGATGACTTTGAAAATCTCCATCATCAGACCACCTCGTTTGCTGGCTTACTTTTTGAAACTAGACCCTTTCCACAATTGAATGCTGAATGTAGAACTTTTCAACCATTCTCATTGTTTTGTGGTGTATAAGATAATTGGACCTACATAAGAAAAATTCAAAATGAAATATAAATCCTCTTTGTCTAGCTTTATTTTTGGCTCATTCACAGTTGTTTCCCATTTTTTTGAAACTTGAGAATTGAGATAATGAGAGACAAGATGATTAGCTAATTTGGTATTTCATAAGTTTCAATACAAAACACAAAAACATATTTTGTAAAATGTTGAAAATAGAATACAAATAATCCATTGTATGTTATGAATCACTTAAAACATCAATTGGGACCATGGTTTGAAATATCGGTAAATACGGATATATGGATATTTAGATTTTACAGATATATCGAAAATATTAAAAAAATATTGGTGGATATTTTAACAAGGTGAAAATTATTCAAATTTTATAGAAATATTTGAAAATTTTTCAAAATGATAAATAGGTAAAAATACACATTTTAAAGTTATTTTATAAGTATAATTGACATAGGTATAATTAAGGAGAAAAGTATCAGTAAGCAAACATTTATCGGTCTCAATATATAATTTATTATTTATCTTATCAAATTAATTTTAATTTATAAAATGTTATAACTTCATTATTATTATTTTTATATTTTAGTATTTTTTGAATAAATTGATATTTTTAATATTTTAAAATAAAGACGTTCAATATTAAAAGGATAAAAATAAAAAATTTAAAAATGAAATGATAGTAATTTTTTAAAATATGATTAATGAGATAAATGATGATATATTTAATATTAAAACTATGATTTATTTAATTTAAATGCATTTAATAATGTAAAATAAATGATGATACATATATGATTTTTTTAAAATTATATTTTTTATATTTAATTATTGTATAAATTATATAAAAAAATACTTATTAAGAAAATTATAATGTTAAGTTTTTATATTTTTATTAATCAATTAAATTAAATTTAAAATGAATAATTAGAAGTATTATTATTTTTTAATAATGAACTTTAACAAATTTAAATTGAATATATATTTGCAAAAGAGGTGTTGGCCTAGTGGTAGCTAGGTTTTAACTTCAACCCTTTTGGTCGGTTCCAAAAGTTGTTTCCAAAAGAAGCACTCCTCTTATCTCGATTTCTCTTCACGAATCTCACTTGTCCTTAAAAATTGAAATAATAAAAAGGGATGAACTTAGAACTTAGTTAGGAAAAATAGTTTAATAAGAAGGATCAAGTATAGTATAAAGTTAAATCCGAGGAGATATCACATCTTTATAACAAATCAATTAATAAGGAAGCTCATTTAATTCAATAATTAAATTCACTTTCTTTGAAAAATTACACACTTTCAATTTAAAGATAGAACTAAATAATATGCTTTGCAAACTTAAATTATATTAAGAAAATTTATAATTGCTAACCATGCCATTAAAGAGAGAATTGCGTGCAAACCAGCTAAGTTTGATACCACAGTAGGTCCAAAATAGCAGGTAGCTAAAACAGCTTTTCTAGCTAGCAGCTGGTTACTTTGGTGCTCTTTTTGCGCATCATATATGGTGCTCTTTTTGCCTTTGTTGGCAGTGTAGATGAAAAGCGATTCTATGTATGTTAATTTGGGTCCAATTATAATTCCAATTCATAAAATTATTGATCCATATTACGTGTTGTGACCTCGCCTAGTTTCAGCACCTCCGCATACACGGTTGACTATTTATTTCCTCAAAACGAGCTGAATGCGAACTAACTATTGCGTGACCGTTACTCCTATAAGAAGCTATTTGTATAGACTCAAGCTCACAAATATCAACTTCAACTTATTTTTTAAGATTCAAATTCAACTTAATCACAGCTATTACGTACGTAATCTCTAACGTCATTTCTCAAGATTCAAGAAGATGCATGCATGCATCCTGTAGGAAGAGTGTAAATAATTTATATTTTATTTTTAGAAATTATTTTTTAATTTATTTTATTATATTATATTTTATTTTATTATATTAGTGTTATATTTTTGGGAAGAGTCCTATTACGATTGTGCTAGTGGAGTTTCATTCATTTTATAACTAAAATCACCTTCCACTTTGTGTCATCTTCTAATTACAAGTAGATTCCCATTGGAACTATGTTAGTAGCCTATAAAAGCAAGTCACCCCTCTCTCATATTAATCCCAATTTTTTCCAGAGAATTTTCTAGAGAGTTTTTCAGGGAGTATTTTCATACATCTATTTGGAGGAATTTATTCAAAACCCGAGTTGTACACATCTCGCTTTCAAAGTGCACCCAAGGCGAGATCTAGCTATTGAATCCTAGAAGTAGACCACTGGTACCATACTGCATCGAGTTTGTCTTCGAGGAGGGTGGATCTATTTCAAGGACAGTACTTGTAACGCCTCAGCCGATAAGTTTTTCTTCTTATTAATTTTGTACTTTGTTTGTGTCTTTTGGGCTAGTCATTAGTTTCCATACCCTTAAATTCCAAAAATCTTGAAATAAGGGTTATATCCCTAGAATTTATGAGGTTAGTTGAATTTGGCCGATCCTTTGACCAAACCACTAAATAAGAAACTAGTGGAAGAAACATCAAGGGGGATATGGCTTATGCCTATTACAAAAGTCAAGAGTGGTGGTAACCCAACCTATTAGAATGGAAATTCCATGAAGTAGGTTCATATGGGTAATAACAAATCACTTGTTGACTTGAGGTGTTCTATCAACTCTAATTGTATGAGAGTCCATCCCTATGGTGTAGATAGAGCGTATTCTGCATTGACTAAGGTTGAGTGTTTACTCCTAATGAATTCCATATTCCTTATGGATGGTATATTTAAATACAGAACATACTTGATGGATTCACCTATATGAGAGTGGAGGTGGGGCCGCTTCCTATGAGAACTTAGGCAGGTTCTCTAGATCTCTCATGAATATCCAGGCAAGGCGCATGACCTATTTGTGTCAACCCATTTTGTACAGCTCGTAGTGTAGTTGAGAAACCAATGTGGATAAAAGTCCCTTGAGTTACATCAAGAAACATTGGTTCATAAAAATTTATTTTCACCATGTTTCATGATTCAATACTTATTTGTCCTAAGACTGGTTCATAGCCTTTAGGCACCAGTACTGATGCATTGGATTCTTTTTTCCTCAAAAAAAAAAAAAAAAAAAAAAAAATTATGTTTACACTCTGTGGGGGATTGTAAGAAGAGTGTAAATAATTTATATTTTAATTTTGGGAATTATTTTTTAATTTATTTTATTATATTTTATTTTATTCTATTAGTGTTATATTTTTGGGAAAAGTCCTATTAGGATTGTGCTAGTGGAGTTTCATTCATTTTATCAGTAAAATTACCTTCCACTTTGTGTCATCTTCTAATTACAAGTAGATTCCCATTGGGACTATGTTAGTGGCCTATAAAAGTAGGTCACCCCTCTCTCGTATTAATCCCAATTTTTTCCAGAGAATTTTCTAGAGAGTTTTTTAGGGAGTATTTTCATACATCTATTTGGAGGAATTTATTCAAAACCCGAGCTGTACACATCTGTGTTCAAAGTGCACCCAAGGCGAGATCTGGCTGTTGAATCTTGGAGGTAGACCACAGGTACCCTAGTGCACCGAGTTCGTCTTCGAGGGGGGTGAATTTATTTCAAGGACAGTGCTTGTAACGCCTCAGCCGATAAGTTTTTCTTCTTATTAATTTTGTACTTTGTTTGTCTTTTGGGCTAGTCATTAGTTTCCATACCCTTAAATTCCAACACATCCATCATCAATGATTGAATTAAGGAGTAAGAGGTTGAAAACTTTAACAAGTCAGGCAATGCTTGTTTTTTTTTTTTTAAATTTTAAATCTAAATAAATATTAATTTAATTTAAATCTAAATATTATTTAATAAGGTTAAGTATTAAACTTTTTAAAAATCAGTTATTTAACTTATCAGTTTTTAAAACAAAATCATTTTAATGAAAAAAATTATATCATGTTGCAATCAATGGAAATCCTTAGATTTGCAGGGTTCCCATCATTCAGTTAATAATTCATTCCATTGAGAACGGATGTAACGTTTGCCTTAACTACAAGGGTTTCCTTATAGCAGCACTGGCTGTTAGATTACATCTGTTTTGTGTTTGTCTGTTGGTAGTGATGCTGGTGGGGTTGGTCACCGGCAACATATTTTCATACGAATCATATCCACATCATCTTAACGCTTCTTACTAGTTGATCACAATTAATTCCTCAATTGTTGAAAGAAAAGGTTAGGTTAAAGGATAAGAAGATTGTCCATTTTGACAAGGAGGGTTAAGCACGGCACTTGGGAGTAGGCTGGCTGGTGAAAAGATGCATAGAGTTTAGTTTAAACACGATAAGAGATCGACATTCAGACAATTTCAAACATGAAATCTCCACCACTGGACCATCGAGTTATGAAGTAGGAAAGCACTGATGACTTTGAAAATCTCCATCATCAGACCACCTTGTTTGCACGCTTACTTTTTGAAACTAGACCATTTCCACAATTGAAGTTGAAAGCATACACATTTGCATAGAAATTATAATGTTAAAAGGACAAATTTTTCAATGAAAATTAATGTCACGATGCGAGAAATCAATTGCTCTTTCGGTGTCTTGACGTAACTTATTTGTTGTTTGCACCTAATCTGGGCTGGGTGGTTTGTCGTCTGAATGCTGAATGTAGAATTTTTAAAACATTCTCATTGTTTTGTGGTGTATAAGATAATTGGACCTACATAGGAAAAATTCAAAATGAAATATAAATCCTCTTTGTCTAGCTTTATTTTTGGCTCATTCACAATTGTTTCCCATTTTTTTGAAACTTGAGAATTGAGATGATGAAAGACAGGATGATTATTTAGTTTGGATTTTATAGATATATCGAAAATATCGAAAAAATATTGGTGGATATTTTGACAAAAATATAGGTGAGGCGAAAATTATTCAAAATTCATGAAAATATTTAAAAAATTTTCAAAATGATAAATAGGTAAAAATACACATTTTAAAGTTATTTTATAAGTATAATTGACATAGGTATAATTAAGGAGAAAAATATCCGTAAGCAAAGATATATCGGTATTAATATATAATTTATTATTTATCTTATCAAATTAATTTTAATTTATAAAATATTATAACTTCATTATTATTATTTTTATATTTTAGTATTTTTTTTGAATAAATTTATATTTTTAATATTTTAAAATAAAGACATTCAACATTAAAAGAATAAAAATAAAAAATTTAAAAATGAAATGATAGTAATTTTTTAAAATAAGATTAATGAGATAAATGATGATGTATTTAATATTAAAACTATAATTTATTTAATTCAAATGCATTCATTAATGTCAAATAAATGATGATGCATATATGATTTTTTAATATTTATATTTTTTATATTTAATTATCATATAAATTATATAAAAATAGACTTATTAAGAAAATTATAATGTTGGTTTTTATAATTTTATTAATCAATTAAATTAAATTTAAAATAAAATAATTAGAATTATTATTATTTTTTTAATAATGAACTTTAAGAAATTTAAATTGAATATATATTCACAAAAGAGGTGTTAGCCTAGTGGTATCTAGGTTTTAATTTCAACCCTTTTGGCTAGGTTCAAATCCCCAATATTGCGATATTTTAGCATTTTTCTGTGGACCCCGTATTTTTCACGTGCGTTCCCACTCGACGGTGTGACTCGCTTTTTATTTGAAAATGATACATTTTTTAGAAAATGACTTGAAGTCGCCACTTATTTTTGTTTTATTTTTAAAGGGTAAACAAAATAAGAAAGAAAACCTTAAATATGACTCCTTATTTAGAAAATGTGGTTTGTGAAAAAATAAATATGGGCTCGGGGGTTAGGTTACTTATTGGGAAGGCACGGTAAATACTGTAGCACCCCTCTAAGTCCCTAAAAATGGGTCTCTACTAATAAAATGAATCACGTGTGACAATTGATTGATTAAACGTGGATACCAAAAAATGATCATACACTAGGAGCCAAAACATGCATGGAGAATGGTCGAGAGTGAGAGCGAGTGCGTACCTTGGCAGGGAATGTCAATGCACTATCAGGAAATGGGGTTAGTGCGCAATAATGAGCATAAAATATGTCACATGCATCACTAAATAAGATAAGAAATTACCAAAAGCAAACACTGCACTTCACTCAAACTTATTTTTATTTTAAATAAAACTTCTTTGATGTTGGGCCCCCACCAAAGCTTAATTTATTTTTGCGTGAATTAATTCCGTAAATTCCATCACTTGGAATTACAAAATTAAATTCACGCTTATTTTAAAACATTTTAAAAATCAAAGGAGTTGTGTAAATTGCTTGCTAGAAAGAAAAATGGCAGCAAAATTTTATTAAAAATGAATTTTTGATGAACCTAAACATTAAGGAGGGATGAGGAGTTGTGAATTGAATCATTTGAAAACTAGATTTTTCAAAAATTAGTTTTGAAGACATGCATGTAGGTATAGGCTGTGAAGATGGGCCTTGCTTTAGGATTTTGGCTCAAGTAATAGTATACCAAACTGCATGCAATCTATGTTACCCTCATAGAATACTGATTCTCCAATCTACGGTTACTATTTGAAGCAACTTTTTCTTGTTATTCAGTTTAGGCCAGGCCCAAATCAACCAAGGTCTGTTCCTTGCTAGGTTGGGTCTTGTCAACTGATCTCCTTCATGTCAACAACTCTAGAATAACAACTCCAAAGATTTACACATTGCTCCTGGCAGTCAGGTGGCCAGTCATTCCATATTAGGGTGCAGCATAACCATAGGTATACACAGGCTGCCAGCCATTTGTTCATTATTCTAACCCAAGTACTCATTCAACCAATGTCAATTGTCCACTTTCTTATGAAATGACAAGTAATCTAGCCAATCAATAACATTGAAAAATGCATGGTTCCCGTGGCACAAACAAAATGGAAGAAACCGTAACCATAGGGAACATCATCTTCAGCTTGTGTGTCATCCTTCCTTAATTGAAAGCATTTGGAATCAATACTTGTTGGAAATTTTACAATGACCATGGCAAGTAGCGCAATAATAAAGCTTATGATGGCAAGCCAATTTGCTTTGGTTGCTGATTCCGCCTTTTGGTTGCATCCGTCCTCTAGCGGTTCACTTCTAATGGCACACTAGTACAGGAACACAACATACTGGCCCATAAGCTCTAGAGTCAAGAGACCTTCATCTATCTTTGGGTAGAGAGAGCACTAATGTCTAAGCGATGAAGAAAATGTCAAGGAGGCATGATGGTTCTGGTACATACCACATGTACATAAAGATGATTCCCACTATGCATATGACATATGCAGTAGTTACAAGTAACATCACATGGACATGGCATTTGTCTGCATATTTGCTGGAGAGACAACAATCATTAAGCCATTTAATGAAGCTAATTATGCTTATTAGCTTAATTAAGAGAAAGACCCTGACACCGAAATGTGCAATCTCCCCATAGAACTTAATAAAAACAGAAGGAACCAAGAAGGGGAGTATCATTAAGGCAACCCACAAGATAATCTTTGCAGACCACCAACTAGAATGCCACAATTCTCTAAGCTTGTACAACTTGGATGTACCAGCTATTGAAAGAAACATTATGAAATAGAGAGTAAAACATCCCAAGCTAATGTGCAGAATTCCTTCTGCTCCCAAACAATCTCCCACACCCTTGTAGTTTCTTGCCTCTCCATTTATGCTTTGTTGGGATCTCCATGATCTTATCTTTTCCTGGCATTTAATCCAGAGCTCTTTGGGCTTTTTCTCTCTATCTAGATGATGGCATGGTCAGAAGTGGTATCACCAGAAAAAAAAATGCTTAAACCTCCCATCTACAGGTACTGCCGTTCTCACAAAAAAATCATGTCAATCAATCATAACCATACGCATTCGTTCTTGCTCAATTTCATCTTCAGTTTTCTGCCTTGTCTACTCTTGGGAGCGTTTTCAATCCAGCCTATGCAAGCGTTGTTCAAGCGCAGTAGTCAATATCGATATTATCGATCTAATTGATGCCCACTATATAACCATTTCCACTTATAAGAGTAAGAAGACCAAAAAATACCTTGAGCAATAGTGACCACTTTATCAAATTTGGGTTCTCAATTAATGCCCTTGCTACAAAAGTAGTGGACCCTAGTGTTGTTATGCGAATTGCAGAGGGCCTTAAGCATCTCCAACATGCATCTTTGAACATTGAAAATTGTTCAGTGGTGGATCAAATCCAACAGCTCCAACTTGAGTGCAAGCCCAGATGATAAAACGCTTAAAATACATGCTGAAACAGGTTCGAGGAAGCCTATGACATGGTGGAAACCAATAGAAGAGTGGTTGATTCGTCCTCAATTGGTGTTCTACTTGATTTAGCTCAATCAACTGATGTGCTTTGATTTCAATTCTTAGACGGGAGTTATCAACAAAATTTATAAACCTATTTCACCATATACTAGGGTAGCATAGCTAGCATAGCATAGTGGCTATAGGATCGTCCACAGAGATGGGTTTTCACTTCACAATTGATATTAGTTCAAAAGCTGAATTGGTATTTTTCCTTTTCTAAGTTAGCTTTAAAAGAAAACATAAGTTTGCATGAAAACGGATGGTTTTAAGCTAACCAAATATAAAGTAACTGAAATTAATTAGACAGAAAGGTGTTTCTTGGGATTTCAGGTTACTAGGATCAGGCACCTTATACAAAAAGGGAGATTCCGGTCACTTGTTTCTTTTCCTCGCATTGGGGATTTAACATATAGTTATTTCCCGAACCGGTGTGGTACAGATGCTTACCATTAATAGTTTCAACGCTAAATCCCTCTCACTGATACACCTTGCAATGGCTCGTGCCTTTCACCTAGCATTTGCCATTCAAGGTGATCTTTAACCTTGGATTACCCTTCAAAAGCTCGCAAGAGATAACTAATGGATGTCTCCTTGGAGTCCAAAATCTTACCAAGTGTTGGCTATTCTAGAAAATCCTACCTTTGAATCACCTCCCAAAGGCTCGCAAGACATAAACTAGTGTAACTTGATTACTACTCAAAAAGTACTATTTCATAGCTTGTAATTAACTCTTTTGAACTCTCTTGAGTAGTAATTATCACCTTTTAACCCAATTAACATATTAAGGGCCTTTGCATTTGTTTCTAATCAAATTGTGTTAAGTTTCGGTGTTTTTGATAGCTTTTTGCTCACCAAAGCAATGTAAGAATGAGGGAGAGTTGTATATAGTTCATGGCAAAGCTTTTGGAAGCTCAAATTCATGAAGAACCAAGCTTTGGAGCCCCATAGTCCTTTGCCTTAGTCGGTTTAAGTATGCAAGGAAAGAGCAACGGAGAGAGGAAAAACAGAGTGAGGAAAATAGAGCATAGCAGCTGCAGTCTTCTTTCCCACTTTTGGAGCACTTCCCGAAGTCCATTTTCTGTATGCTATATACCGTTGGAAAGCTCTGGAAGTCAAGAATCCAACGCTTTAAGCCGTGTACGATTTGGAGCTGAAATGAGAAATATCTGGCCTTCGGAAGACAACTGCATCCAGCTGAGGGACAATTTCGCACCTTGCGAAATTGGAACTCCAACGTGCGAAATTAAAATCAGCCTTGCGAAATGGAAATGGATGGCAGCTGTGCATTCTCAGTGAAGCCCAACATGCGAAAGTGATTTTGCAACTTGCGAACTTGAAGCTTAACGTGCGAAAGTGGATTCCAACATGCGAAATCAACTTGCGAAATTTTCGCAAGTTGCCATGCAACGTGTGAAACTGGGATGTTTGTGCACCGACTCTTTTTCTTCTGATATTTTGTGTCTAAATCTCCATTTTCTCCTTGTATTCAGCCACTCATGTAATTCCTTAGCTAGGAAGTATGGAAGGAAGGGTAAATTGCCTTCCTATAAAAACTCTCTTGTAAACACTTAAAAAGGATGCTCGGGAACTTGTTCCAGGAGACCAATTTTTATATAGTAAAGTTCAGAGTCTTTCTTTACCTTGCCTTCCCATTTTGATTATATTTTCTTACTAGCCAAACAAGCTCTGAGGAAGTTTCCTCAGAGAATGAGTGGCTAAGCTTTTAGTTCCTTGGAGTTAAGGTTGCCGGGAAAGGTTCCAACTGCAAGAATGGGTAGTTTTGTGGTTTCAACCATTAAAGAAGAGAAAGGGTGACCCGTTAATGATTTCTATGTTTTTAGTTAACTTAAAACACCTTGCAAGTCACCTGAGCCAACACTTGGTAAGGCAAGTGATCTCCGTCCATAGAGATGCACTAGTTTACCTCTTGCGAGCTTTTGGGAGGTGACTTGAAGGTGGGATTTTCTTGAATTGCCAACACTTGGTAAGCTTTTGGACTCTAAGGAGACATCCATTAGTTATCTCTTGCGAGCTTGGGACGGGAAGTCCAAGGTTAATGATCACCTTGAATGGCAAATGCTTGGTGAGAGGCACGAGCCATTCCAAGTTGCATCAGTGAGAAGGATTTATTGCTGAAATCCATTAAAGGGAAGCATTTGTATAACACCGGTTAGAGAATTGACTACATGTTAATTCTCTAATGGGAGGAATTGAACCAAGTGACCGGAGCTCTGTTTTTGCACGAGGAACCTCCCCTGTGAACCTAAACGTCCAAGGAATGTTTTTCTTCGCAAGTAATTTTTATTACTTTCTTTTTGGTTAGCTTAAAACCAATCCTTTTCCCATCAAAAATTATGTTTTCTTTTAAAACTAATCTTGAAATGAAAAAGTACCAAGTCATCTTTGAATTGGTATCAGTGGTAACTTGAAAACCCTTCCCAGTGAACGATCCTAGAGCCACTATGCTATACTAGTTGAGACTATCCTAATGCATGGTGATATAGGTTATAAATTTTGTTGATTACTCCCTCACTCAAGGAACACCAACTGAACGTGAATCAGCTGAGTCACCAATTGGGCACGAATCATAACTCAATGGACGGAGTCCACTTGCCTTACCAAGTGTTGGCCCAAGTGATTCTAAGGCATTTTAAGTTAACTAAAAACATAGAAACCATTAACGGGTCACACTTTCTCTTCATTAAAAACTGAAACAACAAAAAATCACAGTTATGTAGCCAGGACCTTACCTGGCTTCCTTCACCCAAGAAACAAAAAAGGTCTAGCCACTCATCCTCTGAGGCCTCCGAGGATGTTTGGCTAGAAAGAAAATAAAAGAGAAAACAAAAAGAGAACGAATAATAGAGCAAGGCTCTATATATTCTATATATTGATCGATTCTCTGTTTGGTTCCTCGATTCCTTGATTATTTTTACAATGGATGCAAGGGAACATATATAGGGAAGTTTTTCCAACCTTCCTAGCTAAGCAATCCTATGATTGGTGGATTACAAGGAGAAAATAGGGATTTTATACAAAAATATCTAAAGAAAATATCAAACGGAGTTGGTCGCAAATATTTAGAAATTGCACAGGTGGATTTCGCAACATGCAACGTGGGCTATGAAAATTTCGCACGAAAAGGTTGATTTCGCAGCTTGCGAAATTGCCTTTCAACTTGGTGCGATTGTCTTCCAACAACCATAACTTCTTCATTTCAGCTCTGATTTGTACACTGTTTAAAGCGTTGGATTCTTGACTTCCTGAGATTTGAAATGGTATATAGCATGTAGAAAATGGACTCCAGGAAGTGCACCAAAAGTGCAAAAGAAAACTGCAGCTGCTGTCCCCTGTTTTTCTTCATGATTTCCTTCTCTCTGTTTTTTTCCTCCTTGCATACTTTGAACGACTTTGGCAAAGGGTTATGAAGCTCCAAAGCTTGGTTCTTCATGAATTTGAGCTTCCAATTGCTTTTCCATGAACTAATTACAGATCTCCCTCATTCTTGGATTGCTTTGGTGAGCAAAAAGCTATCAAAAATACCAAAACTTAACACAATTTGATTAGAAACGATTGCAAGGGTCCTTAACATGCCAATTGAGTTAAAAGGTAATAACTACTACTCAAAAGTGTTTAAAAGAGTTAATTACAAGCTATGAAATAGCACTTTTTGAGTAGTAATCAGTGGTTTTTAGGAGATTTCAGTAACATGACAGAAGATTTACAGGCAGGATTAATGAGTATCCTCCTGTGTAGATATGCGAAGTTGTAGTGAGGAGTAGTAGATGAAATCCGAAGTGAAGATGAATGAGAGAATGTGAGCTCCATGGAGTGAGAGGAAGGATGAAGGGATGAGTGGTGGGGTATTTGCATGGATTATCATTTGTAGAATGGGTGATATATGGTAGTGAGAGAAACGAGTTTGGGTGGATAGGGAGTAATGAGATACGGGTTTTAAAATGGGTATGATGAGCTATGAAGGTTGAAAAAAACGAAGGTGACCATGCACTTTGGGACTTCATGCATGTGGGAAAATAGGCAACAAATGGGTAACAAATGGAATGGGTGGTGGATATGGGCATGAAGGGTTTGATGGGTATGTTTGGTATGAGGTTAAAGGTGGGAAGGATGGGTGTAATGGTGAAATGGTGTGCATAAAGGGTACGTGGTGTAGAGAGATGAATGAGTTTATAGGTTTGGGTGTCAAATGGAACTATGGGTAATGAGAGAAATGGGTGTGAGGGGTTCGGTGGGTGTGAAGGGATAGAGAAAGGAGGGTGGCCATGGCATAGGAATTCATGCACGTGGAGTGGGTAAGGAATGAATGAGTGGGAAGTGAGCATGGTGAGGGATGCATGATTCATGTGAGCATGAGTAAGAAATGAGTATGGCTGGCATGAAAGATAGGTATGGGGATGGATGTGAGGAGGTGGACAACAGGTATGAGGATTAGTGAAATGGTTGGTGGAGGTTAGTGAGAAATGAGTGATGGAGGTATGGAAAGATGAAAGGATGTAGTGAGATGGGTATTGACTGTGGGCATGTCCTTTGGCCTTTGCCAATAGAAACGATCAAAATTTCCATCTCCCACCTCTCTGTAGAGGACACAAGAGTGGGGGTGAGCTTTAATGAGGTAGTCAGTGCCCCACTTCACAGCTTCCATGGCATGACCCAGCTCTCCATTTGCACCCATCTGCCTCCTATACTCCACTATGCTTCATGACATCATTGTAATGATGAACGCAATGGGTAGGCCAAACTTCACATTGTCACATGCATCATAATATCCTCTCACCAAATCCACCATACTAGCTTTTCCATGATATAAACTAGAATCGGCTCTCCACTTCACTCCCTAGTTACTGTGAAGGCACCTAGATCTCTAAGCTTCAAAGAAGAGAATGTCCTTGGTCAAAGCTTGACCATAGTTGTGGCTGGCAAAATAAAAAGAAAATGAAACAAACGGCATTTGTAGAAACAGAGAAGCCATGATAATAAGCCTCACAAGCTTCTCCATAGTAACAAAGACTAGGGTTCCAATCTAGAAACAAAGCCCAAATGCATAACCACAATGATTTGCTCAGTGAATGAGCCCAAAATAGTGACACCCTTCAAAGAATCAGTTTCTACATAGACGACAACATCGAGAAGAATGTTCATTGTTTCTGCAACAAGGATCTCATCAATGCATTCTCAACTTCAAGACTAGAAAGGTCAACTAACTTTACAATCTATTCAGATCCTAGCTCAAATAATAGACAATGCAGGGTATTGTTCTTTTCATTGGCATTTCCCTTTGAGCTTCCTCTGGCACAGAGCTTACCCATTTTTGTCTTCCCAAAATCTCAACTTATATGAAACATTTGTGAAGCCGTTACCAAAAAATGGGAAGAACTAACAAAAAAACAGGTGATGGAGAAAGAAAAACGGAGAAAGGTAAAAGAGAACAAACATGCCAAATAGAAATCAAATGGAACCACATCTCAGGATCGATCAATGGGCTCCCACTGGTGGAAACAAAGAAAGAAACAAAATGACTCAAAGCAAAAGTGCAACCAACAATACGAGATGCCCCATAGTGGACATGATATAAAACCTCACCAGTTTTTCAAACCAAATCAATGAAACAGAGGGAGTATCAGTGACAAAGGTGTGTGGCCATGCATGGCCATGCCAAGATGGGGGGAAACAAGTTTAATGGATATTGGAAAATGATTTAGAGAGAGAAGTGGGTTTAGTGGTGTGGTTAGATGGAGGGTAGGGGCGATAGGTCGGGTAAGTGTGGAGAAAGTTGAAGGTGGGGAATTAGGTGATGGGTTTGGTAGTGAAACCGAGGCATGGCAAGTATGAAAGATGATAGATATAAGTGGTTTTGGATATGGTGGGCATGAAGGGTGGAAAGGTGCCAAAAATCAATGTTGTCTCTGTGGCTGCTAGCGTACGCGTCACATGACATGTACAACATTACACTTAAAGGATGAATAAGACCTCCAGATTTTAGCCAATGGTCTCAAGTAGTAATGACACTTTCCAGCATGCTCTCATATGGCAACATGTAAGCCATTCACTCTAAATCGCCATCTCAATTGCATCCTCAGCCTGTACTCCTTTTGCACCAATGCGAGCACAAGATGTGGAAGGAATGCCCGTGCCACAGCCAACATCCACTACAACTTGGTCAGTAATTGAATTATGATGCGGTGTGATTGCTACATTATGTGCTTCAGTCCGCGCATGATACTTGACTAATCTGTCTTTGGCAATTGACTTGTATGCCAACACCTCTCTAGCTAACTTATCTGAGAAAACCCTAACAACATCAAACTCGGTGAATAGAATACAATCAGAACTAGGATGAGTAATGATGAGACTCGGGTCAGAATGGTATTGAGTGAAGTTTCGGCATGGAACCACCATTCTTAGGGAACAACATTCCCATGAAGCCACCGAAGTTGCTCTTTTTCTTCACAAGCCTAGATACCAACTCATAGCAACATCCAAGGCAGTACCTCCTGATGTAAGATGCGGAATCAAGCACCAACTGCTCAAGATATTCCTCAATGTACTGTTTGAGGCAAGGACTTTGTAACCACAGCTTACACTCTATAAGCAGGAGCTCTCATGTGGTGATATACGGACCAAGGCATTCCACAACTAGTTACATGGGAGTAAAGAATTATGGATGATGAAATTGCTTAAAAAAAATAGAGCAAGAAAGAAAAATCGAAGAAGTTATTGGGCAAAGCCTCGTTTCATGAGTGATAAACGGGCTCAAAACTGGTAGGACAAACTGGAAGTCCTCAATATAACCATCAAACATCAAACCTAAACCTAATAGAGAATCTAGCTATTTACAGGGGAAAATCAAGAGTATGAGAGGGAACCAAAACAGAGTATTATGTACAAACAAATCATATTCAACCAAAATAACTAGGAAACTTGTGATATCCAAACAGAACAATAGAATAATGCTTAATAGAGAATGAAATGAAATATTAAGAAAGAAAGAAACAGCCCAAGCTCAAGGTAGCCTTACTTGGAAGTCCATAGCACAACCTTCCTCTGCTTCTCCTTCTTCAACTCCTCTCTCTTTGCTCCAAAAAAATCCCTTGACCCTCAAGCAATCTCCTTTCTCTATAACCAGCAACACACCTCCAAAATGCTCCTAAACATAGATATAGCCCATCGCTGACCCTACTCCTAATCACTAGCTCGGTCGAAGAGCTAACAAAGCAACAAGTCTCATATCAAATACGAGAACAAGGAAAACAAGGTTAACCGAGACTAGGGAGTTGGAGGTAAGGAATAGATATGTGTCCCACATAGACAAGCAACTCATGCAATCACATGGAAAAAGAGAAGTCATGCAAAGCATATGTATATCACTCACATCTACACACAAGCTAATCGAGAAAAATATCTAGCAAGGATAACATGCTCCATGATAATCAAGATAATATACAACCAAGAGAATCAATCATGTCAAGATGAATGAGATAAGCAACAAGAAAAATGTACATGTCAAGGTGAGCAGAATAATCATGGCAAGAGTAGAATCGATCAATATCATTAGCATGTCAATGTCACAAATGGATATAGCAATCAAGCATAGAAAATCACCACATCAAAATCCTCAATGTGCTATGATCACTCAAGCATAGAAAAGCATAAAGGAAAGGTATCCATCAACTGACTAATCAAACACCACATTTGTCTCATCTTAAGTTCAAGCTTGACTCTCTAATCCCCAATAGAGTCGCCATTTTGTGGACCCTGCATTTTTCACGTGCGTTCCCACTCGACAGTGTGACTCGCTTTTTATTTGAAAATAATTTATTTTTTAGAAAATGACTTGGAGTTGCCACTTATTTTTGTTTTATTTTTAAAGGGTAAACAAAATAAGAAAGAAAACCCTAAGTGTGACTCCTTATTTAGAAAAGGTGGTCTGTGAAAAATCAAATATGGGCTCAAGGGTCAGGTTACTTATTGGGAAGGTACAGTAAAGACTGTAGTACCTCTTTAAGTCCCTAAAAATGGGTCTCTACTAATAAAATGAAACACGTGTGGCAATTGATTAATTAAATGTGAATACCTAAAAATGATCATACACTAGGAGCCAAAACATGCATGGAGAATGGTTGAGAGTGAGAGCGAGTGCATACCTTGGCAGCGAACGTCAATGCGCTATCATGAAAATGGGTTAATGCGTAATAATGAGCATAAAATATGTCACATGCATCACTGAACAAGATAAGAAATCACCAAAAGCAAACACTACACTTCACTCAAACTTATTTTTATTTTAAATAAAACTTCTTTGATGTTGGGCCCCCACCAAAGCCCAATTTATTTTTGCATGAATTAATTCCGTAAATTCCATTACTTGGAATTACAAAATTAAATTCACACTTATTTTAAAACATTTTAAAAATCAGAGGAGTTGTGAAAATTGCTTGCCATAAAGAAAAATGGCAACAAAATTTTATTAAAAATGGATTTTTGATGAACCTAAACATTAAGGAGGGATGAGGAGTTGTGAATTGAATCATTTGAAAACAAGATTTTTCAAAAATCAGTTTTGAAGACATGCATGCAGGTATGGGCTGTGAAGATAGGCCTTGCTTTAGGGTTTTGGCTCAGGCAATAGTATACCAAACTACATGCTTTCTGTGCTGCCCTCACAGAATACTGATTCTCCAACCTAGGGTTACTATTTGAAGCAACTTTCACTTGTTATTCTGTTTAGGCTAGGCCCAAATCAACCAAGGTCTGTTCTTTGCTAGGTCGGGTCTTGTGAACTAATCTCCTTCATGTCAACAACTCTAGAATAACAACTCCAAAGATTTACACGTTGCTCCTGGCAGTCAGGTGGCCAGTCATTCCATATTAGGGTGCAGCATAACCATAGGTATACACAAGCTGCTAGCCATTCGTTCATTATGCTAACCCAAGTACTCATTCAACCAACGTTAATTGTCCACTTTTTTATTATGAAATGATGAGTAATCTAGCCAATCAATAACATTAAAAAATGCATGGCTCCTGTGGCACAAACAAAATGGAAGAAACCGTAACCATAGGGAACATCATCTTCAGCTTGTGTGTCATCTTTCCTGAACTGAAAGCATTTGGAATCAATACATGTTGGGAATGTTAAGTGACCATGGCAAGCAACGGAAAAATAAAGCTTATGATGGTAAGCCAATCTTCTTTGGTCGTTGATTCCGCCTTTTGATTGCATCTGTTCTCTAGCGGTTCACTTCTAATGGCACACTAGCAGAGGAACACAACATACAGGCCCATAAGCTTTGGAGTCAAGAGACTTTCATCTATCTTTGGATAGAAAGAGACATTAGTCATGAGCTGGAAAAGCACTAATGTCCAAGTGATGAAGAAAATGTCAAGGAGGCATGACGGTTCTGGTACATACCAAATGTACATAAAGATGATTCCCATTATGCATATGTATATGCAGTAGTTATAAGTAACATCACATGGACATGGCATCTGTCTGAATATTTTTCGGAGTGACAATAATCATTCAGCCATTTAATGAAGTTGATTATGCTTATTAGTTGAATTAAGAGAAAGACCCCAACACCGAAACGTGCAATCTCCCTATAGAACTTAATAAATGCAGAAGAAACCAAGAAGGGGAGTATCATTAAGGCAACCCACAAGATAATCTTTGCAGATCACCAACCAGAATGCCACAATTCTCTAAGCTTGTGCAACTTGGATGTACCAACTATTGAAAGAAACATTATGAAATAGAGAGTAAAACATCCCAACCTAACGTGCAGAATTCCTTCTGCTCCTAAACAATCTCGCACACCCTAACACCCTTGTAGTTTCTTGCCTCTCCATTTATGCTTTGCTGGGATCTCCATGATCTTATCTTTTCCTAGCATTTAATCCAGAGCTCTTTGGCTTTTCTCTCTATCTAGATGATGGCATGGTCAGAAATGGTATCACTGGAAAAAAAATGCTTAAACCTCCCATCTGCAAGTACTACCGTCCTCACAATAAAATCATGCCAATCAATCATAACCATCCGCATCCGTTCTTGCTCAATTTCATCTTCAGTTTTCTACCTTGTCTGCTCTTGGGAGCGTTTCCAATCCAGTCTATGCAAGCGTTGCTCAAGCGTTGTAGTCAATATCGATATCACTGATCTAATTAATGCCCACTATATAACCATTTCCACATATAAGAGTAAGAAGACTAGAAAATGCCTTGAGCAACAATGACCACTTTATCAGATTTGGGTTCTCAATCAATGCCTTTGCTACAAAAGCAGTGGACCCTAGTGTTGTTCTGCGAATCGCATAGGGCCTTAAGAATCTCCAGCATGCATCTTTGAACACTGAAAATTTGTTCAATGCTGGATCAGATCTAGTAGCTCCAACTTGAGTGCAAGCCTAGATGATAAAATGCTTCAAATACATGCTTGAAATAGGATCAAGGAAGCTTATGCAATGGTGAAAACCAATGGAAGAGGGATTCTTAGGAGATTTCAGTAACCAGATAGAAGATTTACAGGCGGGATTAATGAGTATCCTCCTGTGTAGATACGCGGAGTTGCAGTGAGGAGTAGTAGTTGAAATCTGAAGCGAAGATGAAAGAGAGAAGGTGAGCTCCATGGAGTGAGAGGAAGGATGAGGGGATGAGTGGTGGGGTATTTGCATGGATTATCATTGGTGGAATGGGTGATATATGGTAGCGAGAGAAACGAGTTTGGGTGGATAGGGAAGAATGAGATATGGGTTTTAAAATGGGTATGATGACCTATGAAGGTTGAAAAAAATGAAAGTGGCCATGCACTTTGGGACTTCATGCACGTGGGAAAATAGGCAACAAAAGGGTAACGAATATAATGGGTGGTGGATATGGGCATGAAGGGTTTGATGGGTATGTTCGGTATGAGGTTAAAGGTGGGAAGGATGGGTGTAATGGTGAAACGGTGTGCATAAAGGGTACGTGGTGTAGAGAGATAAATGGGTTTATAGGTTTGGGTGTCAAATGGAACTATGGGTAATGAGAGAAATGGGTATTAGGGGTTCGGTGGGTGCGAAGGGATAGAGAAAGAAAGGTGGCCATGGCATAGGAATTCATGCACATGGAATGGGTAAGGAATGAATGAGTGGGAAGTAAGTGTGGTGAGGGATGCATGATTCCTATGAGCATGAGTAAGAAATGGGTATGACTGGCATGAAGGATAGGTATGGGGATGGGTGTGAGGAGGTGGATAGTGGTATGAGGATTAGTGAAATGGGTGGTGGAGGTTAGTGAGAAATGAGTGATGGAGGTATGGAGAGATGAAAGGATGTAGTGAGATGGGTATTGACTATGGGCATGTCCTCTGGCCTTTACCAACAGAAACGATTAGAATTTCCATCTCCCACCTCTCCGTAGAGGACATAAGAGTGAGGGTGAGCTTTAATGAGGTAGTCAGTGCCCCATTTCACAGCTTCCATGGCATGACCCAACTCTCCATTTGCACCCATCTGCCTCCTATACTCGATTATGCTTCATGACATCATTGTAATGATGAACGCAATGGGTAGGCCAAACTTCACATTGTCACCTGCATCATAATATCCTCTCACCAAATCCACCCCATTAGCCTTTCCAATCATATAAACCAGAATCAACTCTCCATTTCACTCCCTAGTTACTGTGAAGGCACCCGGATCTCTAGGCTTTAAAGAAGAGAATGTCCTTGGTCAAAGCTTGACCGTAGTCGTGGCTGGCAAAAGCAAAAGAGAAGGAAACAAGCAGTATTTGCAGAAATAGAGAAGCCATGATAATAAGCCTCACAAGCTTTTCCATAGTAACAAAAACCAAGGTTCCAATCTAGAAACAAAACCCAAATACAGAAACGCAATGATCTACTTAGTGAATGAACCTAAAACAGTGACACCCTTCAAAGAATTAGTTTCTACATAGACGACAACATCGAGAAGAATGTCCATTGTTTCTGTAACAAGGATCTCATCAATGCATTCTCAGCTTTAGGACTAAAAAGGTCAGCTGACTTTATAATCTATTCAGATCCTAGGTCAAATAATAAACAACTCAGGGTACTGTTCTTCTCATTAGCATTTCCCTTGAGCTTCCTTTGGCACAAAGCTTACCCATTTTTGTCCTCCCAAAATCTCAACTTATATGAAACATTAATGAAGCTGTTACCAAAAAATGGGAAGAACTAGCAAAAAAAAAGTAATGGAGAAAGAAAAATAGAGAAAGCTAAAAGACAACGAACATGCAAAATAGAAATCAAAGGGAACCACATCTCAGGATCGATTAATGGGCTCCCATTGGTGGAAACAAAGAAAGAAACAAAATGACTCAAAACAAAAGTGCAGCCAACAATACGAGATGCCCCACAGTGGATATGATATCAAACCTCACCAGTTTTTCAAACCAAATCAATGAAACAGAGGGAGAATCAACGATAAAGGTGCATAAACAACCCAAAAACGTCCAACAGAATAGCATACAAAATGATAAATTACATGGTTCATAGTGAACATGTAACGCCCAAGTTTTTTTTTTTAAGGGTAATATAGGAAATTCATAATAAATATATTAAATTAATTAATTAATTAATTTAATAAAATGGAAGAGGGGTGAAAAAGTAATTTTACGAATTACCCTAGGTATAAATAGGAAATTCTCTTCTTCCTATTCGTTTCTGAATCGTATTCCTGTTCGCAGAGAGTTTCCAGAGAACGTGAAGTTGAGGTCAGATTTCAAGGTTTGAAGAACAAACCTCTATAGGTAAGATTCTAACCCCTAGATTATTATTTTAGATTCATTAGTTAATTTCAAGCATTAGATATATTTTTTTTGGAAAACCCCAAATCTAGATTAGGGTTAGATTATTATTTTTTTTTTAATTCGTTTTAATGTCAAATAGTAAAAAAAATTAAGATTTTGATTTTATTGTTGGAATTTGGGAGACCTTAAGTTTTATTAGATGAGAAGAAAAAAAAAAAAAAAAAATTCTTGGAAGGTTTCGATTTTAGGCTAGGGTTAATTTTATAAACCAAAAAAAAAAAAAAAAAAAGAGTAAATAAATATATTATTATTTGTGGTTGAAGGGATTAAAAAAAAATGTAAAAAAAAAAAAAAAAAAAAAAAAAAAAAAGAGAACGCGTGTGCACAGCACTGGAAGGAAGGAAGGAAAAAAAAAAAAAAAAAAAAAAAAAAGAAAAGGGGCGTGTGCCAAATGGAAGGAAGCCTTATATATATATATATATATATATAAAATGAATCATGATGATGGCAATGGAAAAAAAAAAAAAAAAACTTGCTTTTTGGTTTGGTGTACCCGAGACAACTAGGTAATGGTTGAGTGGCTTTTGAATTGGTTAATTAAAAAAAAATAATAATAATATTTAGTTTTAGATTAATAAATAAGATAATAGTAATAATGGTTTTTTTTTTTGTAATAAATAGAATGAGAGATTTAGCAATATATATATATATAGAATTTTATAATGAAATAAAATTGTAATTTAATTAAATTAGTAATGTGTTATTAGAAACAAATTGGGAATTTATTAATTATAATTAAATAAGGAATAGAGTAATTAAATTATTACTTTGTTAATCAGAAATATTAATCTTAACATTTAGAAATTTTAGGATTATCAGATTTATATTTTGAGGTAAATAGTAATAGTTGTCTTTTTATTGTGTTAGGTGAGGAGTAGACTTTTCAGGGTTATTTTTCCTTCAAGGTCTTTGCATATTTTGAGGTAAGGGAAGTTAATGCAATATTTATAAAATTAAATTATTTTATATGTTATTTTGAATTGTGGAAAAGAAAATGATATTTTGTTACCATGCATGGATCAAACTGTTTTGCACTAAATATTATGTTGGAATATTTTGTTTTATTTATGACACAAAATATGGAGATATTATGTTGTGTAAATTTGAATACTTGAACAAAAACATCACTCTGGTTTATTTGGCCCTTGTCAACGGGATATAATAGTTGACTATTCGGCCCTGTCAACGGGATATAATAGTCGACCTTTACATTTCATGGTGGGAATGTAATTGATTTGGACCGCAGCCTCTAGGGGTTTGGTTAGAGGTTACTAGTACTAGTAGTGTTTGGTTCCTTCCACCAGGAACAATTTGAGGCTAGCCACCCACTTGAAAAGTCCCACCTAATTGGGCATTTGATATTTGATAACCAGAGTAATGAAAATTGAATGGATTTGATTGAATCTTATGTGAAAGTGTTTGAATTTGATATGAAAATGGTTGGTTGAATTTTGAATATATTAGTATTTTTAAAACTTTGATATTTGATGAAGAAAAAAAAAATGATATCTCCTATTTGAAATGAAAATATTTGATCCATGAATTGCATTAATATTCCTTATTGGGCTGTGAGCTCATTCCCAATTGTTGAAAATTTTTCAGATACTCTTAGTTCGGGTGAGGAGTGATGGCTAAGCTGAGGAATGGTCATCATTAGGATTTTATGTTGGATTTTGTTTAACTGTTAGTTATGTTCATTTGGATCCTTTGGTATTTGGAAGTTATTTGAATATTGATCCTTCAAATTTTATGTTAGATCAAAGTTGAGTTTTCGGAGATTTTGAAATTTGTTCTAGTACTTGAATTGTTTAAGTTTGCAAATATTTGGACAATGGATTTTGGATAGTGGATGTTTTAGTTTTGAAATTGAATTTTGAGGATTTTAGATTTTGTTCCGCTACTCTGAACAGGTATTTGGTAGTTGGTAACTTCCAATTACAAGATAATTGTTTGGGTCAGGTTAAACTGTAAGCCTTCGGGTTTAAAGTGTGAAATGACCGTCACGCCCTTGGAGTGGGTCTTGGGGCATGACAGAGTGGTATCAGAGCACTAGGTTTTGATCTTGATGGGAATTTGAATTGGTTTAGATTGGGGATAGATGAGTGACGCATTTGTTTAAGTTTTAGTTTCATTTAGTATAAATTCCAATTCTTTCTTTATTTGGAAATTTTCTAATTGGTTCTTTAGTGACTAATTTAGTTATGCTTTATTATTTTAGGACATCATGCCACCAAGAAGAGCAGCTTCTTCACAAAACAGTCAGGCTAATGATGATGTAGCTCCAGTTGAGGGTTTGCCTCCTGTGAGTGCAGAAGGGATCTATAGGTATCTTGGGACACTAGCTGGTTTAGTTGAACGCCAAGCTCGAGCTGCTGGGACTAATGTTCAGGGACAGTCTTCATCTTCTAGGGGTAGCTCTTTTGATGACTTCAAGAAATTGGGTCCTCCTTACTTTTTTGGTGCTACAGATCCCACAGAGGCAGAGGCTTGGATCCTTAAGATGGAGAAATTCTTTGGTGTAATAGATTGCTCTGAGGAGCAAAAAGCCTCTTATGCAGCTTTTATGTTAGATAAAGAGGCAGATCATTGGTGGCGTATGACTAGGAGACTTTTGGAGGATTAGGGACCCATAACATGGAGACAATTTAGGGAGGCTTTCTACAAGAAGTATTTCCCTGACAGTGTTAGGCTGTAGAAGGTGGGAGAGTTTATTCGTTTGGAACAGGGGGATATGACTGTGGCTCAGTATGAGGCCAAATTTACAGAGTTATCACGTTTTTCCCCACAGTTGATTGCTACAGAGGAGGAAAAGGCATTAAAGTTTCAGGATGGATTGAAGCCTTATTTGAAGAACAAGATATCTATTCTGAAGCTTGGTGTCTATTCAGAGGTTGTTGATAGATCCCTTATAGCAGAAAAAGATAATGAGGAGCTTCATCAGTATAGGGAACAGCAAAGGAAGCGAAATAGAGGTGATGGTGCTCATGGTAATCAAGCACAGCGAAGGTCTACATCAGGAAGAAATCAGAATAAAGGGAAGGCAGCGCAGAATTCAGATGGTGCTTGTCCTACTTGTGGTAAGAAGCATGGGGGTAGGCCATGCTATAGAGAGATTGGAGCTTGCTTTGGTTGTGGGAAGCAAGGACATTTGATCAGAGATTGTCCAGAGAATAGGAAGTTCATCACTAGGAAGCCTAAAGAGGAAAATAAGGAGGATAAACAGAAACCCAAAGCCCAAGGACGGGTGTTTGCTATGACTTATCGAGATGCTCAGGCCACTTCTAATGTGGTGACAGGTACTCTCCGAATCCACACCTTATTTGCTAGAGTCTTGATTGATCCTGGATCAACACACTCTTTTGTTTCAGTATCTTTTGCTGGTTTGTTGGGTTTGCCTATTGCTAGCATGGACTTTGATTTGATTGTTGCTACTCCTGTGGGAGATTCTGTTATGGCCAGTAGAATGCTTAGAAATTGTATTGTGATGATTGGTTATAGGGAAATGCCAGTTGACTTAGTACTCCTTGACTTTCAGGATTTTGATGTGATTTTGGGGATGGATTGGTTAGCTTCCTACCATGCCTCTGTTGACTATTTTGAGAAAAGGGTGACGTTTAGTATTCCTGGTCAGCCTAAGTTTAGCTTTGAAGGGAAGCATGTGGACAGACCACTGCGTATAATCTCAACCTTGCGAGCTAGTAGCTTGCTCAAGAAGGGTTGCCAAGGATTTTTGGCTAGTGTGATGAGTAATGAAAGTGATTTGAAGTTGGAAGACATACCCATAGTAAGGGAGTATCCTGATGTCTTTCCAGAGGATTTGCCTGGCTTGCCACCAGAGAGAGAGGTGGAGTTCACCATCGATCTGGTACCAAGAACAGGTCCTATGTCTAAGGCCCCATACAGGATGGCACCTGTGGAGCTTAAGGAGTTGAAAGTTCAGCTTCAGGAGTTATTAGACAAGGGTTTTATCAGGCCCAGTGTTTCACCTTGGGGAGCTCCTGTTCTATTTGTGAAAAAGAAGGATGGCTCAATGAGACTTTGCATTAACTATAGGGAGTTGAATAAGGTGACAGTGAGGAACAAGTATCCCCTTCCTCGGATTGATGATTTGTTTGATCAGCTACAAGGTGCTTGTGTGTTCTCTAAGATTGATCTTCGGTCTGGTTATCATCAGTTAAGGGTTAGAAGTGAAGATGTACCCAAGACTGCTTTTCGAACTAGATACGGGCATTATGAGTTTTTGGTTATGCCTTTTGGTTTGACTAATGCACCTGCTGCTTTCATGGACTTAATGAATAGGGTATTCAAGCCCTATCTAGATTAGTTTGTGGTGGTTTTTATAGATGACATCTTGGTATACTCAAGAAGTAGAGAGGAGCATGAGGGCCATTTGAGTATTGTATTACAGACCCTCAGAGTTAAGCAATTGTATGCTAAACTGAAGAAGTGTGAGTTTTGGTTAGACCGAATTTCTTTCCTTGGGCATGTGGTAAGCAATGATGGCATCTCAGTTGACCCTGGAAAGGTAGATGCTGTAGCTAATTGGAGAAGACCTAGTACTGTGACTGAGATTCGAAGTTTCTTGGGACTTGCTGGTTACTATAGGCGGTTTATAGAAGGGTTCTCTAAGATTGCCCTACCTTTAACTAAGTTGACACAGAAGGGAGTTAAGTTTGAGTGGTCTGATGATTGTGAATGTAGCTTCCAAGAGTTGAAGAATAGATTAGTGTCAGCTCCTATTTTGACTATCCCTTCAGGTTCAAGAGGATTTGTGGTGTATAGTGATGCCTCTCATCAGGGTTTGGGTTGTGTTCTTATGCAGCATGGGAGAGTTGTAGCTTATGCTTCTAGACAGTTGAAGCCTTATGAAAGGAACTACCCTACTCATGATTTGGAGTTAGCTGCTGTGGTTTTTGCACTTAAGATTTGGAGACATTTTCTTTTTGGTGAAACTTGTGAGATATTCACAGATCATAAGAGTTTGAAGTATCTATTTTCCCAAAAGGAGTTGAACATGAGACAGAGAAGATGGATAGAACTACTTAAGGACTATGATTGTATTATTCAGTATCATCCTGGGAAGGTGAATGTTGTAGCTGATGCCTTGAGTAGGAAGTCAGTTGGTTCTCTAGCAGCTATTAGAGGCTGTCAAAGGTAGTTACTTGAAGAGTTGAGGAGTTTACAAGTCCACTTTCGAGTTATGGGCTCAGGAGCACTTGTAGCAAATTTCAGAGTACAACCAGACTTAGTTGGGAGAATTAAGACCCTACAAAAGAATGATTCCCAATTAGTGCAAGTTATGGAGGAAGTTAAGAGGGGCAATAAGCCTGATTTTGTTTTATCAGGTGATGAGATCTTGAGATTTGGGACTAGACTTTGTGTCCCAAATGATGAAGACTTAAGGAGGGAGCTTTTAGAGGAAGCTCATTGTTCCAAGTTTGCAATCCACCCAGGAAGGACAAAGATGTACAAGGATTTGAGGCAAAACTATTGGTGGTCAGGTATGAAGCGTGATATTGTACAATTTGTGGCTCAGTGTTTAGTGTGTCAACAGGTGAAGGCTGAGCATCAGCGACCAGTAAGGTCTTTGCAGCCACTTGCTATTCCTGAGTGGAAGTGGGAGCATATTACCATGGATTTTGTGATAGGATTGCCAAGAACCTCAGGGGGTAATAATGCTATTTGGGTGATTGTTGATCGGTTGACAAAGTCTGCTCACTTTTTGCCTATGAAAGTCAACTTTTCTTTAGATTGTTTAGCTTCTCTTTATGTGAAGGAGATTGTGAGAATGCATGGAGTACCAGTTTCTATAGTGTCTGACAGAGATCCCCGTTTCACTTCTAGATTCTGGCATAGTCTACAAAAAGCTTTGGGCACTAAGTTGAGTTTTAGTACTGCTTTCCATCCTCAAACTGATGGCCAATCAGAAAGGGTAATTCAGGTTTTGGAAGACTTGTTGAGAGCTTGTATTTTGGACCTGCAAGGTAATTGGGATGATCATTTACCATTAGTAGAGTTTGCCTATAACAATAGTTTTCAAGCTAGCATTAGGATGGCACCTTTTGAGGCATTGTATGGTAGAAAATGTCGATCTCTTATCTGTTGGAATGATGTTGGAGAAAGGAAACTTTTGGGGCCTGAACTTGTGCAGTTGACTGTTGAAAAAGTTGCTTTGATTAAAGAAAGATTAAAAGCAGCTCAAAGTAGACATAAGAGTTATGCTGATAATCGTAAGCGAGATTTGGAGTTTGAGGTGGGTGATCATGTGTTCTTGAAAGTTTCACCTATGAAGTCTGTGATGAGATTTGGGAGAAAAGGAAAACTTAGTCCTCATTTTGTGGGTCCGTTTGAAATATTAGAAAGAGTAGGCACCTTGGCATATAAAGTAGCCTTGCCCCCAAGTCTATCTAAGATTCATAATGTTTTCCATGTTTCAACCTTGAGGAAGTATATTTATGATCCCTCTCATGTTGTGGAGTTGGAGCCTATTCAAATTTCTGAGGACTTGACCTATGAAGAGGTACCCGTTCAAATTGTGGATGTGATGGATAAGGTACTGCGACATGCTGTTGTCAAGTTGGTAAAGGTCCAGTGGAGAAATCATAGTATCCGAGAGGCCACTTGGGAGTTAGAAGAAGAGATGAGAGAAAAACATTCTCAATTATTTCAAGACTCAGGTATGTCAAGTTTAGAGGACTAAACTTTTGTTAAGGAGGGGAGGATGTAACGCCCAAGTTTTTTTTTTTAAGGGTAATATAGGAAATTCATAATAAATATATTAAATTAATTAATTAATTAATTTAATAAAATGGAAGAGGGGTGAAAAAGTAATTTTACGAATTACCCTAGGTATAAATAGGAAATTCTCTTCTTCCTATTCGTTTCTGAATCGTATTCCTGTTCGCAGAGAGTTTCCAGAGAACGTGAAGTTGAGGTCAGATTTCAAGGTTTGAAGAACAAACCTCTATAGGTAAGATTCTAACCCCTAGATTATTATTTTAGATTCATTAGTTAATTTCAAGCATTAGATATATTTTTTTTGGAAAACCCCAAATCTAGATTAGGGTTAGATTATTATTATTTTTTTTAATTCGTTTTAATGTCAAATAGTAAAAAAATTAAGATTTTGATTTTATTGTTGGAATTTGGGAGACCTTAAGTTTTATTAGATGAGAAGAAAAAAAAAAAAAAAAATTCTTGGAAGGTTTCGATTTTAGTCTAGGATTAATTTTATAAACAAAAAAAAAAAGAGTAAATAAAAATATTATTATTTGTGGTTGAAGGGATTAAAAAAAAATGTAAAAAAAAAAAAAAAAAAAAAAAAAAAAAAGAACGCATGTGCACAGCACTGGAAGGAAGGAAGGAAAAAAAAAAAGAAAAAAAAAGAAAAGGGGCGTGTGCCAAATGGAAGGAAGCCTTATATATATATATATATATATATATATATATATATATATATATATATATATAATGAATCATGATGATGGCAATGGAAAAAAAAAAAACTTGCTTTTTGGTTTGGTGTACCCGAGACAACTAGGTAATGGTTGAGTGGCTTTTGAATTGGTTAATTAAAAAAAATAATAATAATATTTAGTTTTAGATTAATAAATAAGATAATAGTAATAATGGTTTTTTTTTGTAATAAATAGAATGAGAGATTTAGCAATATATATATATAGAATTTTATAATGAAATAAAATTGTAATTTAATTAAATTAGTAATGTGTTATTAGAAACAAATTGGGAATTTATTAATTATAATTAAATAAGGAATAGAGTAATTAAATTATTACTTTATTAATCAGAAATATTAATCTTAACATTTAGAAATTTTAGGATTATCAGATTTATATTTTGAGGTAAATAGTAATAGTTGTCTTTTTATTGTGTTAGGTGAGGAGTAGACTTTTCAGGGTTATTTTTCCTTCAAGGTCTTTGCATATTTTGAGGTAAGGGAAGTTAATGCAATATTTATAAAATTAAATTATTTTATATGTTATTTTGAATTGTGGAAAAGAAAATGATATTTTGTTACCGTGCATGGATCAAACTGTTTTGCACTAAATATTATGTTGGAATATTTTGTTTTATTTATGATACAAAATATGGAGATATTATGTTGTGTAAATTTGAATACTTGAACAAAAACATCACTCTGGTTTATTTGGCCCTTGTCAACGGGATATAATAGTTGACTATTCGGCCCTATCAATGGGATATAATAGTCGACCTTTACATTTCATGGTGGGAATGTAATTGATTTGGACCGCAGCCTCTAGGGGTTTGGTTAGAGGTTACTAGTACTAGTAGTGTTTGGTTCCTTCCACCAGGAACAATTTGAGGCTAGCCACCCATTTGAAAAGTCCCACCTAATTGGGCATTTGATATTTGATAACCAGAGTAATGAAAATTGAATGGATTTGATTGAATCTTATGTGAAAGTGTTTGAATTTGATATGAAAATGGTTGGTTGAATTTTGAATATATTAGTATTTTTAAAACTTTGATATTTGATGAAGAAAAAAAAAATGATATCTCCTATTTGAAATGAAAATATTTGATCCATGAATTGCATTAATATTCCTTATTGGGCTGTGAGCTCATTCCCAATTGTTGAAAATTTTTCAGGTACTCTTAGTTCGGGTGAGGAGTGATGGCTAGGCTGAGGAATGGTCATCATTAGGATTTGACTTAGGATTTTATGTTGGATTTTGTTTAACTGTTAGTTATGTTCATTTGGATCATTTGGTATTTGGAAGTTATTTGAATATTGATCCTTCAAATTTTATGTTAGATCAAAGTTGAGTTTTGGAGATTTTGAAATTTGTTCTAGTACTTATATTGTTTAAGTTTGCAAATATTTGGACAATGGATTTTGGATAGTGGATGTTTTAGTTTTGAAATTGAATTTTGAGGATTTTAGATTTTGTTCCGCTACTCTGAACAGGTATTTGGTAGTTGGTAACTTCCAATTACAAGATAATTGTTTGGGTCAGGTTACACTATAAGCCTTCGGGTTTAAAGTGTGAAATGACCGTCACGCCCTTGGAGTGGGTCTTGGGGCGTGACAGAACATACCTGGAGTGTCTCTTCGAACTAGATTTAATTGTCCTTGAGCTCCCTTTCCTCTCCAGCAACCTATCTCACCTCTTCTTTGGTTCCCCCTCTCAAACTCTCTTCTTTGCTCAAAAACTCCCTCAGCTCATTTTTCCTCACTCCCAAGAAAACCTTCCTTTCCTACGAACGTTCCCCTGTTTTAGCCGTCATCTTTTGAAAAACTCCAGAGCAGCTATCTGCTTCCTTTCTTTTCGTCCCATCCGGCCGCCCAAAAATAGCTCACCCATGGCCGCCCAGAACGGCTCATTCTTAGGGTGGTAAGAAAAAAAGAAAGAAAAACAAAACAACAAAAAAACCATTTCCCTCTCCCTGGGGGTCTACAAATATTTATTTACAAAAGAAGTGTTGGCCTAGTGGTAGCTTGGTCTTTATTGTATCGATCCTTGCCAAAATTTCTTGACATTTCAAACCATGATTAGGACCCATAGTATGTTTTTTCTCACAAAAAGCAGTTTAAAAATAACAATAAAATAAATAATTATAGATTTAAAAAAAAAAAAAATTTCAAAACAAATACAATCTATAGTTTATTTGTTGGTATGTTATGTATATCTTGGATAGAATGGTTTTAACCACCTTACAAAAACTATTATCTAAAAAAAGAGAAAAAAAAAACGAAAAGTAAAGTAGGAAATAATTCAAATTTCCTTGTTTGGTTTATTGTATTATATGCAAAAAATAAAAAATAAAAAATAAAAATCATTATATAAATAAATTATGTAAAGATTTATATATTTTAAAATTATTTATAAACAGAAAAAATGATAAATAAATTTTAGGGTGAATCATGTAAACATGTATTGTGTATAAAATATGAATGAGTTCAAAACCCAAAAAAATCATTTTTATAGGGAGTACATTTTAAGGAAAATATTTTTCATTTCATATATAAAAATAATAAATTTATGCATGTTTACAAGAATACCCTCCAACCAGTTGAAAGTGGACTCCCCCAACCTTTTCTGTTTTTTTTTTTTTTTTTTTTTTCAAAAAATTTCTTTCTCACATGAATGGCCCAATTTCTTGGTCTCCACCCACCTTTTTTTTTTTTTTTTCTTTTTTCTTTTTTCCCTCCCCACTCCCAGCCGCCCCCTTCCCATCTTCTTACCAAATTAAATTAAGTTTTTTTTTATTACAATTAAATAAATTAAGTTTTTTTCTTTTTTAATACGTTGACTTTAATTAATTTTATGGAATAATTCTCTTTTTTTTTTTATTTTTTTCCATTTTTGAAAATCTACTTAATTAAAATAGCAAACTTTATTTTTTAAAAGTACAATTCATTTATTCATTATTTATTTATTTATTTTTTATTAAATGTTTATTTTAACATCATTTGTAATTAATGCATTAAAATAAATTAGTTTTTAATATAGAAATATACTCACCTATAATAATAATTAATAATCTAATAAATAAATACTAACATTTTAAATAATATTGATTTCAAATATATATATATCATATTATGGGTCTTCTTTTTATATTTTTTATTTTAAAATTTTTTATAGAATATTAGACCTAAATTTTAAAAAAATAAAAATAAAAAATTACTATCCACATATGTTGAAACTAAATTTTTTGTTTTCTTCAAAATAAAAAAATATAAAAAATATAAAAAATATTAACTTACTTTTAATTTCATTCAACAAAAGATTAGTGATGATCATTCTTTAAGGGTATTTGATTTTAAAAGAAATATTTGAAGGTAGATAAAATTAAATTTTAAAACTATTGCCATTAAATTTTTTAGTATAAATTCACAATTCCCATCATAATACATTGATATTTAGAGAGAGAAAAAAAAGCTAATGTCTTTTATCAAATATGTAAAAAAATACTTTTTTAATTAAAAATTTAAACCATTAAAATTGTTTTATTTTAATAAATAATGTCTTTAAAAAGTATATTATATGTATTTTTTTGGCATATTATTTAATAATCATTGTCAAAGTCATAACAATGACAATAAAAAACTAAATAAGTTAGTACATCATGCTATCTATAATGGTACTTTTAGTTACTAACATTGTTACCTTTAGGTAAAAACAATATTACTATAAGGTAAAAACAATGTTACTATTTTTAATGACATATTTGATGCAAAGACTTAAATGGTGATAGATAATAAATAGTCTAGTACATCCTTCTATCTATAGTGTTACTTTTAGTTATTAACATTGTTATTTTTAGGTAAAAATAATGTTACTAATATTCAATGACATATTTGATGTAGACGTTGAAGTGATGATGGGTAATGTGACAACTACGTATGTGGGCCCAATTAAGTGTACTTATTAGCTTGCCTTGTATAGGTGGTAACCCACCTTCACTTGATTGAATGATAGTCTTGAAAATATGCACAAAGTTACTATTTTAGTGCATGAAATTAGAGTTATTTTTCCCTAAAATATATTTTCCATGAAAGTGACTTTTTTGGGTTTTGAATTCATCTATATTTTATACAATATACATGTTTACATAATTCCCCCTATATTTTAAGACGTGTAAAATTTGATCTAGTTTAAACTTTTTTTAATTTTCACTTATATTTTTTTCACACCATTTTTTTTATCACATTTCCTTTTAAACTTTTGGAGTAAATTCCCTACTGTGTGGAGCATAATATAATTTTTTTCTCTGTATGATACATATTTATACAATATTTGGTTAAATGATTTTGAATGTCTATTGTTACCTTAACAAGAAACCATTCTTGAAAATAAAGATTATTTTTGCCTTATTTAAAAAAAAAATTATATTTCTATTTTTTAAATATGAAAATTACTATTTTGATTTCAAAACAATCAACCATTGTCAAAAAATATTTTACAAAATAGTTTTTCAATATATTAATTGTGACACTCTGGAAGATCAAAGACACCACGATTATTTCAATTGTCAAACCCAAAAGTCCAACACATAAATGGCCTTAATTAACAAATCTAACAAGTAATTAGTTGACAACTCTACCTCAAATTGATTCATAACAATGATTAGAGCATAAATCTCTCTCTCTCTCTCTCTCTCTCTCTCTCTCTCTCTCTCTATATATATATATATATATAAATTTTTAACCCAAGACTAATTAAAAATATTTAAATAATAAATTTAAAGATCATCCCAAACACTTTAAAAAGTTTTAGAAATCAATACTAAATTCAATCTTAATTTAAAAATCCTAAATAATTAATTCTAAAGTTGTTTTCAAAAGAAGCACTCTTCTTATCTCGATTTCTCTTCACTAATCTCACTTGTACTTAAAAAGTGAAATAATAAAGAAGGGTGAACTTAGAACTTAGTTAGGAAAAATAGTTAATATGGAGGATCAAGTATAGTATAAAGTTAAATCCTAGGAGATATCACATCTTTATAACAAATCGATTAGTAAGGAAGCTCATTTAATTCAATAATTAAATTCACTTTCTTTGAAAAATTACACACTTTCAATTTAAAGATAAAACTAAATAATATACTTTGCAAACTTAAATTATATTAAAAAAATTTATAAACAAAAATTTTACTTGACTTGTTGATAATAACATTTTGCCCGAATAGTGGAACTTGCATTAGGTGGCTAGTCTCACTTTGTTCATCTTACCAATGGAGGGAATAATTTATAATCAATGGTATATCAAAGGCTAATAACACCCTTATTAGTTAAGGTTACACTATATCACTACCCTCACCAAGGGTAAAAAAGGTCAACAACTTCTCTCTTGTTGACTTGGTACTAATCCACTAATAACTAGAGTTTCAAAACCATTATAATAAATTAAACATTGAAATTCACTTGCATAGCAATAAACAAATCATATGATATTCCCAATTTATTTTATACTTTAAGGAACAAATCATAACATTTTTAGCAAAATATTAATTGATCCACTTTAGGGAATTTAAACATTTTGATAGTTTAAAAAATGATGAAAACAAATAAGGAATTACAAAATGGTTTACTATACTATTTACCCTTACCTTGAAGAAATCATTAAAAATCTTGAAAGACTTAATCCACACCTAACATAAATATAAATAAATAAAAATAATTATTATTACTTTATTATTTCTTTGCCACAACTACTTTCCTCATTTCCTCAATTCTTCTTCCTATTAATCTTGTGTTTAAAGAAAGAGAAAAAAAATCTAAAAAATAAATCATACATGAAGAACTTACCTTAAATTTCATAATGAAGCAAAAAAAAAAAAAAAAAGTTTCTTCCTTCTAACCCTTCAAATCAAATTTCGTTAGAAACCTTTTGTTGTTTCTATTTCCCCTCTATTTTATGTTTTTAGTTTTTAATAATGCGAAGAAATCAAAATGATATAAAGATAGTAGCACTCTAATAAAACATACTTATATATTTAGTTTTTGTTGTACAAACATTTTTGTGATAAAAAAAAAAAAAAAAAAAACTATTTTTCCACAAAAATATTTGTCACTAATTACAATTTTTAGTGGAGAAAATAATTTTCTTGCTAAAAGTTACAACTTTATATATATGCTTACAATGTGGTTTCATTTAAAAATTATACAAATCATTCTCTTCAACATTTAAATCAACAAACAACAAAAATTTCTCAATTTTTGTTTTCTTCTGCCCCGGGAGGGAGGATAGGAGAAACATCAGAATCAAATTTTTCTTCAAAAATTTCTTCAACTTTATCATCATCATCATCATCATTATCTTCTAAGTCTTTAGATCAACCTTTCATTATTCCCATAAATGCTGTAAAATCAAATATACAACTAGCTACACCCGTAGAAACAATGTTAAAAGAAATACAACTTAGATTAGATAAACTTAATATTAATGACATTAATCAAAATAAGAATCAAATTCAAACTATAACCAAAGGAAAATCAGAAATCAATAAAATAGAAGAACAATTCAAAATGTCTCCTAACTCAAACCCCTCAACAATAAATGCAATTTCTAATAATTTCGTAAGTAGAAAAAATTATTATTCAAAACCCTCTTTTCTTGATGTTCAATTAGAAGAAAGAAATTATCAATTAGCTGCTAGCTATGATGGTAGTAGTTTTTATGAATGGAATATAGATGGGATGAGTGAACATCAAATAATTAATTTACTTCATGAAATGATGATGGCTGCTAATGCTTACAGAATCAAGACTAGTAATTCGGACTTCCATGCTGCTGGTGCCCTAGTTATAGGATTCACTGGTTTGCTTAAAGGTTGGGGGATCATTATTTGAGTCAAAATGATAGAGAATATATATTAAATGCAAAAAAGACTATGGTCAAAGAGGAAGGAACATCTGTACAAACTTATGAAGAAGACACTGTAAATACCTTAATATTTGTAATAACAAAACATTTTATAGGAGATCCTGTTTATTTTCAAGAAAGAACTTCTAAAATCCTTAATAATCTTAGATGTCCAAAACTTCAAGATTTCAAGTGGTATAAAGATATGTTTCTAGTTAAAGTTATGTCTAGACATGATTGTGGTAGTCATTATTGGAAAGAAAAATTTATATCTGGTTTACCCACTTTATTTGCAGAAAAAGTTAGACAAAGAATAAGAAATATTCATAATGGTAGAATTCCTTATGAGTCATTAACTTATGGAGAATTCATTACTTTTGTCAATAATGAAGGTTTAGCCCTTTGTACCGATATCAAATTAAAGAGTCAAATGAAAAAGGAAAAACAAGATAGTAAAAAAGAATTAGGAAAATTTTGTTCATATTATGGGTATGATACAATAGTTGCCCCTTCAAAAAGAAAAAATAAACAAATTAATGTAAAAGGTAAAAAACCTCCAACATAGTCAAAATTTCGAAAGAAGTTTGTAAAATCTACTCCTAATTAATCAAAATCTTCAAATAAATCAACTTTAAAAAAGAAAACACCTACTTGTTATAAATGTGGAAAGGTATGGCATTACTCAAGAGATTGTAAATTAGAAAATAAAATTAATTCATTAGAAATAAGTGATAAACTCAAAAATTTAATGATAGGATTAATGATTGATAAAGAAAATAAAGAATCAAGTGAAAATTATAAATCAGAAGAAGACAATCAAATATTGATAACACAAGAAATATCAAGTGAGGAGTCAAGTTAAGAAGAAGAATCAGAAAATCAACAAGATTGTGATGGTATCTGTGCATGCTCATATAAATCAATAAATTTGATTTCAAAACATTCAAAAACTCCTTTAAACTTTGTTATTCCCAATAATGTGCCTTTCATAAATTCAATTTATTTTCAAATCTGGTATATTCAAGATAAACTCATTAGAGCTCTAACTTATTGTGAATTTTCTCTACAGATGGAGCGAGAAAAAAATTATATTTGGGAAATTCACTCTTCCTGTGATTCCTAAAAGTAATCTATCATTTAGAGTTCATAAAGATATAAAGGGACTAGACAGATCACAAAAGTGCATTCTAGACAACATCTAGAATGCAAAAAGTGATGTTCAAAAGCTAGAAGGTTTAAATGCTTTATCTTTCTATTTTAAATAGATAAATGATAAATTAGAAAGCTTTGCTAACTCTTCAAGTTCTGATATACATTGCATTCCAATGGATACAGATCTTGAAAACTTCAGTTGCAGGAAAAGAGCAAAAGAAGCTACATTTCCAAAATCTCTTCAAAATGAATTTCAAAAATTTTCTAATGAAAAACAAGAATTTCAAATTTTAAGATTTTCATTTTTCAGGCAAAAGATTTTCAATCTTTCTCAAGACTTTACTCAAGACCTTAGACAGTTCATAAGTCAAAAGGCTCAAGCTACAGGGGAAGCCAAGCAAGAACACATAATGAAATTTCTTGCTGACTGTAGCACTTTTAGAATTCCTATTCAAGGGATGAGTTTCACTTGGATTACTCATTATGACCACACCTTTGATGATTGTCCAAAGACTGACCCCTTGTGTTAGGAAATTCCACTAGAAAGGTATGGCTGTAAGTGTGCCCTCACTTATAGTATTTGCAAAGCCAACATTGACTTAGATAGCTATAAGCCAATAGTCATTAAGTACAACACTGAGTTCAACAATAAGTCAATAGAATTAACTCCTGCTCTTCTCATGGATTATGGCTTGCTTTATCAACTAGTTTTCTCCCATCCTAATCAAATCGATAGATTTGGAAGAAAATTAGCAGTTTGTGTTTTAAATGCCTTCATCAGTGGATACAAAGTAGTTGAACTCATCATTGAAAGTAAACCTCTTGAATGGTCGAATGATGGACGAGTTTACCCTGCTCAACATACAATACTCATCAAGAGCGGTCAAAGAAAATATCAATTGTTTGGTACAGAGATCCCTTGGCCCTGTACTAAATTCAACCTCAAAAAATAAATCAGACACTAGAGGTCCAGAATGATTGCTAGAAACCTTGATTATGAGATTTATAGTTCCTCTAAAAACTATAATCTCATTGCTGAAAACAACATTCAAAAAATCATCTCTGTTACCGACCTTCCACAAGTCCCCTTTCTGTTCCAAACTCAATTTACTTCTCTTGTGGATAAGTACAAAAAGGAGTATGCCTTTGAAAGAGATGCTTGTCTACGTCTTGGAGAGCATTTCTTAGATATTCTTGGTTAAGAGATATCAAGAATCTTTTGTATAGCTGTAAGTTTGTACAATTGTCTCTTTGTATTTATCCAAGAAAAAAAAAATCATGCACAGTATGTACAACTTTCTGAAGGTGTGAATTTTGTTTTTTAAAAAAAAATGATGAATAGTGTTTTTTTTTGTCCCTTGCATGAGTCAATAGTATGACTCATTTCCAAACGTGAAAGAAAAGGAAAAAGACATGAAAAGAAAAAACATGAAGAATACTTACCTCCTAAAGGCTCCATGTGGTGGAAGATTCAAAGTTCAAAAATATTGAAGACTCATTTCAAGTCCGAAATCTACCTATAAATAGAGCTTCATTTCTCTTCATTAAGCAGAGTGCAATAACCCTAGAGCAGTGAGCCCTAGTGTAATAAGCAAAAATTCTCTCTTTTGTAATTTTCTTTTCAAAAATTCTAGTCATTTGTAATCATCAGTTTAAGTCATCCCTGTGCTGTCAATAAGCTTGTATTCATCAATTCTTTGTAATTAAGGTATATTTTTAATAAACAATATTTTCAAATTCAAATATTTGTGTTTTTATGATTAAATTTCTGCAATAAATTAGACAAATTAGACAATAATTATTTCTGTTTTTATGCTTGAAGTTCATTAGACAGTATTAAATTATTGAGTGCTTAATTAAATTACTGTGTGCATGAATTGTTGTATGTCTTGGGTGCAAATTGGTCCTTGTCACTAATTACAATTTTTAGTGGAGAAAATAGTTTTCTTGCTAAAAGTTACAACTTTATATATATATATATATGCTTACAAAATGGTTTCATTTAGTAATTATATTATTTCTTGACAAATTGAGTAATTTTATCACAATAATATTATTAAATTATGATAGTAATAAGTAATATTGATAAATAGCCAGATGAATTTATATGTGAAATAATATAGTATGTAGTTTTTGAGACTTAATATTTATACTATAATATTTTATTTTTATAAATAATAATAAAATTAATTAAAAATCCATAAAATTAAATATTATAATATAGATTTATTTAAATTTAAATGTTCTATAATGTAATAATAGTATTGTTCTAAAATAATAAAAAGGTAAATTATTTGAGCAATTAATTTTTATAGTGTAATATATTATTTATATTTTTTAATATAAATAACAACAACAAATAATCTAAGACATGTAAGAATATATCTTATAATATAAATTTATTTAAATTTCAATATTATTATATGATTTTACCTAAGCATAAATAATACTAAATGATTTTTATTATATTAGGTAAAAGTTATCGATATAAGTCTAAAATAATATTAAATTTAAGTTAGCTATGAATAAGGTATAGTCCACTAATTTGTTCTCATTCAAATTCGTTCCTTGTCCACATAAGAAGTAAATTTATACTAACATTTAATTACATAGTTTAAACTAATAGGATATATATATATTTTTTAAATTATTACTTGATTTTTAAATAATTGTTCAAAATGGAATTTATCAAATAAATTGCCTAGCATCTATAAAGACATTCTTGTACATAAAATTCCGAATATGACTTGTGTGTATAAAGATATGATATATTATTAATAAATATATGATAGCAAGATAAATATTATATGATATAATATATGACACAATATGTCTAACTACTATATTACTATTTACAAAATAAAAAATGTATGTGTAAGGTTTTTTTTGTAGAGTATCCAACCATATCTTTATTAGTAATTGATTATTTTATTTTTGAATGATCTCATTATGCATTTATTATTTTTAATCATTAATTATTGATGTACTAAAAGTTATTATTTGTAAGAATAAAGTTATAAATTATACCTTAAAATAGTAGCTATTGTAACTACTAACTTGTAAAGGAGTTTTTATACTTGAATACATTTTGTAATATTTTTTTTTTTGAAAATATAGTTATAAAAGTAATTGAAATATACCATAAATTATTATATAATTTACCTTTATAGTGTTTTATTGTGTTTGGTATTTTTGTTTAAAATACAAGAGAAAGATAAAGAAAAAAGAAAAGGATGTAGAATCCTTATTTTATTGATGTCGGTTCAAGTATTACATTTTCGCATTATTCTAATGTTTCTCTTAATTATACTTTTATTTTAGTCACATTTCAAAATTTTTACTTTGATCCATTAGTCTAAAATTAAATTTATGTTAGTTATGAATAAACAATAGTCCTCTAATTTGTTGTCATTCAACATTAGGCTTGTTTAAGAGTGACAAATTTGATACGATTTATCAATAAGACTTGAATTTAACACGCTTTTCATGGATATAAGTTGAATAAAATTGGGTTTGGGTCAAATTCATGTTGACCAGCATAAACTGTTTAATAAATAGGTAGGTTTTAGGTCAACATGCATAACACAAATTTGACATAAATTAATTCATTTAATAATTGTGTTGATTAGTTTAATTATAATTTTAAACTATTTAACTCATATTTAACACATTTTAAATAAATAGGTCAATTGAGTTATAAACATATCTGATTGAGATATTAATCATATAAATTAATACAAGACCTAACTCAACTTGATTATTAAATGAGAAGACCTAATTATTAAATGGGATGAATGGGTTACACAACATGTTACTTGTTTAATAATTATGCAATATTTGGGTTACACAACCAGTTTATCACGAATATGACCCACCAACACAAATTACTACTCCTAAGCTTGTTCCTTTAAAAAGTAAATTTATACTAATATTTAATTACCTAGTTTAACACAGTAGGAATATTTTTTGAATTATTACTTAGTTTTAAAAAAATTGTTAGTATTAAAATTTATCAAATAAATAGTCTAGTTTCTCTAAAGACATTCATTGATCTAGAATTCCAAAAATAATTTGTGCATAGAGATATCATATATTTCAAATAAATATATGATTTTATTATATTGTATTTTATGCATAATTACTATATTACTATTTCACAAAATAAAAAATACACTATATACTAGTAATATACTATATACATAAAGGTTTTTTTTTTAAAAGTATACAACCACATCTTAATTAATAATTGATGTTTTTTTTTAAAAATAATCTTACTATGTATGTATTATTTTTAATTATTAATTACTAAAATCATTAATTAGTTATTAAGAATAAAATCATAAATTATACCGTAAAAATAGTAATTTTTGTAGTTACTAATTTATTAAGGATTTTTTTTTTATTTGAATACATTTTTTTTAATAGAATATGTAATTTATGTTTTAAATTCAATTTTCAATTTTATTTTTAGTCTGATTTTTAATCTATAAATTCTAATTTTTAATTTTTAATTTCTAAATTTTAAATAATCTAAAAATTATAAATTTTGAATTTTTAAATTTAATTTTTAATTTTAAAATTATAATTTTTAATTTAAAAAATTTTTAATTTCTAAATTTTAAATAATAATTAATTTAAATAATATAAAACTCATGGCATGATGAAGTGCATTAAATGCGTTGTAGTAGGATGTTGTGTTTTTGTAGCAAAGATGACACATATGGAGTTGTGTGGAGTGTTGTTTGGGAAAAGAGATAAAAAAAATATATATATCTCAAACCTTCACCCATTCAAGCGCTACTGCAACTTTGAAAAAAAAACTCATCTTTAAAAAAAGGAGAAAACCACCATCGAAAGCAATGGCTCACCACATCTATACCCGATGCCATAGCCCCTTCAACCTTTCACTATCTCCACCCTCAACCCATCTACCCTCTTGAAAAGTCATTTTCCAATTGCCATTCATACCCACCATTCTCCATAACACATCTATACTCAATAATAATTGTGAAAAATGACCAATTTAATTAAGTAAATCATTAAAAGGAGGGGAAGGGGATAAATTAGGTGTTAAAATTTCTTTTTGGAAATAATTAATTACTGACAAAAAGAATAAGAGATATTAAGTAAGACAACAATTAAGTAAAAGATGAAAAGAAGAGAGATGCAAACTCTTTTATAGTGGTTCGGAAATCCACCTACGTCCACTCTTTTTAATCTCCTAACCAAGTGAGGGTTCCACTATCAAAGACCATCAACCCAAGCCTTCAAGCTTGATATTTAGATTCATGGGCTCCAATGGGCTCTCACAATCCCTTCAAGCACTTCACCTACTTGAAGTCTCTTCACTCAAAATGAGTAGATAAGAAAGGTTCTAATGCTTCCAATCTTAAATACAAGTTCGGATTATAATACAGAGGAAATAAGAATGGATATGAAAGGTAGTACACTGATAGAATTCGCAAGTGAGAAATCAATGCACTTAGATGAAGAGCTTTGAATGAGAGAAAAAAAGGTTTTTTCTAATTGAATGTAGTTGTACTCTAGTAAATAAATGCTCTAAAACTTCAGTTTATATGTTTCTAGCCCAAGAAACTAAAATGTCACAAAAGACCCTCGACTAATCATGTAATGCCCCAAACCCAATTTAGGGGTAAAATCATAATTTGGAATTATTAATTGATTAGAGTAATTTCATAAGGGTCAAAAGGTCTTTTTGTATTTAAAACCCCTAGATATAAATTAGACTTTCCCTATCTTCTCTATTCAGAAAACCCTTTTACATAAAAATTAGAAAGATCAATGAGCATAAGGCTGAAGATTTGGAGGTTTAAGGTTTGAAGATCAATTTTTCAGGTAAGATTTTTAATCCTTAAATTTATATTTTATATCCGTTAATTAGTTTTGAACACTTTAGATATTCTTTGGAATATCTCAATTTTGATTAGAGTTCATTTAATTAATTTATAGGTCAAAAAGATTAAAAATTTATGAACATAGTTTGATTTATTAATGGAGATCGACAAATTTTGATTACTCAAATGAATAGATCTAGAAAGAAAAAAAAATAATAAAAAAATACAATAAGAGTCGCATGAGTTTCTGGAACGGTTAAGAATAATAATAATAATAATAATAATAATAATAATAATAATAATAATAATAATAATAATGTAGATGTGTGTGGTGTAGCAGGGGGTTTAAAAAAAAAAATAGGGATGCGTGTGGACGTCTAGGAAAGAAAGAAACAAAAGAAGAAGAAAAAAAAAAAAAAGGTGTTATTATTATTATAATAATAATGGCTGTAATTGATGGCTTGGAGTAATGGTGTTGTAGGGTCTTTGAAAGTAATAATAATAATAATAATAATATATAGATATTTATATAATGGGGTGTGTGTGGGTGGAATTGTGGTTAAGTGACAGTTGGATTATGGGAACAATAATAATAATAATAGTTTATTGTATAGGTTTTAATTTAATTTAAGTATATAAAGAAATAAATAGTGAGGGTAAGATTAAGAAAGAAAATGAATTTTACAATAATTTGGAAACTCACTAAATTAATTTATTATTGTTTAGTAAGTTGAAAATAATATTGGGTAGTAATAATATTATCATGAGAAATTAATTAGGATCCCTAATACTAAATAAAATATTTTTAGGATTGTCAAATTTTTACCTTTAGATAATTGTGTATGATATTATATTAGGTGAGGAGTAAATTCATCAAGCTAAATACTTTAAGTTAAGTTTTTGAGCGCTTCTTCAAGGTAAGGGAAATTAATGTAGATTTTTATAAAAGAAAGTAATTTCCTTTTTATATTGTATCTTGGAATGTGTAAAAATACTATTTTTATCTTTTTGCATGGATAAAATATGTTTTTTGTATGGAAAGTATATTTGAGAATTTTCTTTGTTTATGAAAAATGAAAAATTGAGGAGATATGATATTTTATTTTGTAAGTTTGAATGAATGACATAAAGTGTTTGACTCTGGATTATATGACCCTAATCAACGGGTTATAATAGTTAACCTTATGGCCCTAGTCAATGGGTTATAATAGTTGATTTTATGACCCTAGTCAACGAGTTATAATTGTTGACATTTGGTTTTATTCACCTTAACTAGAACAAATTTGAAACTAGCCACTCATTTGTGAAGTCCCACCTAATTAGGCACCATTTGATATTTGATAATCAGAGTAAAGATATTTTGAATGCATTTGATTTGGTTTTGATGAGAAATTGTTTTGAAATAGATATGAGAAAGTTTTGTTGAAAAGTTTGAATGTATTAGTATTTTGAACTTAAAAGTTTTTGTGAAATAAAGTATATGTTATATCTCCTATTTACAAGCATGATTGAAAATGGTTGATCCATGAAACTGTATTAATGTTCCTTATTGGGCTTTGAACTCATCCCCCTTTGTTGATAATCTTTCAGGTAACCTCGGTTCGGGCAAGGAGTGATTGTTAGGAAGGAAATTTGCCTTTATTAGGATATTTGTTTAAACTCTCTTTATTTTGAACATTGTTTAGATGTTAAAACTTAATTCTCGTTTGGAGTTATTTGGACAATAATACTTTGGTTGATGTATTAGCTTTTTTTTTTTTAAATTGATACTTTGAGATTTTAGAATTTTGTCCTACTACTCTGAATAAGAATTTAGTAATTGATAAATTTTCCGTTACAATACGAATGTTTGTGCCATTTCCACTTTGAGCCTTTGGACTTGAGGAGTCAAATGATCGTCATGCCCTTGGAATGGATTTCGGGGTGTGACAAATCAAGCACTTGTCCGACCAATTGACTAGTCATAAGGAATTAAATACTCTATGGGTGATTTTGGGATTTCTAAGCTCAATTGAAGGTGTAATCAATCCTCGATCACCACTCTAATGCCCCTCGATCAATCGATTAAGACTATGCCTCAACTGACTACACCCTAAATATTAGGAAAAAGAGAAAATTCTTAGCAACCTCAACCAATTCTTGATCGGTCGAGCCTTATTGGTTGAGTGGTTCAATTGTGTTTTTCTAATTTAAAACAAAATATGGAAATAATTTTTCAATAAAGTTTTACAAAAACAAAATTTTAAACTAGAGTAGTTGTTAAAACTCTTAACTCTTGAACCAAAAATACAAAAAAGGAAAAAATAACTAACAATTATATAACGGTTAGCTTGTCTCCACAAGGAGCCTTTGACTAATAATAGTGGAAGTAAGAGTTTTGAAGGTAAGAGTGTTGGTTAGAGAAATAAAATAATAAAATTTTAGTTTCAAGAGAGAGAAGGAAACCTAGAGACTAAAAATAAAAAATGAAACAAAAATGACAACAACAACGACAACCTCTAAAAGAAGAAACTTGTTTGGATTTTTTCTCTTAAACTCAACTCCCTTGGCAAGACACTAGCCCTGTCCTATTGGGAAACAAAATAAGAAAATTATATATATTCTTCATTTTAAAAAATATCTTAAAAGAGTTTATCTATGTATTTTTTTTCTTTTAAATATAAATTTATTAATATTTTCTTATTATTTAATTTTATAAATAAAAATTTATGTGTATAAATTTGATAATGGGTCAAAAAAAAGTAATGATGATCACATAACAACATCGTACTTATAAAAAGTAATTAAATAATTAACCATAAAAATAATTATAATAATAATTTTAATTAATAAAAATCACATAACTTTTTTTTATTTAACCAAACCTTAGAGTTCGGATGAGAAAGAGAAAGAAAGCTTTCTAATTCTCTTCACTTATGTTCTTCTCTTGTAGATCTCCCCCATTTCTCACTGTCATTGTTTTTTTTTTTTTTCATTTTCCTTAGAGTTTTTTCCGTTCCAAAATAAAGTGTTGAGGTTTGGTTCTAAGTTTCTTCTTCACTTTGCAAAGGTTTATTTTTTATTTTTTTTCTGCTTCCTTTTTCTTTTTAATGCTTTTTTGTAGATGAAGCTTAAAGCAAGTGTCAAGTTGCAATTTTTTTTTTTTTTTTAATTTCTTTGGAGTTTTTTTTTTTTTTTTTTTTTTTCTTTTTCCTAATGGTTATTTTATTGGGTTATGTAAAAGAAGTAGTGAGGTGTGTTTGATTGCCAAGAAAAAGAGAAGGAAAATAAGAGTTTGCACATTTCTTGATACGATAGTAACACAAATATTGAAGTTAAAATCTATTTTCATTTTCCTTTCCTTTTTCCTGAATTTTCTTCATGACCAAACGGTAGAGTTGGATTTAGGGTTAGTCAAAAGGGATGCATTTGGTGTGGGCAAACAAGTTTCTGTGATTGGAGTGGGAAGGGGGCATAAAATTGGGATGAAATTACAAAAATGTCATTCTTAATGGGTTAACGAGTGAACAATGCTTTGAGATTGTGTTGTGGCAATTTGATAAATATTAAGAGCAAATAAGGATAAAAAGGGAAAAAAAAAAGGTTACAACAACACTGTATTTTGGCTTTTATAGTATATATTATTAAACACTATTTAATTTTAAGTTATATTTAAAATTAAGTAAAAAAAACAAACACCTAAGTCATCAATGAAATTTCTCATTTTAAAATTGATTTAAAAACCTTTAAAAGATTTTAAAATTTCTCATTATCCCTTGGTTTTTTATTTGTGTTATCAAATTGTAAAAATTGATAAAAAATAAAAATATAAAACCAAGTATGATTTTTAAACTTGTTTGCAGACTTTGGTTAAAATAAACATTTAAAAATAAAAGTGTCACCAATGACAAAAAAAAAAAAAAAAAAAAAAAAAAAAAAAGGCAATTGACTTTGTGTTGTTACACGTAGTCACAGGCTTTGGCTGTATTTCAAAGTCACTAGATATTGATGGAGTTTTAGCAGTTTTCATGTCAAAGAAATCTCCAAGTATATGAGAATTTAAAATGTTAGGAATCAGCCCATTGCAGTAGAACTGCAATTTGATGGAGATGGAGAATGGGGACCCCATGTACCAGGAAAGGACCTTGTGGATGGTAAATAGGCAACCCCACTTCCTTGCACAGATGCCTGGAGACAAAACTTCGCATTGGATCACTCTCCACTATCATACACTTGCGTTTACATTATAAGCATTGAATCAGATGTATCAGTTCTCAAGACAAATTAAAATTCACGTCCTACGCTGTAAGCACCGGCCGACAAACTTATGGTGTCTGTTTGGTTCTCAAGACAATATATGTTTGGTTCGCAAGATTATTAAGGAAAAAAGAAAATAATTTTCTCATATTTGATTACAATATAGAAAATTGTAATAAAAATAAAATATAATTAAAATTAATAAAAACTTGTACATTCTCAAATTATTTAATTTTTATATTAAAGAAATAAAATAAATAAAATGAGTTTGAAATAACATATAAAAATAATTTATTGATTTTAAATTTATTTTTTATTTTCCTTTGTGTTTTTTTTCTTTCTATTTTCTTCCCCTTTCATTTTCCCTCAAATGTTTTTGAGCCAAACATAGCTTTTGAGTTTTAGTAACTAAATATAACCATGGTGTTAGAATTTTGAGAGAACATGCATACAGTTTTTCAAGTACCACTCAAATGAGTGATAAAGACATAGGATTGATAGTGAGTTATTATAATGATACATGTGATCTCTCTTTCATGATCAGTCCAAGAAGAACTTGGAGGCCCCATCACCTAAACCCTTATCAACTACTATTTTACATATGAAAAGGTTATTCTCATTTCTTTCTTATGTCTTTTTTTCCATCGTTTGCCCCCAAAGAACGATTGAATTAAGATTAGAGGAAGATAGTATGAAATAAGAACCCAACTATAAATATGTAAGGGAGTTCTATACTCACTTCAATCCACCCTTTAAAAAAAATAATGTTTTTTTATTCACGAAATTGTATTATTGTTATTGGATTTGTTCTTCACAGTTATTTTTAAGTCAAAAGTATAATAAAGTTATGCCTAAATTAGCTTTTTTACGTATAAGTAAAAGTGAATTTTTGGAGTCTCTCCACCTGAATTTCCTCACTCCTAGTCTCATACACTTCTTTGTTAGACTTAAGCCAGCCACAAGTATTGGTTGAAGGAAATAAGACAACATTCAACAAACAATAATTGATTTCTTAATTCAATACTATTACATATGTCTATACAATGAAAGGTGCTAATTACTTGGTCAATGTTTTATATTAACACACTACTAATCACGACCTACAAATTTTTCTTCGAATTATTGAATTGGAGATATGAGTCAAATGCAACTGCTTAGATGTTAACTATCTTTCCTCTGTCATAAATAAACAAATGGTTAATTAAGTCTTATTTTATTGTTATTAAAAAAAAATAGAACAACATATGAAAATAAAAAAGGATTTACATATTAAAAGAAATGTGCATTCCTATGATTTAATGGGGATATTAGTGCTCATGAGGCCAAGTCAACTCTCCAACAATGATCTCACACATAGATAACTCCTAGAATTGTAATGTTTATGTTTATTTTTATGATGTAATTAGAAGATTATTATATAAAAGTTCTCAATAATATTTCTAGCTTCAATTGCTAAATATACCAAGTTTTACATGGTGTCAAAGTATGAACTTACAAGCCAAAATATGTTTTCTTCTTTATTTTTATTTTTTCTATTCAAAAATTGAACTTGGATTTAGTATTTAGTGATTTCACTAGTGTTTTGATTTCATCTCAATCAAACTAAAACATCACAAATTTTTCTACTTTGGCAAAATCGAATTCTCCCTTAGTTTATGGCCTCAATATTCACCATTATCTTTTAAATAAAACAAAAACAATTTGAAGATGTTAAGGATAATGAGGAAACAAAAGTATCCTAACCTACAATACTAGATATGGATCAATAATAATGGGCTTCTCATTCATGGCATCTTCAAACCATGAAAGGAGACATTTTAAAGATGATATTTCATGTTGAAATAATAGATGAGGTATGAACTGCTCTTGAAGAGTATTTGCCCCTTATCATAGTGGAGATCGAAAGAAACCTAGAAAATATATTCATGACCGTCAAAAAGAGGTCATTGTCTCTTAAAGAATATTTAAGGGACTTCAAAACTATTTGTGACAATCTTGCAACAAAAAAATCTTGTTTCAAATCAAGACAAAGTTTTTCAATTAGCTCATGGCTTAGGACATGACAATTAAAGATATGAAAAGTTTTCAAATTTTCATTTAGTTTAAAATCAATTTGCCATATTTTTATTTAACAAAATAAGTTGTTGACCTACATACAACACAACTTTATTTACTCTTAACTATGATGATTTTTCTTCTTTATTTTAAAATTTTTACCTCATTGTGGAGGTATTTTCCCTAAAAAAATGAAAAGGTTTTCTCAATGTTACAAGTGATGACTTTCACACTTGCTTTAAAGATATAAGATTTAGATTTAACCAAGGTAGCTTATTTCACTTTGAGAAGCATTTTTTAAAGAACTATTTCATACATGATATGAAAAATTATCAAATTTGGCTTAATTTTCATGAATTTCATAAATTTAAAATCTCATTTAGAAATCAAACTTAGAAGATTCCCTATTAATTACGAAAAATAGAAAATCTTACATTACCTATACATCAAATTCTTTATTTACTCCAATCTTAGAGTCTAGAGAGTCATTAAAATATCTCTAGGGATAACAGAAAGAAGCATCACATGTAAAAGACCTTCATAAATGAAAGATCACTGAAAATATTTAGGAAAACAATATCATATCAATTAATCAAACTATCAAACCACAGGTATGTTAAGCAATAAGTAAGGACATAGTTCTGCATCAGTTATGAGAAAATGAAAACCTGTTGTAAAGAAAGATTCTAATTTTGCAAGCTTCGGTAGACCAAACATAGCATTACCGGTACATGCTGATGAACTAGCTGTTGAAGATTCCCAACCCGAAAACTATTGATCTGTCTTGAAACCAACCTAGGGGTGAGACACCAAGGCTAATCTACTAGAGTGAAGCATTGCAATACCTTGGGTTGCCATGGAAAGGCAATGGAAGTTGGCTTTCTTGACAAGCTTGATCCTGGGATGCAAATCATTGCATTACTAAGTGATGCTTATGGGGCCACATCCCCGTTATGCTTGCTGGAGACTTTAACAGCATGCCACCAAGTACACTATCAGTTTCTGGCCTCATCTGAAATGGAACATCAGTCACAACATGGAGCCTATAGATACTAGCAGAATGAAGATGCATCCAGAATAAGGCCATTCATGCATACATGGAGCAATGAAGAATTAAGGCCCGCCACCAGTAGTGCTGGAGTTATCTCATATGGTCCTTGTCAAACTCCTAGTCTTGGCTTCTGTGTACAACACCACTGGAACTTTTCCCACTCCAAGATCAAAAGGTTGAAATATTCTCAAGAAAGGACTTGACCTCCAGATTGACCTTGACTATTGATACTACTTCCATTGGACCTCTTCCTCTTTCGGATTCATTCATCACTCAGATGGATACAAATGACTACTGTTCAATTCCTCAACAACTCAGAGATCACAAATGCAAAGGATCATATGGAACTGGATGGCCTACAGAAAGAGATGGTGAAAGAATAGAGAAGGTGGACTCGTTAACAACTGAAGTCGAAAGGCAAAAGGCTTCTTTACTATCACATTCACAATCAGAAGAAAAGGCCAAGCAAGCTGCCTCTAGTCTGAGTGGCACAACCCAGATGGATGGCATTGGAGATATGCTTGAAGTGAGTTTAAAATATTGGGCTATGTTTGTCCAGCCCATGAGCCCATATATTAGACTATTTTATATTTGGGTATTCCCTAAGCCCAAATATGGATATACAACTAGCATTAGGGCTTTGGTATTATGAAAGAAGGGCATTTGATTGAGAAAAGGAAGGAAGATTAGGGTTTATTTTTCTGGGCACTGTTCTAAGGCTCAAGGGTGAAGTTATAGGTTCCTTTCATCAACCTTTTAGGGAATTCATGTGGTATGTTTTTTCTCTATTTCTTTCTATTCATATTTCCTGGGGTGATGGATTCTCATCTCAAGTATTTAGATATTTATATAAGTTCTCTAGGAGAAGAAACTTGAGGACTTAATTATTGTATCCCCATTTATTGAAGTGGAAGAAATTTTCTCCATGGTTTTTTTACCTCCGTTTAGAGGGTTTTTCAACATTATATTTGATGTTCTCTTTTTGGTTTAAAGTTCTTGATTACCATTCTTGATTCTTGTTAGGTTGTTATTATTCTTAAGAAGGTGGTTATTATTGTTGAGTGATTGTTATTATTGAGGAGGAATCTTTTAATCTTGACAGGTTAATGCTCTAGATCTCTCACTTTATCTTCCCAACAAGTGGTATTAGAGCTTGGTTGTGGGAACTTTTATTCTTTAAAGGAATGGAGATTGAAGGGAACTCAACCTCCATGATAAAAGTTAACAATTCAAATTGGGCTATGTGGAAGTCCATGATGGAAGATTTTCTCACCATCAAAGATTTGTTAGATACTCTTGAGGGTGAATAATCTAAGCCTAAAGATATTTCTAATTTGGAATGGAATAAGATGAACAAAAAGACAATTGACTATATTAGGCAATGGATTGACACATCCTCTTGTCATCATGTGGCAAATGAAACAAATGCCTATAATCTCTAGAAGAAATTGGAATCAGTGTTTGAACAAAAAGCTTTTGGAAATAAAATTTTCTTGTCAAAGAAGTTAGTGAATATGAAGCTGAAGGAAAGAACACTCATGACAGATCACTTGAATGCTTTTTAGAGCATTGTTAATCAATTGGCTGCTATGAAAATGGTTATGGATGATGAGATGCAAGCATTTTTATTATTGTGTTCATTACCAAACAAATGGGAAACTTTTGTTGTGACTATTGGCAACTCTGTTTCAAATGGTGCATTGTCTATGGAGCTTGTGAAGGGAAATTTGTTCAATGAAGAGACAAGAAGGAAGGCTTATGAGACAAAATGCATAGACCCTCATCATAGAAAGTAGAGGAAGAAATATGAATAGATGACAAAAAGGTCATGACAAATTTGAGGGAAGGTCCCAATCCAGAGATAAATACAAATGTTTCCATTGTGGAAAAGAGGGGCATATGAAAAGGAATTGTTGAATTTGGAAAAGGGAATAGAATAAGCAGAATCAGGAAAAAGAAGATAACAAGAATACCATAGCCTCTATATCCAACGATGAAGTTTTAGTGCTCTCAGATGAGTGTTTGCATGTGGATGAGCAAAGAGTTGAGTGGATTATAGACACCACAACCTCCTACTAGGCTACTCCTCACTTGGAGTTGTTTTCTTATTATAGAGTTGGATACTTTGGCACTATCAAGATGGGAAACTCTAGTCACTCCAAGGTTGCAGGGATGGGTGATGTTTGCTTTAAAACTAACATGAGGTGCAAGTTGACATTGAAAGATATAAGGCATGTTCCAAATTTAGGCCTTAATTTGATATCCGATTTTGCCTTGGACAAGCAAGGTTATGAAAACCACTTTGGAAAAGGCAAATGGAAGCTCACTAAGGGCTTATTGGTTGTTGCAAAATGAGAAGCATGTTGTACTTTGTACAAAACCCAAGGGAAAGTTTGTAATAATGAGTTACATGCTACAAAGGGTACTTCCTTAGAGTTGTGGCATAAAAGGTTGGGGCATATGAGTGAGAAAGGATTGCAAGTTTTGGCAAGGAAGTCCTCAATTCCCTTGGCCAAAAATGAATCCTTGTTTTCTTGTGATCATTGTTTGGTTAGAAAACAACATAGGGTTTCCTTTAGTAGCAACAGATCTAAGAAGAAGCTAAAAAAGTTGGAGTTGGTATACTCTGACGTTTGTAACCCCATGGATGTGGAAACTCTTGGAGGAAACATGTACTTTATCACTTTTATTGATGATGCTACCAGGAAGGTATGGATTTATTTTCTTAGATAAAAAAAATCAAGTCATTCAATATTTTCTATAGTTTCATGTCATGGTTGAGAAAAAGATTGGAAGGAAATTGAAGTGTCTTAGATCTAATAATGGAGGTGAGTGCACCTCAAGGAAGTTTGAAACTTATGGCATTAAGAATGGTACAAGGCATGAGAAAACAGTTCCTAGCACTCCATAACATAATGGTGTGGCTGAAAGGATGAATTGCACCATCATTGAGAAGGTTAGGTGTATGTTGAAGACAACAAGGTTGTCTAAGGCATTTTGAGGTGGAGCTACTCAGATTACTTGTTATTTGATAAATAGATCTCCATCAGGTCAATTGAACTTTGAGGTTCCAGAGAACGAATGGATAGGAAAAGATGTTTCCTATTCCCACTTGAGGGTCTTTGGATGTAAATGTTTTGTGCATGTTCCCAAAGAATAGAGATTTAAACTTGATGATAAGGAAATTCCACATGTCTTTGTTGGGTATGGTGATGAAGAGTTTGGATTTAGATTGTGGGATCCAACCAAGAAGAAATTGGTGAAAAGTAAAGATGTGGTCTTCCAAAAGGATCAAACCTTGGGAGATTTTAACAAAACTAATCAATCTAAAGGTACAAGTGATGACTTCATTGGGTTGATACCTATTCCTCTATCATTAAAGCAACTCAGAAATGAAGAGGAGGAAATTGATGAGCTACCAAGAGATGATAGTGCAAGTGATGTACCTGCACACGAGCTAGTTGAGCATAAGAAGCAGGGGGGTAGGAAGATTTGATACCCTAGGCTAGGAGGTCTAGTGGAGAGCATCATACCTCTACTAGATATCCCTTTTCTGAGTACATGTTAGTAATTGATGAGGGGAAGCCATAGAGTTTTTAGGAAGCTATGCAGGATGAGATGGATTCCTTGCAGAAAAATGAAAACTATGAGTTGGTACAACTTCCTAAAGGAAGAAAATCATTGAAAAACAAATGGGTGTTCAAGTGTTGAGAGATATGGTTGAAGAAAATGCAACTAAGTTGAAGGAGATTCGCATAAACAAGAATGCCTGAAACATGTTGACAAAGATTATTCCAAAGCAGAAGCTTCAATTGTGCATTAGGACAATAGGTTGAAACTCCATATGATGGAGTTATAGATTGGCGTTCCTTTCTCATGTGCTAGAAAGGGAGATTGTTGGGCTATGTTTGTCCAACCCATGAGCCCATATATTAGACTATTTTATATTTGGGTATCCCCTAAGCCCAAATATGGATATATAAATAGCATTAGGGCTTTGGTATTACGAGAGAAAGGCATTTGATTGATAAAAGGAAAGAAGATCAGGGGTTGTTTTTCTAGGAAATATTATAAGGCTCAAGGGTGAAGTCACAGGTTCCTTTCATCAACCTTTTAGGGAATTCTTATGGTATGTTTTCTCCCTAATTTCTTTCTGTACATGTTTCCTAGGGTGATGGATTCCCACCTTAAGTATTAAGATATTTATATAAGTTCTCAAGGAGAAGAAACCTAAGGACTTAATTATTGTATCCCCATTTATTGAAGTGGAAGAAATTTTCTTCGTGGTTTTTTTACCTCTGTTTGGAGGTTTTTCCTCGTTATATTTGGTGACCTCTTTTTGGTTGAATGTTCTTGATTACCATTCTTGATTCTTGTTAGGTTGCTATTATTCTTAAGAAGGTTGTTATTGTTCTTGAGAAAGTGGTTATTATTGTTGAGTGATTGTTATTATTGTGGGGGAATCTTTTAATCTTGACAAGTTAATACACTAGATCTCTTCTTTTATCTTCCCAACATGAAAAATGTTATTTAGGCACAAGTACAACAGTATGAATTGTCATTTAAGCCTAAACCAGTCAAAATGTATAATGGTCACCGGATATGTGGTTTTGGTAACACAAGCATAAAAGTGGATTCTCTAAATCAAAAGGTACGTGTTTGCCCAGCATGAGGAAAGATGGTCCTTGACAACCATAAAGCAGATGCATTTCTAGCTTCCCTTGAGGAATCTAAACTTATGGGTTTAGGAATGATAGTAGGCCTAGTTCATGGAGACTTTCAAATTGACAATCTTATATCTCATCTCATTGAGGATAGAGTGATTGGTATTCTTAACTGGGAGTTCTTCAGCAGCTTCATTGGCATCATGTTCGGACCAAAGATGCAATCTAGGAGTATAGCCTTCAGATGATAGTTGTTTAAGTCAGGGCAATCAGTGTAGTTACACGTTTCAGTATGGCAATGCCAACAGTCAAGCATAAGAGGGCCATGGCCTATGCTCTGGCTTATCAGTGGCAGGCGGATCTAGGCAGCAGACTGCTCCTTCTAGGCTTGAACCGGATGAAAGCAATTGGAATGGGAATCGGTTGGAAAGATAAAAGCAAGCAAGATAGCTCATTCCCCACTAAATCAACAACGTTTTAAGAAACATCCAATACAGTTTCTGCCAAATATTACGAGAAGAATAAAAAGTGGTTGGGGATGACACATTAGCCTTGCAATGTGGTATTCACTTTGATATTGAAAGAACCCAACTTTTGGCAGAAATAAGCCCAGATCAAAAAGACTAGCTCCACTCATTTTTAAAGAGGTAATTAAGAGGGTTTACTTGGAGAATATCTGGCAAGGAATACTCAAAGCAACTTGGAGAACCCCATGGAAATAATTAATGAAATTGGAAATTTATGCTTTGAGTTTCCAGTGAGCACTAGTCAATATACATGTGTTGTAGTCTACAAGAAAGGCGTGATTGAGTTAAATGAAGTTGGACACAACCTTCCTTAGCTAGAGACAATTAGTTTTCCTATGTCAAAAATACTGCTGCCCACATTCTAAATTCGACATTTGCTCCCTACTGATATTTAGTCCTTTTTTTGATCTCTTTATTCTAAAGCAAAGATGGCTTTGCAGAATATAGGTGCTAGGAATAGTGATGATGCCTTTAACGGGTGTAAGATGCCCAAAATGGTTGCCAAAATAGAGGGTTGGGGAAATGGTATTAATAAAAAAAGTTCAGCATTTGCTCAATGAATTCCTGGACCTTGCATGTGGGTATCATGAGCTGGAAACACTAAGAAGCTGTGACTTGTTGCCTGTCAGTTGGATGTCTATGACATGGGATCCCATAAACCGAATACCCATGAGACTAGCATTAAAGAATTCAGATGCTTGCCTTCTAATTTACCATTCTCTTTCTACACCTATGAAAGATAGTGGAAATACACAAGCTGTAGTAGAGGTCTATCCTAGTAAGATGGAGGGTGTCCCAAAGATTTCATTACCTGTTTTTTAGCATGGATTTCTATAAGTTCAAGGGCTTCATATGGATGAAAAATGGGACATGTGAGCATCAACTGGTGAATTTCCTCATGCAGGTTGCAGCTAACCGGTTAAGACTGCTGGAGGTTAATCACTCAGATTTCCAGTTCTTTGTTTCACATGCTGAAGTTGAAGAGAATACTAGGAAAACAATCAAACCCAGTGATTCAGGTTTTCTTGAAGTTTCGGAAATAAAAGATGGAGCTCATAATGAACAAGCGAACACAGAAATTGAGCTGCAGAAATCTAGAAGTAAATTGTGAGAAAATGGATGAGTCAGTTACAATGTTGAGGACTTGAAGCTGGAGAAAGAGTAGCAACACAAGGAATTTGATCTAGAACTGGACCTCACTGCTTTACCACAAGCTTCTGTTGATGATTCAAGTTGGGATTCTGATAAACCCAGTGAGCATAAACTCTGAAATCAATATGGTCAGTTCTTTTCCAAACTACTAGCAATCTGCATAGGTCTCCTCATGCAACCACCAACGGTGCAGTCTCAGTCCTATCCCCAGGCCTCACTCCTGCATGGCTACCTTGGTGCACACTATCCTCTCTCAAAAGCATTTATATAGTTTCCTTGTTATCTTACATGTTTTAAATTGGGTTTTCAAAAATTTTTTCATTCAAATAATCTCGGTTTTAAAAATTCATCCTTAGACACTTTTAGGCATTAAAATCTTGATTTTTAATAAACACTTGTAGCCATTCTGCTCCTAGCATGCACCTTCCTAATTTTCTTTAATTTTCAACAATTTTCTCGATTTTTAATAAACATGAATAAATTCCATAATTCCAAAAATAATGGAATTCCTTCCAAATTCCTGTGATTCCCTCTATAATCATTAGAGATAGAATTTATAGGATTAGTTCATGCAAAAATAAAATTGGGCCTTAGTGGGAGCCCAACATCCATGATATTTTCCTTCAAAATAATCCAAGTAAAGTACATGTTAGGTATTTATTGACTTTGATCCGATTCATGAAGTGTGTGAGATTATTTATTATGGTACACTAACCTTTTTTCTTCAAGGCATTTTTCTTGCTGCACAGGTATGCTCTCATCTCTACCTTGTCTATTTATTTATTCCTCATTATCATGCATGATTTGTTTTAGTCCATGACTCTTACTCCTTGGTATCCACCAATTAACTAGCCAATTGCCATACTTGCTTTAACTTGTTAGTAGAAACCTAATTTTAGGACTTAGAGGAGTTCAATGACTTATCACCATACCTTCCTGATAGGTAACTTGACTCTCAGATCCTAACTCGGTTTTCACAAACTTATTTTTCCTTTTTAAGAGTCATAATTAGGGTTTTCTTTCTTATTTTGTTTTCCTTTCTTAAAAAAAAAAAAAAAAAAAAAAAAAACTGGTGATTCCAAGTCTTTTCCTAAAAATCAAAATTTTCACAAATAAAAAGCGAGTCATGCTATCGAGTGAAAATGCATGTGAAAAATGCAAGTCCACAAGATACTATACTAGGGCATATTTCCCGACTTTGAGCTTATCAAATTCATATCATATTCAATTAGGGCTTCATTAGGGACATGCTTCTATTCTTGAGACTATCAAACCTCTTTTCATTTTGGTCATCCTTTTGAGATTTGATTTGGAGTATTTCCTTTTAGACATGGACAAATTTATATTTTGATTTCTTAGTGCATTATCTTTGAGTTGGAGACATCATGATTACCATAGTTTCTTTAGGAGTATTTTTACCTAATCAGATATATGAGGATGTTTATTCTTTCAGTGTAGTTGATGAGTTTAGTTTCTTCTCATAAACAAATTTTCTTAAGCAATATGTTGATATCTCATCAAAGTGTTCAGTTTGATGTCATCTTATTGAGAGCATTTGATCAACATCGTGTTTTTTCTCAGTTGAGCATCTCATATGTCATGTTGGCAATGGCAGTTCAAGAGTTAGACAAATTTTTGATATGACTCTTGTTGTTATGATAGAGTTCTGAGTGATATAATGAATTTTCAATATTGGATCATATTTTTTATTCACTTTCAGGACACTTTTGAGACATGCAAAGTTTGACTTTGTTGATGGTTGATCATTATTTGATATTAGGACATACCTCCTTGCAGTTTTACCATGGTGGATGATTTGTCAATTTTATACTTGCATATTGGGGCATACCCCTTTCATTGAGATTATACAATCTTTTGTTGACTTTGTGGCCTCTTGATTCATTTGCTAAGTCCTATGAGTTATCATCTTAGGCTTGTCCTTATTTCCTTTGAGTTCATTATCTCAATTGCACCTTCTCTTAAGTCCTTTAGTTGTTTTGGCTACAAATTATACTCATTTGTTCTCATTTATTTTAAGTGTTAGTTGCAATCCTCATACTCACCCTTCTTTTAGTTTGTTTAGGGCACACCCTTTGACGAGCATGTTTGTGGCATCCTTTCAATTTTGTTTCCTTTGAGCATCATCTAGGGCATACCCCCTTCATAGCCCGAAGTTGTTCATCATATCTCAATTTAGAGTTTATTATCATTTTAGTTTCGTTTGTGGCATTCCTTTTATTTTGATTTCATTTGTTGCATTCTTATCTTTGAGTATCATTTTGGGCATACCCCCTTCTTTTCAATAAGTTGATCATTTCTATTTTTAGTCATCCTTTAGCAGTTCGACTTGGAGTCATAAATCATGATTTCCCTTAGGCATTCAGAGGCCACAACTCAAAGCTATTCATTTTATTTCAATTCAGAGTTTATTATATTTCAGTTTTCATTTACATCATTCCTTCCTTCTAGTTTCATTTGTAGCATTCCTTTCATTTCAATTTTTTTTGTGGCATTCCTTTCTTTGAGTATCATCTACGGCATACTCTCTTCTATTTAGTGAGTTGATCATCCTTATCTTAGTTACCCTTAGTGGTTTAACTTGGAGTTGAAAATCATGATCTCTCTTAGGCGTTTAGAGCCCATTGCCTAGAGCTGTTCATTTTATCTCAGTTAAGAGTTTATTATCCTACAGTTTTCATTTACAACATTCCTTCATTCCAATTTCATTTATGGCATTCCTCTCTTTGAGTGTCATTTGGGGAATACCCTCTTCTATTTAGTGAGTTGATCATCCTTATCTTAGTTAACCTTAGTGGTTCAACTTGGAGTCATGTATCACGATCTCCCTTAAATGTTCAAAGCCCATAGCCTAGAGTTATTCATTATATCTTAGTTCAAAGTTTATTATCATTTTTGTTTCGGTTATGGCATTCCTTCATTTCGATTTCATTTAAAACATCCTTATCTTTGAGTATCATATGGGGTATACCTCATTTTTTTCAATGAGTTGATCATCCTTATCTTTATTCACCCTTTAGTGGTTTGACTTGGAGTCGCGGATTGCAATCTCCCTTAGGTGTCACCATAAGAAAATTTACTTTTCTTGACTAATATACATGGACAAAATAAACATTTACTAATGGATAATCACAACGCATGGTAGTTAGGGAAAGGTGTGTTGGCAAAAGTTTATTGATGGGAATTTTTTGTTGCCAATAAAAAATTTTAGCAATTGACTATCCAATGGATTTGGACCATTGCTATTACCAACGGATTAAGTTGGTTGGGAAATGTAAATAATTAAATATTTTAGATTGTCATTAAATCTCAATTTCATTATATTCAACATAGAGCACCTTGTTACACTCCTTGCTAGTTTTCGATATTGACTTGGTTGTTGGCTAGCCACAACACTCTTTGCTAGTTTTGAATATTGACTTGGATGTTTTTTTTTTTTTTTTTTTTTTTTGGGAATTGAACCCATGACGCCAAGTTTGAAAGGAAGAAACTGTGTCATTAGACCAATTTTGTTATTTGCAAGATAAAGAATAGATATAAGATTCATAAGTGTAAATATCCTATACCTATACGTTTATATTATAAATATTATCTATATATAAATAGATATTATAAATTATATATGCATGAATTAATATTAATGTATATATGTATATATATATATATATTATAAATTAATTAAAATAAAATTATTAGAAATTAATTAATTTTAATTCTTGTGTATTTTATATAATAATTAAATATGAAATAAATATAAATTTATAAATAAAATTATAAACATTTTAAATAAAAAATACGTACACATGCATTATCATTTTTTTATATTATTGAATACATTCAAATTAGATAAATCTCTATAAAATGTATTTTAAAATTTTAAATATTATTATTGGATGTCACAAATTATATTATACTTATACTAATTTCTTTAATAAAACAACCTCAAAATTTCTATTATTACTTTCTATACCATTTATTTACATTTTTTTCTCAACATTCTCATAAGTTTTGATCAATTTTTATTTCACCGATATTTTGTGTCAGAATATCCATCAATATTTCCTAATATACCCTTAAAAACCTATATATATATATATGGATAATAAATAAATAAAAGTAGTTAAAAAATTATTAAAATGTTAAAACTATTATGATTAAAAAAAATATGTTCTCTATAAATATTTTATGAAACTAAAAAAAATAATCATAAAATTGTTTTGTCGTTGGCTAGATCATATTTATCATATAACTATGGTAAAAAGATTTCGTATTCATAAGACAACAATTATGTGGGGTATTATTATTGACTATAATAACATTGTTTTAGTGACTATTAATTTTTACAGAAAAATTGTTTATGAAAATTCACTTTTTTTTTTTTTTTTTACAAGTAAATTGCTTTTGTGAAAAAGTATATTAGTTTAACATTTGCAACGGTTTAAATCCATCGCAATAATATTTTTCTCGACAGGTATTTGTTGTTGCAATTATTGTTGGTAAATAGTTGCATATAAATGATAGACAATTCAATTAGCGATGGAATAGGTGTGTTAGAAATTTGTGATAGCTTAAATTCGTCGCAAAAGTAAATATAAATGGGTCGACAATACTTAATTTTTTGGTAATGTGTTTAGAGAATACAACCCGAAGCTATTCATTATATCTTAGTTTAAAGTTTATTATCATTTTTGTTTCATTTATGGCATTCCTTTATTTCGATTTTGTTTATGGTATCCTTATCTTTAAGTATCATCTAGGGTATACCCCTTTCTTTTCAGTGAGTTGATCATCCTTATTGTAGTCACCCTTAGTGGTTTGACTTGGAGTCATGGATAGTGATCTCCTTTAGGCCTTTAGAGCTCATAGTTTGGAGCTATTCATTATATCTTAGTTCAAAGTTTATTATCATTTTCATTTTGTTTGTGGCATTCCTTCATTTCAATTTTTTTTTTTTGCGTCCTTATCTTTGTATATCATTTGATGTATACCCCCTTCATTGAGATAGTTAGATCTTCATTTTCATTGAGTTGATCATTCTTATTTTAATCACCTCTTAGAGGTTTGACTTAGAATTGTGGATTGTGATCTAGATCCCTTGCGCTAACCCCACAGTTGATACTATTCATTACATCCACAACCTTAAGTTGTTCATTACATCACAACCCTGAGCTAATCATTACATCAACAACTATGAGTTGTTTATTATTACATCACAACTCTAAGTTGTTTATTCTTGCACAAACTTGAGCCTTATATTATTGTGGTCATCCTAGAATGATTTGACTTGGAGTTTGCATATCGCACTCTTCTTTTCGACCGATTTTAGGGTGTTCAAAGCCCCCATCTTTTAAGCATTCAGAGCCTACAACCTTGAGTTGTTCATTACATCACAACCTTAAGCTATTCATTGCATCATAACTTGAAGTTGTTCATCATTTTCAATTATCTTTAAGTGATTTAACCTGGAGTTTGTGCACCGCACTCCCCTTTTCAGCTAAATTTTGGGCATTCAAAGCCCACATTTTCAAGTTATTCATTGCATCACAACCCTAAGTTATTCATTGCATCCACAACCCTTAGTTTTTCATTGCATATACATTCTCAATACCTTGTCATCTTTTGTATGCAAAGTTATTCTTTTACCTAGTTTATTGATATTGAGTTATGAGCTTATTGAATCATGTGTTGGGACAAAATTTCTAGTCCTTTTTAGTTCTTCGGCATAGTTCACTTCATTTGACTCATTACTCTTACTTCTACTCTTATTCTTTACACTAGAAATCTATATTAAAGAGGGGTATATTTGTAGACCCTTCATTTTGTCCTCCTAACACATGTGATACTTTATGTTTTCCTAAGCTTCTCTCTTACCCTATGGTTATCCCTTGGTGACCCATTAATACTCATATAGATTTTTATTTTTTATTTTTCCTAAGCTATCTTCAAGGACCCTTTGTTGAGAGGCTCATCTAGACCCGCAATGTGACTTTGACAGCTTCTCAAGTTAGTTTTTTGGTTAGACTTCACTTAGATTTTTTTTCCAAGATAGGGTCACTTAGATCTTTTTTATAATTGGATCACCTAGACACTTCACTAAGCTTAGTTCACTTAGGTTGGTTTTCTTGAGTTTGATTGCTAGGTTTTAGGTTTAGGTGAGTTCTTGACTTGATTTCAATGTTTGAATGAATGGAGTGAGTATCAATCTTTAGCTATGTGAGTTCGACGCGTTGATTTTTTTTATTATCTATTGCATTAAGATTAATATTTGGATTTTGATTGCATGCGTTTAATTTCTTATATTTTTGTTTTATTTATTTATTTTAGAAAATTTATGTGAGACTAATGTTATGACTTTTAATTGCTTGAATTGATGCTTGATCTTAAATATGCATACGATTGACCTTTAATTTTTAATTGCATAATTTTAATTTGTTTTAATTTTCAATTTCATGACTTTTACTAATTTTAAACTTTATTTTAATTTTCATGAGATTTGAATGTATACATTGGAGAAGATCCCTTAGCGTACACGACTGCCCTTATAATAGGATGGAGATAAAGACACTTTGGAGATCCTTTTTTAGTTGAGGTGATACAACCTACAAGCTACATGTGAACAACATGCACCCATTGACCTTCTACAAGATGCACAGTCTATGCAAAAAGAGACATTTATGCAACACAGATAAAGGTTTCTTTCATCAAAAAAGCGTAGGCTGCCATATAATAGATTAGGGCTTTGGATTGTTAAAGAAAAGTGATGCACGATTTTTTATTTTTTATTTTCAAAAAGAAAGTTACAACATGCATAGGATGCATGGGGCCACTTTCTAAAAAGAAAAGGGATTCTTTCTTTTGGATGAGGATGTAGCATAAAAGGTGATGGCCACTTTGAGAATAGAGTTCGCTTTGGAGAAAAAAAAACCACACGACTCCATAGAGAGGGAAGTGCATAGTCTGCCATTGAAGGAAAGTTGACAGCAATGTGTTCCTTGAGGGAGTTCTCTCCACACAACACACATTGCTTCCTAAGGAGAGGAGGATCTTCACACGTTGCCGATCAAAGAGAATACACATGCACATGCAAGATTACTTACAACCACAAATAATAGCTGGTCATCCACAACCCCACACACAACCACGCATATTGGAGAAGAAGTAGAAAGTTGCCATTTCAAGTTTACCATAGGTAGCCCGCACACATCATTTGGAAAAGGTAAGTCAGTTTTTTTTTTTTCAATTCTTAGTTTTCAATTTGTAAGTTAGCTTTCTTTGTATTTGTTTTGATTCCACTAGATTGAAAGTGGGAATTATTAATCTTAGTTGGTTTTATTAATCTTAGTTTTGAGTCATCCTATATAGTTTAGGTGTTTTAAGAATTCTACTTTACAAGTTTAAATGACCTCATCTAATCAAATTCATGTTTTTTAATTTGTTTTAACTCAATTTGGTTCATTTTAAGTAGTTTAGGTATCTTTATAATATTAGCTCATTAATAAAATTGATCCCATGTTTGAAAGTTCATATTTTTAGTTTGCTTTAATTTAATTTGGTTCATTTTAATTAGTTTAGGTACTTTTATAGTTTTAGTTCATTATTAAAATTGATTCCATGTTTGAAAGTTCATGTTTTTAGTTTACTTTGATTTAATTTAATTCATCTATTTAGTTTAGACACTTTTATAATTTTTGGTTCATTAATAAATCAATTATATGCTTGAAAGTTCATGTTTTTAGTTTGCTTTGAATTAGTTTGGCTCATTTTAATTAGTTTAAGTACTTTTATAATTTTAGTTATTCTATGTTTGAAAGTTCATGTTTTTAGTTTACTTTAATTTAGTCAAACTCATTTTAATTAGTTTAGGTACTTCTATAATTTTAGTTTCTTAGTTGAATTGATCCCTTTTTTTTTTAGTTTTTATTTTAAAATCATTAATGTTAGTTTCTAATCATTCTTATCTTAATTTATATGCTTTTAAGATCCTAGTGGTTAGTTCATGAATCGATATCTTGTTAGTTTGTCTAATCTAAAATGCTTTGCTTGTTGCTTTAGTGATCCTTCATTTAATTTGATTTTTTTTTTTAGGCCCTTGGAAACTCATGACAATTGGCCTCTACTCCCACCTAGTTTAGGTTGCTATAAATGATCACTTTTTTATTTTATTTTCTCTTGTTTTGCTTGGCTTTTCATTCTTGTGTTTTGTGGTTTAAAAATGCAACTTTTCTCTTTTAAAAAGAAAGTCTTTTCCCAAAATGTTCTTTATTAAAATGGATTTAGAAAACTGCTTCTATAATCCTTAGAGTCAAAAAAATCCTTTTCTTAAAAAATATGCAACCATATTTTAATAGGTTTACACCTTTATTTTATTTTCAATAAAAATTGTGATTTTGAGTGAAATATGAATCCAAGCTTGTGGTCCCAAACGAATGGGACAATTCTTGGCTTTGATGAGTTTTTCAATACTCATGCAAGGTTGGGAATCCATAGGCTAAATTTGTGTGTAAAAAATGAGGATTTGGTGAAACCCCTTCATAAAATTATTTTTCAAAAACCCTTTACTGTTAACTTGTTGGATTTGTTGCTTATCTGGAATAAAATTTTAATTCGGATAATTTATGATATTCCTAAAATCTTTCCCATGGTTGTATGATATTGTGAACTTCATGAACTTCATTTTATAAGTTTGTTTGAATCAAAAATCATATTTCAAATGGAAATTATGAATTAATCTTTTGGTAGGTTCAGTTTTTTCCCAATTTTGGATACCCAGATTGTTTTTTGTATTTTCAAATTGCTAGATGACTTCGAAAAAATATTTTGGCTTTTTTCCTTCATTCTAGACTTCTTGAAATTTATTTTATATACAAAATATTAAAAAAATGTTTTGCTAATTAGGAAAAATATCTTTCCTTTGTTATACCCACTGTTGGCATCTTAGATCTAAGCAATAGAAACAATACCAATTTTTTTAAAATTGATATTTTAGGGTTAAAGCACTAACCTTTAGGTTTTTAGGTTCTCAACCCTTAAATTCCAAGTGTTGAAGACGACCTTGAAGTTGTTGGAAGTCTCGTAAACCCACGATCTTTTGCCTAATGACTTAACCTTGTTCTTGGAAAACTACTGGTAGGAAGAAAAGGAGGGTGGAGGTTATGGCTCTCTTTCTCTCTAAGTGGTGAGAGGCAAAAGCTATGGAAACCCTAACCCATATGGGGTATTTATAAGGAACCTAACTAGGCTTAAGTGACTTGAGCCTATATGGTTGGGCTTGGGTCACTTAATCTAACCCAAAATGGGTCCTAATTAATTAATTAACCTAATTGGGCCTACTAATTAATCAATTAACCCAATCCAAAGACCTTGTTCACTTACCCCTATGTAACCTTGCATAATTACCAAAACACCCTTATGCACAAAAGTGAATCTAAAGGCAATCTGGCCCTCATAATCCATGTCAATAAAGTATATGAGCTCAAAGTGGGGATTACTATGACCCATACAAGTATTAGCTCCCTCATAATCCAATTTTGAAGTTGATTCAACATCTCACTTTAAAGAATCAACTAAACTCCAGTATCCTATGTAAATAACAACAAGACACTAAGTGCTTAGGTTCATGACCTACTATCCATTGCATGCAGACTCGCCATGAACTGGTGTCCATAATCTAACAAGGTAGTATTATTACTTATCAAGATTACCTCACAAATCCTTGAGTTATAGATCCCACTTATTATGTGATCAACTGACATACTCTTGCTCTAAGGAGCATATGTCAAATTCCACTAAAGGAATTACTATGACCACATATTTCATAATCATATGTCCTTTGGATCACCCAAGGGGACACATTGTCTCAATCCCATGAGATATCATGGTGCATATATAAGACCATAAATGTCACATGCTTCCTTGCAGTTTCTTGTATACACAAGGTTCATCCTCGTTTTGATCAAAGTCAAAGGACTTGACTGCCTGATAAAAGTATTTGTTCCATGAGTGGGATGCTTGCATTAATCCATAAATGGATTTATGCAACTTCATACCATATGCTCTTGGACCTTTGTTATGAAACTATTTGGTTGCATTATATAGATGCTCTCATCAAGAACTTTATTCAAGAATGTAGTCTAGACATCCATTTGCCATATCCCATAGTCAAGATGTGTCGCAATTGATAGGAGTATTCTGATGGACTTAAGCATGGCTACCAAAGAGAAGGTCTCCTCATAATTGAAACTAGGTTCTACCTATAACCCTTCATTACAAGCTTAGCCTTAAAAGTCTTAATTTTTCCATCTATTCATCTCTTCCTCTTATAGACCTACTTGCACTTTATCCCTTTAGGCACTTCTACAAGCTCTTAGACTTGGTTAGAATAATGGATTCTAACTCTATCTCCATAGCCTTTTGCCTAAGATTTGCATCCATATTGCTCATTGCTTTATCGAAATATGTGGGATTGATCTCATGTTCTTCTAGAATGGCCTCAAAAGACTCTCCCAAATATATGAATCAATCTAGTTGTATAACAACCCTCCCATTACAATGAGGCATTGATGTACTGTAAACAGGAATGGTTGGTACTAGATCCATAGTATTTTGTGTTGTTGTGGGAGTCTAATCTAGATCTCTCAAATCAACCTCACTTTTAACCTTATTACTCATCATATAGTCATCTTCCAAAAATCTGCATTCGTATTCACAAATACTTTTTAGTTGACTTAACTACAAAAGTAATAACCCCTAGTGCCTCTTGGATGCCCAAAAAATTGACAAACTTCTGAACTTGGTTCTAGTTTATCTACCTTTGGTTTCAGCACGTGTGTTGGGCACTCTCATATATGAACATGGTATAAAATAGGCTTACATCATCCTATCCACATCTCCACATGAGTCAAAGGTAATAATTTAGATGGAACTAGATTAAGAAGACATTCAGTAATTTCTAAGGCATATCCTTAAAAGGATATAGGAAGTGTTGAAAAACTAATCATGGATCTTGATTTTTCTATATATACTTCTTCAAATATTGGATATTGATTATCATTTTCAATATCGTCTATTGTGGTTTGCTATAGGATATCAAATATGTGTCTATTATATGCTTTTTGCATAACTTTCCATCTTGATCCAACTTTGGGACCATTTACTAAATATTAGATCTTGATTATCATTTTCAATATAATCTATGGGGGGATCATTTACTAAGTGATCATTCAAATCTTCAACATTTCTCTTTGATCAATTAAATTTAGCCTCAATTCCAAGAAGATATTACAAATAAATTGTTAATTTTTCATTCACAATATATGCCTTTGCTATTAACATTATGGGTAAGCTTTATTTCATACATATCTCTTATAGGTTGCTAAAACCCTGAATGGGAACAAGGGTCATTGAAATTTTCTTCAAAAATTAATATTATTAAATTAAATATCAAGTTAATAAATATTACTATTCAATATAGGATGCATCAACCTAAGTCCAGAGGGTCTAACAAGTTTTGCCTCTTATGGTAAATGTACAAGTAAATGTACCATGATATAAAATAAAAAAAACAGTTGGAAAAATCCTTTCAAGCTAACTTGCAAAGAATCAACACAATATCATCTTCTAACTTTTCCAAATGTTGTATCCTTAATGATTTTGCATATAGTTGTTGAAAAAAAAAAACATGAGAGTTTTGTAAGTGTTATACAAACATCTTTTCTTAGCAATTTTCAAATTCCAATTAGAAGAAGTTGGAGAAACAAATGACGATCGTGACTTTTGAGACATGAATCTTTCAATCTACTATGTTCACACTCTTTGAAACATTTGTGGCATAGCCATCAGGAAACTTGATTGATTTTAAAAGCACACAAAATTTTCTTATTTCCATTGATGTTCATGTGTAGCATGCATGAGGCTTCAATTATTTGTTACCATGTGATACTAAGTAAAAAAATTTTCTTATGTTCATGTCTTGTATATCTAATCAAGCTTTATAGACACTATTTGTCATCTCTTCGATATTCAACAATATTCCCATCACATTGGTACATACATTTTTTTCAATATGCATAACATCAAGAATACATCTTATACTCAGTTTTGACTAATATTCCAATTAAAAAATACACATATCTTAGTCTAATTGAATTCACTATATATTTACTTCCATTCCTTATCTCTTTTGTTCAAGTTCTTATCTTAAATAATTGATCAACATTTTCTAATTACTCTAATATGTCATCTTCAAAAAAAATTTGGGGTGTTGGATTCATGTTGAACTTACCATCATGTAATCTACCTTTATCGCTGAGGATGATTGCATGACATATAATGACGATGACATATATAACATATTTTACTTCTCAATGAATGGAGCAAGTTGTATAACCTTTGGTTTTCTAATCAGACAATATGTCATACATAAGGAAATAATTTATTATGTATAAAATTGTTGCATGGGTTTTAAAATATTGAGCAATAGAGACATCATAGGTCTCTATGCCATTATGTTATAACTTTTTTAGATCATCAATTAATACGAATACTAAAACAAATATGATATTTAACAACAAATGTTTTTATGGAAAATAGTTAGGTTTTCATGGTAAATATGTTTTTTCTATGAAAAAATTTCATTGTTAGATTGTCACAACAAGTCTGTCACTAAAAGATTTTACCAATGAATCAAAAATTTTGTTAGTAAAAGTTACTTTTAGTGACAAATAATATTTGCAATGAAAAATAAACTAGTCATGGGGAAAAAAAAAAACCCTCTATCTTAAGATAAATTTTACGGTAGAAAGTCTCTTTTTACAATGAATGTTATTTTGTGGTAATATAATATATTTAGCAATAAATCTAAGTTTGTGGCAAAAATGTTATGACAATTTTTTTTTTTCATTTTTCTATGGAGATTTTGAGCATGAATTTTATTTCTAGAAATATAATGACACCCCCACACCTATCCCAAGTCCAAGGATATTTTGACCTAATAATAATTATTATATTAAATTGTAATTATCATGACTCGAACTCATGACCCTTCACTTTATTACCACTTTTTAAAAAGACTTTTGTCTTATCCTCTATAAACCAAGTGATGTTTAAAGTGATTTTTACCTTCTTTTTTTTTTTGTAAATTTGTCCTTATATATTTTTTATTATAAATAATTTTATACTAAAAGGTAAAGTTCCTAGTAGATGTCACATATTATATGAGAATTATTTTTGTCATAGATTTAAAGATGAAATGTAAATTCATGATTAAAAGTGATACTTTGTTACAAATAATTTGAAGAAAAAAAGTGGAGTTTATGATACAATGTCATATATTATGCGAAAATTATTCCTACTATATTTTTAGCAAAGAAAAGTAACTTTATAATGATAGGTAATATTTTACTATGAATAGTTTTGTGACAAAAAGTGGAGTTGATGTCAAAATGCCATATATTTCACAACAATTATTCCCATCATATTTTTAGTGACAAAAAGGGAATTTGTGACTAAAAGTAACATTTTGCTACAAAATTTACTTCATGGAAAAAAAAAATTGTGGCAAAAAGTGGTATTTGTTATGGCATAAATATCAAATTCCTTTTTTTATTTTTTTTATTTTGGGAGATTGTGGACTAGGATCCAAAAGTGACGTCATTAAGAATGGTTCTTTCATAGATTTTCAGGGAGGCAAATCATATGGCACAGATATAATAGACCACATACTATATAAATGACTCATGTTATTGAATAAATTGAAACCATCTAATGAAAGACCTAACTTCACATTTCATGATTCACCAATGAAAGAAATGACATTTTATCAAACAACTACCATGTTCCAGTATTAACCAGATATCTAAGCTAACCATCATCAACTCTCCTTTCTTTATGCCACCTCATATCACTAATCATATTGTAATCTTGGTTTAAGAGGAAAGAACTACAACATTTTATGTGGGATCCTTTTTTCAAATATGATAAACCTTTTGTGTAATTCCTATAATGTATAATATATTCTTTTGATTGTTGAAATGACTTATTGATATTATAATATTTTAAATATAATTGTTTTATGAATTTAAATATATAAACCAAATTTTCAAAAGAATTATTTTAAAATAAAATTAAGATTAATGTTCCATTGAAAGTAAAATAATGATCATTCAAAAAAAAATGGAATAAAAATCAACTTAATATTAGTTTTTAAAAAAGAAAAAGAAATTTACCCCCAAATTGAATTTCTAGCACCACTGTCATTTTTCGATTCATGTATTAGATGCAATAAAATTTTTAAAAAGTGGTACAAATAAATATGATAAAAAATTAATATCAAATATTACAATAATCTTAAATTTTCAATCATAACCCATCCCCCAAGCTAAATTTTTGACTCCATTGTTCTTCATATTTTTATATTTCTATTCATGTATTAAATGAAATAAAAATAAGAGTGCCTCAAATATTCTATGATAAAAAGTATTAAATATTACAATAATATTAAATTTTTAAATATATTTATTGTATTTAATATTAAAATATGATATCCAAAATTATTGCCATTTGAGAAAAGTGTGTATGAAATGATAAACATGTATAGTGTACTTGTTTGTGTCAAAATCTAAAAAAGATTCAAAGAGAAAAAAGGAGAAAAGAATAATTAGGATTTCTTATTATGAATTCTCTTGAAAATAGGTACAATATTATTAGAATTTAACTAAACCTAATAAAATAAAATAAAAACTAATTTACCTTTACTTCTAAAAAGAAAGAAAATAATTTTAATATATTAACTAAATAAATAAGAGATATAGTAACTAACTAAATAAATATATAGTAACTAAATATATAATAACTAATTAATAACTCTTTAAGATCCCTCACAAGCTCTCGATGATTGACGATACAACTGCAAGAAGTATCGAGAGTTTGCCAACCAAAAATTAAAAACACGAAAATGGGTGTGACTTGATAAACAAATCTACAATCTGTTTAGAAGAAGGAACAAAAGGCAAAGTGAGAGTTTTATGTTGAAGGTGATGACAAGTGAGATGACAATCAATACCAATATGTTTAGTCATTTCATGAAAAATAGAGTTGCGGGCAATCTAAATAGAATTCTTGTTGTCACAATACATTTTAATGGGAAAGAAAGAGAAACAATATACTCTCATGCATTAATATCCACTATAAGTGTATTTTGTGTATTGTCAATTTCGGATCAAAATCCCATTGTGTTTTATAGCTCATATTCTTCAAATCCTCCATTGGACACTTGTTTTTTCCAAATTGTTCATATTTGAAGATTACTAAAGGAGATGATCAGTACTTTTAAGGGTTTGGATGATGAGAAACACTGATCAACCATGTTTTAAACTATTTTCATTTGATTTAAAAATTGGAGTGGTCGCCTAAGAAGCGCAAAATATAATGTTTATATCATTTGGATTGATTTATGATTGATCGAACTTAAGGGTAATAGTTTTTGTTATACCCAAGCCTTTTTTATTCTCTTCTGATCAATCTAACTTGGATCACATCTGCATTCCTGCATATTTTTCCAAAAAAATCTTAACCATTGGATGAGTTTCAAAGCCCTAATACTTAAGCCATCTTTCTAGATGTGGTAAGAGCTACTATGAGAGAGAAAGCCCTGGGTTTTTAAGCTTCAAGTTTCTCTTACTATATTGGGGAGTGTTTGCCTTGTGAGAAAATTTATAGGTTTGAATTGAAAATTAGTTTTTGAGTGAAAAAACTTTGTTCCAAATGAGTTGAATCACCGTGTTCTTCATACTAGCTATCATATTGATCTCATATTCAACTTATTGGGGTAAAACCCAAGATTCATCTTGTGTGGACTCAAGAAGAGGCCAAGATCAAAGCTTGGAGTGGATTCCAAATGTTTTCCTAAAGAAGAATGGTGGTAGTTGAAGCTTGAAGGTTCTAGGCAAGTGGTTTGGGAGAGGATGAAAGACTTAGGCTAGGTAAAACCTTGTACTCAACTAATTTTTCTTCATAGTGGATTATTTGATTGCTTGACGCCCCTGGTTTTTTATCTCTTTGAAGGTTTTCCATGTTAAAAAAATTGGTATAATTGTCTCTTATTTCTATCTTGCCTTTTGACTAGTATTTCATGAGCTTATGGGAATTTTCATTGCATTATGGTGATTAAATTAATTGCACATGAGCTGAAATGTATCTATTGAATCTTTGAAAGAACAAGATATATGTTAGTTCTTGTTGATTGATGGCCAGAGACATGTGAAAAATGTTTTTATATTGATGCAATGTTTGATATATTATGTTTGGGGAGTGTTGTCTCATTTGCATATGACTTGCATTGAATAACTTGTTTAAGAGAGTGTTGGTGCATCCATTGTTGCTTGTGATTAGCTTGTTTGTTCATATGGTTGAAAAAAAAAATCATTTTATAAAGGAAAAACAAAGGAATTGTGAGCATTTGTGAGGTACCATCTCTAATTATTTAAAAAAAAAACATCTATTCACCCCCCGTCTAGGTGTTATTCGTAGGTGAGACTCTTCTTCAATTGGTATCAAAATGGGTTTTAAAGAAAAAATCATTTTCGACACTTGAATCTGAAATATAGAACCTCATCGATCAAGAGGGTGCTTCAATTAGGAGACCTTTTTTAACCGGCAAAAATTATTCTCATTGGAAAGTAAGAATGCAATATTTTCTCAAAATGCAAAGCAAAAAAGTATGGAACACTATTGAATTTGGTTGGTCTCCACCTAAGGTGTTGGATAGAGAAGGTAGATTAACAAATGTAATCAAGCCTAAATTGGAATGAGATAGAGGTGAAAATGAAGCTAGTGAGAACAATGTTAGGGCTATGTATACCATCTGCAATCCCATTAACATAAATGAATTTCATAGAATTGCTACTTGTACTTCAGCTAAAGAAGCTTGGGGCATTCTCCAAGTGACTCATAAAGGAACCAATGTCGTTAAAGTGTCCAAACTTCAAATGTTAACCTCTAGGTTTGAGACAGTTAGGATGGAAGATCATGAGAATTTTGGAGAGTTTCATACAAAATTGATGGACATTGTGAATTCTAGCTTTAATATAGGTGAACCCACCCCTAACTCCAAAGTGGTTAGAAAAATTCTAAGATCTCTTCCTGAGAGATTTAGAGCAAAGGTCACCGCCATTGAAGAGTACAAGGATGTGGATTCTTTGAAAGTAGATGAACTTGTAGGTTCCCTCCAAACCATTGAAATGACTCTTGGATCACCTAGGAAGTCAAAGGGCATTGTTTTGAATGCCATTAAAGAGAAGTCCTTAGGGTCCAAAAGTGAGGATGATGAGAAAATGTCAAATGGAGAAGTCACTAGATTTGCTAGGAAATTCAAGAAGTATATGAAGTTTAGGAGATATAAGAGTAAGTCCAAAGAAGATGCTAAAAAATAGAACAATACAATGGGCAAATCAAGTGAAAAGAACAAAAAGAAAGACAAGAGTGTTAAAAAGGAGTTTGAGATTGAGTGCTTTGAATGTGGGGGAAATGGGCACTATGCCACTAAATGTCCCTTAAAGAAAAAAGGAAAGAAAGCTATGCAAGTCACTTGAAGTGACACGAAATCTTGTCAATCAAGTGAAAAAGAATCCATTAGAAGTGAGGAATGCACTAACTTTATTGCTTTTATGGCAAGTGTCAATGAGGAACCAATCAAGAAAGAGGTTTTGAGTCTTGTAAGTCAAGTGACTTTGATGGTGGTGAAATAAGTTTTCATTCTGCACATGAGACTTTGTACAAGGAGTGCTTAAGTCTCAAATAGGAACAAGTTGAGTAGAAGGCTTCCAAAAAGAGTTTAATCAATAAGGTTAAGACTTTAAAGGGAGAAAAGAAGTCTTCACTTGATAAAATTGTCTTTCTTAAGAGTGAACACTTTGACATGATGAAAACATGTGATGAGTTGAAGAGTGAAAATCAAGTGTTCAAGAATGTGTTAAGTCTTAGGAAGGAAGAGTCACATTCTAGCTCTAAAAGACTTGATAAGTTGATCAATTCAGGGCGAAAATCCTTTGATAAACAAGGCTTAGGCTTTGTTGATGAAACTATCACTCTTAGTAGTGGTACAACAATGTTTGAAAAGTTAAGTGATGAAGTGCCCTCTAAGTAAAATCATCCTAAGCTAAAATTTCATTGCAGTCATTATGATAAAATTAGACGCACTTTTCATAGATGCTATGCAAGAATGTTTGATAACTTTCAAAGAAATTTGGCTAACTTAATGAATGAGTCCTTGTTCTTGAAGGAGAGGTTGTTAAGTGGAAATAAGAGTGTCCAAGAGGGATTCAACTGTCCCTCATCATAGTGGTTTCCAAGGAAGCATCTCCAATGGAAATACCAAAGTCACAAATGTCAAGCAAATATGGGTGAAAAAGAATGAACTTAATTGCTTTGTTGTCCATACTGTACTTAAAGCTAGTGAATCACACTCATGATACTTTGATAGTAGTAGCTTAGGTTACATGACAAGTAATAAACCATTTTTCACTAATTTCACTGCATTTGATGGAGGAAATGTGACATTTGGTGATGGTAATGTGGCTTGTGTGAAAGTAAAAGGCACAATTTGTGCCGTTGACATTCCTAATATTGAAGAATTCTTGTTTGTGGAAGGTCTAAAAGCTAACTTGATAAGCATAAGTCAAGTTTGTGACAATAACTTCAATGTTCAATTTTCACAAAATATGAGCAAAGTGTTTGATTTGAACGGTAATTATGTGATGGTTGTATTAAGAACTTCAGATAATTGTTATGTTGTTAGTCAAGATTCATCATTTTTTTCTTCCCTTGTTATAGTAGTTCAAAAATTGAATCGATTGATTTATGGCATCATAGATTGGGTCATCTCAAATTTCATGATTTGATTAAGGTTGCAAACAAGGAATTTGTTTAAGGGATTCGTAAGCTCGAAAATCCCTCCAATCTTATTTGTGGTAGTTGTCAAAAGGGAAAGCAAACTAGGAGCAATCATAAGAGAGTTGATGAGTTTATGACCTCTAAACCTGTAAGGTTTTTGCACATGGACCTTATGGGACCAATGAGAATGAAGAAGTTAGGGGGCAAGAAATGCATTTTAGTAATAGTTGATGACTATTCTAAGTTTGCATGGGTTGCATTCCTAAGAGAAAAGAGTCGTGCCTTCATTAATTTTAAGGACATTAGGTTGAAGATTCAAAATGAGAAAGGTTATCCCATTAGTAAAATTAGGAGTGATAGGGGAAACGAATTCGTTAATTATGATTTTCTAGAGTTTTGTCACACTTTAGGAAGTAAGCATGAGTTTTCCGCTCCTAGAACTCCTCAACAAAATAGGGTAGCTGAAAGGAAGAATAGTGTCTTTCAAGAAATGGTCTAAACAATGCTAAATCAACATTATCTCCCTACCCATTTTTGGGTTGAGGCAATTAATACCGTTTGCTACACATCCAATATGATTCATTTGTTTCCTTACACTAGGAAAGCTTGTTATGAGCTTTGGAAAGAAAAAAAGCCTAGTGTGAAACATTTTCGGTGTTTGGAAGTAGATGCTATGTCTTGAAAGATCATGAAAATCTTTCCAAATTTGATTCCAAAAGTGAGGAAGGGACATGTCTAGAATATTCCTCCAAAAGTTTGACATATAGAGTGTATATTCTGAGTTCAAAATGTGTGGTGGAATCATGCAAATTAATAGTTGATGATCAAGGATCAAATGCAAGAGAAGTTGAAGATAATGACATTGTTTTGCCAAAAAACCACCAACTAATTGAGAAAAAATTAGAAGATGAAAAAGAAAGTGAGAATAAAGAAAATAAATAAGAGAAAAGAGAGAATGTTGATAGGGGGAGAAATGATTCAGCCAAGAGAAATAGGTCTAAGGTGCCAAATAATTATCCATTGGCAATGTTATTGGAGATTTTAAGGAAAGCATGGTAACAAAGAGACAATCCAAGTTGAATGAGATAAGTTATGTATGTTATACCTCTCAAATTGAACCAAAGAGTGCTAAGGAAGCCTTGAATGATGAAGCTTAGGCAAAGGCTCTCCATGAGGAATTAAACCAATTTACTATAAATGAATTTTGATTTTTGGTGCCAAGACCAAAAGATATGAATGTCATAGAAAAAAATGGATTTTCAAAAATAAGATGGATGAAAATGGAATAATTGTGAGGAATAAGGCAAGGTCCGTTGGTTAAGGATTCAAGCAAATAGAGGGAGTTGACTTTGATGAAACTTTTGCTCCGATTACAAGATTTCAATCTATTCAAATACTTTTGGTAATTGCTTGTGTGCAGAAGTTTAAGTTGTTTCAAATGGATATTAAAAGAGCATTTCTCAATGGGATACTCAATGAGGAAGTTTATATTGAGCAACCCAAAGGTTTTCAAGACCCAAGGTACCCTAATCATGTTTACCGTCTTATGAAAGCACTTTATTGCCTAAAGCAAGCTTCTAGAGCTTGGCATGAGAGACTCACATCTTATCTTCTTATGAAAGGATTCATAAGAGGGGGAGCAGACCGAACTTTGTTCATTAGAAGAAATAAAGAGTGTTCTTAATAGCACAAATATATGTTGATGACATAGTTTTTGGGTCGACCTCTAGTGAGTGTGCCTTGGGTTTTGCTAAAGAGATGAAAAGTGAGTTTCAAATTAGCAGGGTAGGAGAATTGACTTACTTTCTTAGGTTCCAAGTGAAACAACTCAAAGATGGGATCTTCTTATACCAATCTAAATATGCTAGGAAGCTTGTCAAGAAGTTTGGTTTAGAATCGACAAAACACTATAAGACACCATTGGCTACTAGTACAAAGCTAAGCAAGGATGAGTTCGGAAATGAGGTAGATGAAACATTGTACAGAAGCATGATTGGTAGTCTTTTATACCTCACAACTAATAAACCCGACATAACCTTTAGTGTTGGTGCATGTGCTAGGTATCAAGCTTGTCTTAGAGAATCCCATCTCACTGTTCTTAAACATGTTATTAGATACATTTGTTGGTACATTAGAGTTGGGTTTTTGGTATCCTTTTGATACTCATGTTGATGTAGCTTGCTATACGATGATGATTGGGCTAGTAATGTTAATGATCGAATTATAATGGTTGTTTTTACATTGGTAATTGTTTGGTTGCTTAGATGAGCAAGAAACAAAATTCAGTTTCACTATCTACAACTAAAGCGAAATATATAGTTGTTAGGAGTTGTTACACTCAATTGCTTTCGATTAAGCAAATGTTGAGTGATTATGGAATAAGGTCAGGAACCATGATTGTGTTTTTTTATAACACAAGTGTCATGAATATATCAAAGAACCCTATTTTTCATTCTAGGACAAAGCATATTGATATAAGGCATCATTTCATTCATGAATTGGTAGAAAACAAATTTGGATGTTTCTACTGAGGGTCAAAGGGCTGGTATTCTCACTAAGCCTTTCGATGTTTCCAAGTTTGAGCCACTTAGGAGCTCCATAGGCTTACGTTTTCTGAGTTGATTGTCTTTAAGGCCTTTCTAGGACATCCCTTCTTATATATTTTTTCTTCTTAGAGGTTTCATAGGCTTATTAAATCCTTGTATTGCCTTGATTTTTTCTTTCCTCATGGTTCTCATTCTTTTTGTTTGTTTGGTATCTCTTCAAACCCTTTTTCCTCTCTAATTTAAATATGGATGTTTGTTTTTATGAGAATTTGACATTAATGTTTTCTTTTTGGCAAATGGTTATTTTGTATCTAATAATCCAAAAGTACTCCAAGATATGAAAATCCTTCTTGTGTTGGTGATTGAGTTGGAGCATAAGCTGCTTATTGTTTAGCTTTGCTTGGATAAGCTGGAAGATACTTATTTCATATCCATTGAGTGACCAATAGCTTGTGAAGTGCTTTATGATTTCATAAAAACTTATAAATGATTTTTAAAGTTCAATTGTGGGTTTATATCTATTCAATGTGCCTTAAAGATTGAGTAAAGTCACATAAATCTTCTTAAGAATTTGAAATTGTGTCTCTTGATTGTTTAGACTCTCCCAAATAAAAGAAAAAAATTATTTATTTCTTAGAATAGTTGAGGCAGTTTGACAATGTTTCAAGTGTAAAAAGCCTCCATTGCAAAAGGAGGACATCTCTTTATGTTTGTAACGGCTACCTTAGTGATCTCAAAGTCAATATTCTATCCTAAGTGTGTTGCCAATATGTTATCAAAACAAATTGAAAAGAAAAAAAAAAAACATGTTATGTTTGTATATATGTCAAGGGATGTATTTTTTACTATGTTGAACATAAATCCGGCCAAGAGAGATGAAAATTGACTTCAAGAGAAATAATTTTCAGTTTCTTTTTGGATAAATGTGATCTTGAAAATGTTTTTTGGTTTATGAATATCTATAGGCTTATAAGTGGAGATTATCTATCATTGTTAGTTTGTTATGGTCTTATGAGTGTGTTCTTTGAGCTAAAAATCATTTGATGAAGTGTTAATAATTTCTTGCTTTTTATCCTTGTCATATGAAAAATTGATGAGTCTTCGTATAATTTATACTTAATCATTCAATTCAAAAGTCTTTTGGTGGCTTATTTATTTATTTTTTATTATTATGTATATTAGTGACGAAATGCTAAATGTTTTTCATTTTTAGCTTTAATGAATTTGTTTTTAATATCTTTCTTCATTTTTCTTAAGGTTGTACAACTTTTTTGCTCACTTTTTGATGAATTTTTTGGCATATCTCGGTTGTTAGTCATTTCAATCAACTATTTTTTTCAAGAAAAACCGAGTACTGTGCAGTGCGATCGATTGGTTTTCAATTGACTATGTTTTATCTAACCTTGGTTGAAAACTATATTGTGCTATCCAAGTTGGATCGATCCGTCGTCGATCAACTATGTTTTTGTTGGTTTGGCTTAAAGTTGTATTGTGCAATCGAAGTTGGATCAATCCGTCTTCGATCAACTGTGTTTTTGTTAGCTTAGCTGAAAGTTGTATTTTGTGATCAAATGGTGATCGATCAAACTTATTCTCTAGTGTTTTAAAGTAAAAGAAAAAAAAAACAAAAGAAATTGAATAAAATATATGTTTAAATAGAAAGAAGAAAGGGATTTCTCCATCTCAAATCAAAATCCCCAAATTTCTTCCAACCCTAGCTCCTCCTAACCCACTTTTCTGTCAAAACCCTCTTTGTTTGTCATTTTCTCCTCCCCATAGCATTCAAAATTTTCCATTGCTCTTCACCATGGGTGGCTTCTAACTCCAAAATCCCTCTCATTTCTCTTCGACAAAGAGAGTTTTATTGTGGATTGTGATTTCAGTGGCTGGTTGTTCTCCATTGCTAGGTACAGTTTGTTTTTTCTTTCAATCTAGGGTTGGATTGTGAAAGATTTCTCTTTCGTTTTGCAAGGTTTGATTTTTATTTCTCTAATTTGGTTAAGTAGTTTCTTGTTTTTTTTTTTTTGTTGGGTGCTCAGGGTTTCAAAGGGTACGATGTTGGGTTTGTTGCTCTTAAGTTGGTGTTTCAACTTTAATCTCATATTCATTTCCACCCTTGTTTTTAGCTTATTCTTATTGTTCCTAAGTTAAGTACTAGGAAAAAAGTGTGGGTTACAATCCAACATTTTGAGATACCCTTGCTAAAGTGGATAGTGCTTGTTTTTTGTGTTAAGGTTTGATTTTCTATATTTTGATTCACTTAAGTTATTGTATCTATTCATAGATTTGTTTTGGTTCGGGTGTTTTTGGTGCTCCTCTAGCATATTGGTGTTGATCCTTCAATGTTGCAATATTTTTTGTTGGAGCTTAAAAGTGATATTTTTGCTTACAATATGGTGCTTAATTTTAGGTCTTTCATATTTCTAAAAGATTGCTTTCATAAAGCTCCTATTCAAATTTTTTTGTTTAATCCGATGGATAGGTTGAGGGGGAGGATGCTCATATTGAATTTTTTCTTGATCTATTTTACATGAATATTCAATTTTTGTTAGAGCATCATTGGTCTATATGAATAATATCCTCTCATTTTTATTGGTTCATTGAGGATCCTATTTTCAGGGTTTTTTTTAATATATTTCTTTCTTCCCTTTGTCTCATTCTAGGACAAAAAAGGGGAGAATTTTTTTATGTGCATATTGAATATCTTGAGGAAATATTTTACATATTGGTTTCTATATTCTTTATGTGCAAGTGCTACTAACCATTTTTGTGTGTCAATCTTTGATGACGTGTTGTATAGTGTCTAGTTTGTGAGGATGAGCGAGTGTGTACCTTGTGTGAGAGTAGGGTAGAGGATACTTGTAGTCATCAGTGTTGTAAAGGGTTTTATCCCAGAATTGCCAAAGAGGGAGATTGTAAGTGTATTTTTTGTATTGGCAATTTCGGGTCAAAATTCTCATTGTGTCTTCTAGCTCATATTCTTCAAATCCTCTCTTAGATACTTGTCTTTTCCAAATTGTTCGTATTTGAAGATGACTAGAAGAGATGATAAGTGCTTTTGAGGGTTTGGATGATGGCAAACACTGATCAATTATGTTTTAAACCATTTTCATTTGATTGGAAAATTGGAGTGGTTACCTAAGGAGTAGAAAATATAATGTTTATATCATTTGGATTGATTTTTTATCGATCGAACTTAAGGGTAATAGTTTCTACTATACCCAGGTCCTTTTTATTCTCATTTGATCGATCCAACTTCGATCACATCTACATTCCTTCATCTTTTTCCAAACAAATCTCAACTATTAGATGAGTTTCAACACCCTAATACTTAAGCCCTCTTTCTACATGTGGTGAGGGCTACTATGAGAGAGAAAACCTTGGGTTTTTTAGCTTCAAGTTTCTCTTATTATATTGGGGAGTGTTTGCCTTCTGAGAAAATTTATGGGATTGAATTGAAAATCAGTTTTTGAGTGAAAAATCTTTGTTCCAAATGGGTTGAATCATTATGCTCTTCATCCTAGCTCTCATATTACTCTCATATTCAACTTATTGGGGTAAAACCCAAGATTCTTCTTGTGTGGACTCAAGAAGAGATTGAGATCAAAGCTTGGAGTGGATTCCAAATGTTTTCCTGAAAAAGAATGGTGGTAGCTGAAGCTTGAAGGTTCTGGGCAAGTGGTCCAAGAGAGAATGAAATACTTGGGTTAGGTAAAACCTTGTACTTAGCTAATTTTTCTTTATAGTGGATTATTTGATTGCTTGAGGCCTGTGGTTTTTTATCTCTTCAATGGTTTTTCACGTTAAAAAAATTGGTCATTGTCTCTCCTTTCTAACTTGTCTTTTGATTAGCATTTCATGAGCTTATAGTATTTTCATTGTATTATGGTGATTAAATTAATTGGAGCATGATCTGAAATGTGCCTATTGAATCTTTGAAAGAATAAGATATATGTTAGTTGTTGTTGATTGATAACAAGAGGCATGTGAAAAAGAGTTTTTATATTGATGCAATGTTTGATATTTTATGTTTGGGGAGTGTTGTCTCATTTGCATATGATTTTCATTGAACAACTTGTTTAGAAGAGTGTTGGTGCATCCATTTTTGCTTGCGATTTACTTGTTTGTTTATAACATTGAAAAAGAAGATCATTTTATAAGGGAAAAGTAAGGGAATTGTGAGCATTTATGAGATACCATCTCTAATTATTTTTTAAAACACCTATTCACCCCCCTCTAGGTGTTATCCATAGGTGAGATTCTTCTTCATCCACATCTTCACTAGTAATGAGTCCCTTAACCTGGTCATTACTCTCTTCATGTCTTGCTATTTAACTTCTTGAAAAGCAATATACTCACCTACATTAATATTCACATCTTTTTGTCCTTTAGAAGATTTTTCATCACATAACTTCAACATGAATAATTTTTTCCATCAAATCTCACATTAATAAATTGAAGGGAATTGTCCCGTTCACTAGTCATGACAAATAAACAATAAATAACCACCAAATAAAGAAAACAAATATGAACTGAAGAACATGAATATAAAATCAAATATCAAGATCAAATAGGAAAAGAACGTATGATATCTCACAATCAAGCATACAAAAAAAAAAAAAAAAAAAAAAAAAAAAGAATTTCATGATCAAATAGATACGAAAGCAATTTATAAGATTAAACTCTCTTTTATGAGATCACAAATCAAAAGTCCCATTAAAGACCAATTTTGTTCTGATACCATGTCGAAATCCAAAAAAAGATTCAAAGCAAAAAAAAAAGAGAAGAAAATTTAGGACTATTTAATATGAATTTCCTTAAAAATAGGTACAATACTATTAGAATTTAAATAAACCTAATAAAAGGAAATAGACTAATTTACTTGTACTTCTAAAAAGAAAGAAAATAATTTTAATATAGTAACTAAATAAATAAGAGATATAGTAACTAAATAAATAAATATATAGTAACTAAATAAATATATAGTAAGTAAATATATAATTAATAATTCTTAACAGTTGGCCATTCAGGTTGAGCTTGAATTGGGAAGTTGTCAACCCAATTAAGCTTGATTCAACTAACAATACATATAATTTTGAGTTGGATTCGTTCTAAGTTGCAGTAGTACCTTTATAGGATAGTATACATGCTCAAGTCCTAAAGAATGTATTTAGTTTTTCATCCGAAAAATCAAACAATCTGAGGGAATGATCAGCAGCGGAAGCGGTGCATGGAGGCATGTAAGCAGGAGGGTGACGCATGCTTCTGCTACTGGTGTCTCCATTCTTCACTATAAACGCAAAGTCCATACCCCAGGTCAAGTGCCTATCATAGTGACAATGCATAAACCACACACCTACCAACCAAAAAACCATACATAGATTAGACATGGCCATGTCACCTTAAATGTTAGTTAATAAAGTTAATACGCTAATTTCGGATTTGATTGCATTATATTTATCACAAGAATAAAATTCATTTCAAGGGAAGAATATAAGTTTTAAAAAATACATAATTCTATATTACAAATTTATAATTCCTTTAAAAAATATATTTTATTTATTTAACATAAAAATATTAATATTTTTATCCCATAAATTGTGAACAAAAATAAAAACAAAATCACCTTTGTTAAAATTGTGTTTTGAGGATATTTCGAAAAATAAAAAATTATCAATAAATAATGATAATCTAAGAGAAATAATAATAAGTTAGATCCGTTACAATATTACATTTTTTTTATACTACAAGTTAGTTGTTCTTTTGATTTTGATTTTCTTTCTTTCTTTTTTTTTTCTTTTTTTCTTTTTTTTCTTTTTAATTTCATTGCCGATGATTTAGATTTATTTGAAACACAGTTTTTCTTGACCTTGGAAAATAAAGTTAAAGCTTGACTAATACAATTTTGTTATAAAATAAAATACAATTATAATTTAAGTTTTATATTATTGGAAATAATATTTTGAAATTTATAGTAATGTAATTATACGAATTTAATGTTTGAATATTAAAAAAGATATTCAAATTTCAACTACGTATTATTAAAAATATAACTAAAGGTTAGTTACTAACTCTCGTGTTTTTAACACAACTGCTTTTAAGTTGATTGAAATAATTGTGTTTCCAAATTTCGAGGTGGTCAGACCATATGCCCACAGTATGCAAGATCAAGATCCTAAGCCTAAGCCCAATCCAATCCAATCCTATCTATTATATATATATACCCACAGTATGCAATATCTCAACAAGAAAAAGTGAAAAACATACCAGGATTATTTGCCATGAATCTTACGGTAGCCCACCCCTCCTGAGGAACTGCCAGAGTGTTCACTAGAGGTGGATCCACCAAATTGTACCCTTTCGGGTCAGTCTCTTCGTCGAAATTTCCAATTCCGGTTCCGATAACGTAGAAGCTATGCCCATGAAGATGCATTGGATGAACCTCAGCCAAGACATTAGTCCCTTGGAACACTATCTCCACTGTTTCATTATATTCCAAAACCTTCACCTTAGTCCCCTTCATTGGCAATAAAGTATCAATCGACAAATCCTGCCCTGTGTAGTTATAAGAACTAGGCGGATCGTTTGGGAAATCTGCTTCATAAATTCCACTAATATTCCTGCATTAGGGTTTAATCAAATTCCTGATAACACCATCCTTCACAGCAAACAGAATATATCTACGTACCTGTAGTAGGCCATCAACACATCAATAGGGGGGTTAACCCAACTTATGTTGTTCATGCTTGAGGCCAGCTTGCTCCCATCCCCATTTATCCCGTTCCACGAACTATTGGAAACAAGCCCCATTGAAACTACTATAAACATTCGGGTAGTCGCGTTTTGCGGCACATTTGTGGGGTGCTCTAAGCTGGCCAAGCTTCTAAACCGGGTGGTGAAGTTGGCGGCCGCGATGAAGTCCTTGTAAGAAGGAAGGGTGGATGATGGAAAGAAAGGAGAAGATGGAGGAGTGTAGTTGCCTCTGTACTGGAGGATTGCTGTTGCATTGACGTGGTCAAAGAATAATATATCAGGTTCAGTGCTGGAGTATTGTCTAGCAGCCATGTAATAGTGGCTAGGGGTCTGGTTCGCCGTGACCAAAACGTCCATTGTTTGTCCAGGGCTGATGACGAGGTAGGTGCTGGTTACGGGTTTGACGTAGGCAGCGTCGAGTCCAACGAGGGTGATGGTGTGGTTAGCGATGGAGAAGAAGAAAGGCGCGTTCATACCTGCATTGACGATGCGGAGAAGATAGGCCTTGCCGTAATCAACCAGCATACGGTATGATGTTTCTGCAACAAGGACAAGTTGCCTACAGTTTAAAAAAGTACGTAGAAGAGATATGATTATTCTTTATTTCGTTTATTCTTGAACGATGTTTAGGTAACTTCTTTTCAAATGTACGTTAAAGATGGTGATTGTTACTAATTAATTAGCCTCTATCAGCATAATTTTCCCCTGTTAAGAATTTGTTGCAGACATTTTCCTCTCTTAAGTTTAAGAATTATGCCGAAAAATAATAAGGAAAAGACTCATCTTGTCAATTGCTATGTGAATATTTTGTGATATATATAAATTTGCATACCATTAGAGCAGGGACATAAATCTCCAGGCTGGCCGTTGAAGGTGTAAGCATCTGACCTGGGTGTATCATCACCGGTTGCAATGGCCTGCTCCACCATCTGCCTCAGATCTCTCTTATACCAACATGCTGCTTATTCAATACCAAACCAAGGTAAACAATTTCTATTATTCACCGTGATAAGTATTAATAATTTATTTTTTATAAATTAAAATTTTAAATAAGCTGATAATTTAATATAATATTAGAGTTATCATTCTAAAAAGTGTTGAAATATCCTACAATCGTGAAGCTTTTTCTAAGTCTTTTCTTTACATCTTACCATTTTCTTTTTTCTTTTTTGGGCATTCAATATCCAATACCTCAATTATTAACTGCAATTGTGAAGCTTTTTCTGACTTTTTTTTTTGCATCTTAACATTTTTTTTTTTTCTTTTTTTTTTGGGGGGAGGCATTTCAATTAACTTGTTCTTTATTTTGTATATGTATGAAAAATTTAGAGCCGTCTTAACATAGAAGTCATTTTACCATCAACTTTTTTGTATTTTCTTGCAGGTTTTACTTTAAATATATATATATATTAACAATGAAAAAGAAATATGATATATAGATGATGACAAGGAAGTAAGAAATTTCTAGGAAGCTTCATGGAGGGACATGACTTTAAGGCAATAGAATTAACATCTTTTTGTCAGGATATGGCCTTGTTAGGAAGTCATTGGTTCATGGGCAATTCTTTAATTGTAGTTTATTTTCTTTTTATTTATAGGATGATATTGGGGTTGGTATGGTAGACTTAAAAGTAAATGATTTTATTTTTTTATTTTCTTATAACTACCATTCATCTTCTTTTTCTTCACATTTCAAGGAAGCTTCATTAAAGGAGGGGTATGACTTTTAAGTCAACAAAATTAAAATCTTTTGCCGGTGATGGGATATGGGTTTGTTAGGAAGTAATTGATTTTTGGGTTATTCTTTAATTTTAATTATTTTTTACTTATTCATTGGATGATAGTGGGATTGATTTGGTAGAGTCAAGAGTCAATGATTTTATTTTTTTATTTTCTTAACTACTACCATTCATCTTTTTTTTCTTCAAATTTCTATAAAGGTTCACGAAAGGAGGGGCATGACTTTTAAGGCAATAAAATTAAAATTTTCGTCCGTGATATGGAATTGTTAGGAAGTCATTGATTCTTGGGCTATTCTTTAATTTTAGTTATTTATTTAATCCGAATACATATATAAAACAACGTTAATTATGTACACATCTATTTTTGGGCCTGGCTTACCTAGGCATTTTTTTTTTTAATTCATAAAGTCATATTCAATTTCTTAGCACGCAAGGGCATTGAGCAATAAGTTTCTAGATTCACTCAACTTCCTTCCTTTTTTGTTGGTCATTTCTATTGGTATTCTACTCCCCATTTTAAGGTCTTGTAGATATACTGACCGTGCACTTGCAGGGTGGTCAAATTCTACCTTTGAATGAAACTAAGACTTTTCAACCATAAAATTCTTGGACTAAATGTATAAAAAACTTAGACGAAACATGAGACATACCAAGGACGATGACTTCTTCTTCATCAGGCTTAGGAAATGGATAAACGGTTCCCGCAGCTGGTAAGACGACGATGGCACCATGGACTGTGGCTCGAGTCCATTCACTATGGGCATGCCACCAAAGGGTTCCTTCTTCGGTAGTAAACGTCACCTCGTAAGTGAAATTTGTTCCTGGCTCGATTGGACACTGAGTGATGAACTCTGGACCATCTGACCATGGATTCCTTGGTTGCTTTACTCCATGCCTGTGAGCATATATTGTATTAATATTCTGTGATTTTGTACGTGGTATACAATATTATCCATAGGTTGTCTCCTGCATTCTATATGGAAGGTTAGTTTGATCAGATTCTTGGATTGCATAATGGAAAATTTTCCGCTTTGTGGATTACATGAATCTGTTACCATAATCCAGTCACGGAGCCATCATAGGCTCAGGGGAGCACATATCCCCTTCAAATTTCGAAAGAGAAAATATTCTATTATTGAAGAATTTAAAAAAAAAAAATTAATTAAAAATTTAAGTGTATGTTTTAATAAATTTCCTATTTTCTACTTTAAAAATAGGAAATGGCTAGTAACTCTTGTAAACTTTCTTTGAAAAGTAATGATTTTTAACAATATTTTAATAAAAAAAAAATTGAGATATAAAAAAATTTTACTACCTTAAAATTTAAACTTTCTTGAAGTGATTTTTAATAATATAAAGTAAATCTATAATTTTTTTTTCTTTTTTACAAGATGTTCTCTTTTTATATAGAAGTTTTTATTTAAACAGGCATAAGTTTGCATTTAAAAGAAAATAATTTTACTTGCAAAAAAAAAAAAAAAAAAAGAAGATTTGTTAAAATACTAAATAGATTTTATAAAATTTTTATTTATTTTATTTAATGCTTATAAAATTAATTTTATTTAAATCCTAATATATATTATAAAATAAATCCTAATAAAATGATTTTTTTATTAAAGTTTTTTTCGAGGTAGGTTTTTTTTTTTTTTTTTTTTTTTTTTTTTTTGGAGCTTGAGATATTTCATAAATGTTCAAATTTTTAGATTTAGTGAAATAGTTACTAATTTACACACAACTACATGATTATTCAAATTATATGTTATTAACAAAACTTAATTTTATTTCAATATTTGATATTTTATTAAATTTTTTTAATAGTAAGTTTTTTTTTTTTTTTTTTTGAGTTTAAATATTTAATTTTTAGTTTAATCAAACATTTATTAATTTACAAATGAATTTATAAGTTTTAATAATTCTATCAATTTCAAGTGATTTATTTTAATTATTCAAAAAATATAAAAATTTATTAATAAAATTATTGAATTATTCTTTACTTTTTCTAATAAAAAAAATTATAAAAAACATTAATATATTTTTTTTCAGAGTTCATGTTTTTGATAAATTTTTAATAAAGTGGAAAACATTTATGTCAATATTTTAAAAGTTTTATTATTTAACTTGATAGCTCATAATTTTTTTTTTTCTTTCATAACTAAACAAGGCTTAAGTTATCGACCAGAGTACATTTCTAAAATATGAAAATTTATCAATATTTAGTACATATAGTCCATAATCCCATCTCATTTGACTTATACTTTTGAATGGTTAACTTTAAACAATGAATTAAGTAAAACATTTGTCTTATTTTTTGGGCTTGAATGAAAGAAAGGTATAAACAAATAAGTACCGATTAAAATCATTAACTTAAAGAAACATTTCTGGTACGTGTGAGAAGAAGAAACTAAAGTGGTGTTTGAGATGAAATCAAGTGTTTCAGATGGTGGAGCCAGCACTTTACATCGGAGGGCAACTTTAGTAGACATAAATTTTACCGATTAAAAGCAATTGTGGCCCTCAGCACTATAGTCTAACCTTGTAATTATTGGGGTTAGAAGTAGACTTATGAAGGAGAGTTTTTTTTTTTTTTTTCTAACATTTTCAAAGGAGGCACCTATCCCCCTGGGCCGAGCTAGCTCCGCCGCTGGGTTTTTCGTCCTCACCAAGCCAGTAAGATTGAGGGGGGAGAGACATTACCAGTGGATGGTGGCACCATAGTATCCATGATTGTGAACATTTACGAAGACTGTATCCCCTTTGTGGACTCGAATCACTGGCCCTGGGAAACTTCCGTTTACTGTCAATATGCTTTTCGTACTGCACAGCCTTGTAAAATTGCTCTCCTTCAGCTACAAAACATGACAGAAAACAATAAAATCACTACTGCTTTACATTTCAGTGTTGATTAAACCTATTAAGAAGTACTCACAACAAATTCGTAGTAATGGATGTTCCCTTGAGCCATGCAAAGAGTCATCCCACCGATAAAAAACAGGAGCCCTGCACCTAAAAAGCCTGGGCAGAGATGACCAATTTTTTCCAACCCCATTATTTCTCACTCTTCCCCAATCTCCTAGGAACAGATTTTCTCAGTTTTTCTAATTTCCCCAGATTCTTTATGATGCTCATCAGAACTCAAGTACAAGTTTGACATTTATTCATGATAAATGTGTTGATGTGCATACTCCCCTGCCACCAAAATATATGGTAGCTGGAGGCGGATTTCTTGGTAAGCGCGCATGAGCGTTGAAAGGCAGCTACAACTCCACCAATGATTATCAAAAGTATTTCTATCAGCCACCAAAATATGTGGTAGCTGGAGGCCGATTTCTTGGTAAGCGCGCATGAGCATTGAATGGGAGGTACAACTCCTCAAATGATTATCGGAAGTATTTCTATCAGCCACCAAAACATATGGTAGCTGGAGGCTTATTTCTTGGATCGCGAATGAGCGTTGAAAAACTCCATCAATGATTATCAGTACTTTTTTTTTTTGTGTGTTTAATAGTAATTTAAAAAAATATTTTAAATTTTATTTTAATATTTAAAATTTTTTACTTTTTAAATATAAAAAATATTAAAAATACTTCATAAAATTTTTATCAAACATATTTACATTTGGTAATAATTTTAAAAAATATTTTAAATTTTTTCAATATTTAAAAATTTTTATTTTTTAAATATTAAAAATAATATAAACACTTTCGATATTTAATGTGTTTAATAATAATATTATAAAGTATATTTAACCTTTATAATATTTAAAAAATAAAAATTTTTAAAATTAAAAATATTATAAATATTAATTATAATCACTATTAAATACATTTTTAATAAAGATTAAAAACGCTTCTAACCTCATCATCTCTTCCTCCTTTACGGTTGATCAACTACTGTCAACATTATCGCATGGATTAAGGCTATGTAAGTGAATACTACTAGATAATTAGATTCTGCCTTCTTCTCTGATCACCTGCATTTATGGCTGCTTTCTCCTCTGCATTTCAGTGCATGTCGCAATAATTGTTACACGGCAACTACAATAGGTAATAAAATGAAAAATAAAATAATAATAACACATAGACAGAAAAATCCTATAAAAAAAGAATCATACACCAAAAAAAAAAAAAAAAAAAATCCACTATACTAAAAAATTGGTATAAAATAAAATAGATGTGAGCGATTATGATAAAAGTATAATCATCATAACCCTAAAATTATACATCATCATTACATCTATATATATATATATATATATATATATTATCATAATCCTATCAGTTGGATCGCTCTATCATCATAGACCCTAAAAAAATCTTAAAATTATAGTTTCACCACATATATTATACCGTAAATTTTTCGGGTTCAATGAAATAGATTTTGGATCACCAAACTCTAATAATAATTAATTAAAAAAATAAATAAATGAATGACAAAAATGGGTGCTTGGAAGTATGCTTTGAAAAGATATGAAATTTTATGGCATAAAATTGTCCACACAAAATTTAAAATTTTTAACTTGAAGTTTCTAAGATCTAATTTTGATCTAATTTTATTTTTATTAAATTGAATTGAAATCACGTGCAACTTGAAATAAGATATAATTTTATTTTATTATAATAAAAATGAAATTATGTTGTATCATATGAATACACAAAGAAAGTTACGCTTCAAAGATCAATTATATTTAAATGTCAAAGTTTGAAGTTTTGTTCTAATAACGTGAATTTCACGTGGATATTAGAATAATTAAAAATAGATTTATTTCTAATTATAATTACAAAGCATGATTTGATCTCTCTTTTCAAAAGGGCTTGTCTTTTTTTTTTTTTTTTTTTTGGAAAAGCCGGTGGTGATAATGACTCGAAGGGCCCACCTATTTTGATAATTCTTGTGAAGCATAAGATAAAAGAGGGAAGATTTTCTCTAATATTATAAAACTAGAATAAACATAATGTAAGTTGGAAAAGAAAATCGAGAGAGAGAATGAACTCGAGCAAACTTTTTTGCTCGGGATGATTTTTTTCATTCCAAGAGTCTTTTATAAGCTTATAAAAATTCATTAATTGCTACTTCATTTATGGTCTCATTAAATATAATAAATGAAGCTTAAATAGTATATGAAAGGTAGGAAATGGAGCAATTGGAAGAGGGGAAGAGGGAAGAAAGTTGTGGTCATCCACCATGTATTGAATACATTTATAATATCAAATACCATTTAGTAGGGGTGTAACTAAAATTGAAAAAACCAATAAACCAAAACCAATCATATTTGTTCAGATTTCAAAAATAAAAAAGGTTAATTCGGTTTGAGAATTTTGAAAACCAATTTTGTTGGTTCAATTTTTTATTTTCTTATCTCCTAACTGATAAAAATTGAACCAAACTGATATCTTAAAACTTATATATAATTATTTTATATTTGATAAAAAAAATTATATTAGATTATATTAAAGTAATTCATTCTTTTTATATTATGGTCAAATTAATTCTAAATACATTTAATATATTTTTAACATTAAATTTAAGTTAGTTTCAATTAATTTTAAAAACAAATTAGGCTTAGGGTCTAATATAAACTCAAATTAATAAGATTTGAGTTCGAAACGAATACAAATCTACAACTAGGTTTAGGACTTAAAACTGTTAATAAGTTAGGTCAAAACTAATTTGCAAAAATCAAACCAAACCGACCTCAAAAGATTTGGTTTGGTTCAATTTTTTCACTCCAAATTTGGTCAATTCGATTTTTATCATATATAAAATTAACTATATTGGTTCGATTCTTTTTTATTTTTTTATTTTTTATTTTTATCTAAAAACCAACTTAAGTGACCTTATTTACACCCCTACCATTTAGCAAAATAATAGGTCATTTAACAAAGCAATATGCTCCGACTAAATGTGGATACATTTTTTCAAGGTATTTAAAGCGCTTTAAGGCATGTGAAAATTTTTCCAAAACATTTAAAACATGTAGCCCCACATTAGTGGTAATAAATAGACAATTAAATTTTAAACCAAAATTTTGGCTTTTAACAATAATAAATTGGAATGTATGATAATAATATAATTTGGTATATAAAATCAAAATACCTTCAGAAAATATTTTCAAAATAGCATCAAATGTGTTTTATGAAAATCTATTTCTAATGTAATTTTTATTTTTACTTAAAAAACAAGTTTCATAATGATATAATAAGAATGATGATTATTCTTATAATTTTTTTCTACTTTTAAATTAATAAATTATGTTTTTGTATTGAGTTTAAAAAAGATAGAATGTCTAATTTTAATATTTGGGTAGTTGTAGACCCCCATTTGGGGCTCATTTTCTGCAGCTTGCTTTTGCCAGGTGGAGCGATCCGGGAGGGCCACGTGTCAAATCCCTATTGATCCTTATAGAATCAGGTAGTGGAGTTTGAGGAGATATCAGAATTCGACACCTGTGGAAGAAAAGCTTCAGGAGGAGCGGATGTCGTTAGGAGTTAGAGGAGATTTTTTTGGGGGGGAGAGTTACAGAGAGAGGAGTTTTTGAGAGAAAATGAGAGAGCTTGCTCTAGGGGGAGGAGACGATTTTTCTGGAGAAAAAAAGACACCTGAGAAGAGAGGTGGGAGTGAGCAAGCTTCCTAAGTAGAGGGTGAGAGAGATATTTTGGGAGAGGGATTTTTTAGATGATTTAGCTTAGAAAGCAAGCTGCCGGGTAGGAGGAGGGAAAAAGAGAGAGAGAGATGAACCAGAGAAGGAGTCGGATGTTTGCTAGAAGCTGGTTTTGAGTGATGGCTTGAAGATGATAAACTGAGGGGAAAATCAGGAGATATTTGAGAAGGGAAGTTTCCCTGGGAGATATTCTTGAGTGTGTTTCTTTTGGCTTGGGGAAAGAGTTATAGGGATAGTTTTTCATTTTCTGGAGGAGCTTGTGGGTCTCTTAGAGAGGTTTCTCGCTTGAGTGAAGGCCATTCTAGAGTAGGTTAGAGAGAAAAAAGGCGTTTTGAGCAGTGAAGATAGGAAGCAAAAGGGAGCAGTGAGGAAGGAGAGGCAGAAAATCCACTTACTATTTTTATTTCCTAGTCTAGGGTCATTTGCTGTTAAGGTACGCATCCTCTCTCACTTCGATCGTTTTCTTGTGCATGATTTGGCTCTTAGTGTGTGATCATGTTAATATCCACTAGTTTCTTTATCGATTGCCATGATTGCTTTATCTCATCAGTAGAGACCCGACTTTAGGGATTTAGAGGGGTGCTACGGTCCCTACCGTACCTTCCCGATAAGTAACCTGACCCCCGAGCCTATTTTTGGTTTTTCACAGACCACCTTTTCCAAATAAGGAGTCACACTTAGGGTTTTTCTTTCTTATTTTGTTTACCCTTTAAAAATAAAACAAAAATAAGTGGTGACTCCAAGTCATTTTCCAATAAATAAATCATTTTCAAAATAAAAATGGAGCTCGCTATCGAGTGGGAAACGCATGAGTACGAAATGCGGGGTCCACAAAATGGCGACTCCGCTGGGGAAGACTAGAGGGTCAAGCTTGAACTTGAGATGAAGCAAATGTGGCGTTCAATGGGCTGATCAGTGGGTACCCATTTCTTGATCACACATTGAGAGCCCTTGATATTATGAGATGCATGCTTGCTGATTATGTGATTGATTATCTTGGTTGAGGATTCTGATTTTTTTTCTATGCTTCATTGCTATGTTTGTTGGGGACATTGACATGTTGACTATCTTGATTGATTATCTTGCCTTGTTTAGCATAGGGATTCTGATATTGCCATGATTATTCGATTCACTTCACATGCGTAGATTCTTTATTGTATATCTTCTGACTTGATGTGTGGATTCTTTGGCTCGTATATGGCCTTGATCATTTTTTCGAGCATGATGTCTATATCACTTTTTATCTTGATTGTCATGGCTTGTGTGGACGTTGATGATACATCTGTGCTTTGCTTGACTGTATGTTGCATGACTACCTTCTCTCTGCGTGATTGCATGTTGTTTGTCTATGTGGGCCGCACATTTATCCCCTCACCTCCGACCCTCTAGTATTCAGTCATTTCTTTCATTCTGGTTCTCACTTTTGCAAGTGTGAGGCCTTGTGTGTGCTTGATTCTCTGACTGAGCCAGAGGTTAGGAGTAGGGTCTAGCGACGGGCTATACCGATGTTCGGGAGCGTTTTGGAGGCGGCCGACACGCTGATGCTGATTGGAGTCCGATCTTTGAAGACCTGTATAGCCCCGAGCTAGGTTTGATGGATATTTGTGCGACCAATGTGTTTCCTTCTCCGCTCTAGATTCATAGGGTTTTCGGATGCACCCACACCGCTCACTGTACACTCTAGTTGACTATTGAGTGTCGAGAGTTTGAGAGTTTCGCCATAGGAGCCCCCTGGGATGCGAGGTAGTGCATGTGTGGAGGTGATGACCACCTTGCATGGAAGCGCCCCGTCTCTTCAGAGGCGTGCAGAGGGTTGCGTACCGCCGGAGGGTACGATCGCTTCTGCTAGGGATCTTTAAAGTCCACCCATATCTTTTTAGAGCCATCTTGACCTTATAGGTTGAGCCATAGACCCTTCGATCAGGACTTCCCTCCCTACACGTGGGTGCATCTGAGGGCCTTCAGAGCCTCTTTAGTTACAGTTCGGATCTAGTACTCCCTCTTTTGGTCTCCATTTGTGAGTGCTTAGATATCGGTGCGAGTGTGAGTATCGGTTGGACCGCCTTTTTTCTTGACGCCTTAGATTATGCTTTTTACTCGATGGGTTTAGCATGTTTTCTCTCTAGGGTTTTCGTCTTCTTTTCTTGGCTTGGCATGTCCTTCCACTTTGTCGTCACTTACTCGATGCTTTGGGATATGATCATGATCATCTTTTTACATTGTACACCTATCACGGGCCCAGTACCCCATTCTTTGTTTGATCCTTGATTCGATTTTCAACTCGATGCTCATATTTTCATTACAGAGAGGTGAAAGGCATGTTTTCACATTTACACATTTTTCGAGAGATTTGCCTTGATCACCTTATCATTTTTCTTTATGGAGCTCGGGTTGAAGGTTGAGTCGAGGATATTTTGTTATAGATTGAGTATCGATCTCGTGATAGTGTCGTTATTCACACCTCATTTATTTTCTTCACGCCATATTCATTTTTTTGGATCATCGGTAGAAATTATTTAGTCATATTTGTGGTCATCTCACACTGGATACTCATGTGACTCTAGAGTTTCTATCGTATATTCAAATTTTGATTGTCACCATAGGACTGTGTATCGCACCTTGTCATGCATTGGGTGGTGTTTTATCATACATCAGTCATTGTTTATTTCATCCTATGTCGTTGTGTGAGTCATGTTTGAGTCGTTTTGTTTGGTTCCTTTGTAGGAGTCTATTTGTAGTCCCAGTCTTGGTTCAGTGCCCTGGGTTGAGTTGGAGTGAGGTTGATTCGTATCACTGAGTTGCTGTAGACAGACTCGTAGTTGGTTTCGATTGGTTAGCTTACCACTTCTGTTGCTTCGATTCAGAAGGCATTGACCAGTTTGAGTTAGAGGATGGATACTCAGCAGGGTATACATGTAGTGCTCGAGGGCACACCATCTGATTTAGAGCCACCACCACTTCTACCTGTTCAGATGCCGGCTACATAGACTTTGCATACTATTTCACATGATCAGGCTACTGCCATTCCACCCATTGCCACACCAGTTACTGTTATTGAGGATCCCCGTTCTCGTATTGATAGACTCGAGCAGAGGATTAGACATATGAGAGATCTTGATGAGATGATTTCTTGGGATGACACCGATGATATGCCAGTGGCCACTTTGCCAGTCGGTTTCGAGATGCCTGATATGGAGAGATATACAGGTGTTGGATGTCCTCGTATTCATCTTAGGCTTTATAGCACAGTTATGAGGGCTCTTGGTCTAGACGAGGCACAGTTGCTCACAGGGTTCCCATTGTCATTGAGCGGCACGACATAGAGATGGTACGCTTCTTTAGAGTCATCTCGTCGGAGAACTTGGGAGGACTTAGCACAGGAGTTTCTAAGACAGTATTCATTCAATAGTGATACGAGCATTACACGTAGAGAGCTTGAGTCTCTTAGACAGGGACAGATAAGTCTGTTTCTTCTTTCATCTCCCGCTGGAGGGAGAAGGCCGCAGAGATGATCGAGCGACCTGCCGAGAGAGATCAGATGTGCATGTTTTTGAGGAGTTTGCATCCTAGGTTTGCCCGACATCTGACAGGGGTCCCATTTCAGGATTTTAGATCATTGATTCAGGCTTTGTTCGATGTAGATGATGGCACATCTAGAGGATTATGGTCAGATATTACTCTTTCCCTAGATACTGAGGGGAAAGGAGTTGTTGGATCATCTAAGAGCCGTGGAGGCATATGTTTTGCGAGCTTTCAGCATCGACGACCTGGTTATCATCCTTATGTGAGATCATTGCAGATACCTAGGAGTGATTTCCCACCCTCACAGCATTGTCATCCTCAGTCAGTTCGGCAGTATCCTTCTGTGCATTCTCATACTGTCACAGTACGACCTTCATTTCAGTTTCAGCGTCTACAGACTAGTATCCCACGACATGAGCAGTCTCGTCCCCATCGGCGACATTAGAGGACTTATTCTATTTTGGGGATGCCTTTGGATAGAGCCTTTGAGCGACTCAGAGCTATTGGTTTTTTAGTACCATTGGCCCCCAGGCCGCTCCCGAGTACTTTGTCTCCACGTTTTCGAGCTCACGAGTTCTGTGCATTTCACCAGATGGCAGGCCATCATACCGATTATTGTGCTTCTCTATGTCATGCCATACAGGATCTTATTGACAGTGGTGCGGTTAGCTTTCCTGTGACCGCCGATTCTTTTCTGGTCTAGTCCATGTATGCAGTTTCTCCTCCTTCAAGCTTACACCATCATGTTTCAGACACCCAGGGCACTGATATTCACCATACACTTTGATGTTGCAGACCTTGTTGGTGTATTTTTGGGACTACTTTTTTAGTTGATCGTTTGAGTTTTTGTTTTCTTTTGCTTTGTATTTGAGTCTTGTTTTATAGTTAGTGATTCAAGTTCGTACCCCATGTTTCGAGAGTAGACCTTATTGTCTTATTATCTTGCACGATGTACTCTCATTTCACTCAGTGATATTGTTGTTTTCTTGGGTATGTGTTTCTGTTTCTTTCTTTTCTTTATTATCATTGTTTTATATCATGCATTTTATGTGTTGTTTTGTTTTGTTTTGTCCCTTGCATGTGTTTGTTATGGAGTCTTGGACAGTTTTAGTGTTGTGACTGGTTCCCGAGCAGAGATTGATGGCATGATGGTTATGATTACAGAGCACATTGAGATTAGACTTCTTCAGCTGGGGTTCACCATGTTGGACGAGATCGCATCAGTTACTCTTACTACTCTTTATGAGATGATGTTGGATTTGACATAGAGGATTGAGAGGATTGAGCTCATTTTTTCGGAGTATCCATCGTCATCGAGAGGAGCTCCAGGAGTAGTGATGTCTTCATTGCCATGTTTGACTTCATCAGCACCTGTTACTTTGGGTGCCTCACATTCACGACCTCGCCCACGTTCAGTGCTCCAGAAGCATTCTTCATCCATTACATTGCCTACATCGACGCGATCTTCATCCCAGCTTCGGGACCCTCCGGTCATTACAGTTCCTCAGGAGCGACTTCACCCTCTTCGACAATGTCGGAGAGACTTTTCAGACTTAGGCATACCCTTGAGCAGAGTTTTTGAGATGTTCCAGGCCAGGGGATATTTGGCTCTTTTGGCTTCTAGGGCACTTTCAGATCCCGTGCCTTCACAGTTTTGACTTGATTTATATTGTACTTACCATCAGTCGGTTGGGCATCACACTGATCGTTGCACTACTCTACGACATGCCATACAGGACATTGTTGATTCTGGGACATTTGGGCATCCTCCGTCTGATATGTTTTCTATTCCTACCTCAGCTCGAGCCATGCATGCAGACACCCCTTCACCTGCAGTCACTGATCTTATCGACTTGGGTGATTGACTCATGATTGGCTTACTTTGGTACGATGGCGCTCAGATTTTGTTCCCTCTATGACCGGAGATGTGATGACAGGACCAGTCACTGTTTTTGTTTGTTTAGTTTTGTTTTACTTTTGACATTTAGAGACTATAACTCGATTCTTGAGTATTGTCTCTATTATCCTTCTTTTTTTTGCATGATGTACTCATCGGTTATTCTATTGGATGTCATTTCCTTTATGGGCATGTGCTTGTGTTTTGTGATATGATGTGTGGTGTACTTTTGACTTGAAGCATATCTTCGCTTGCACATTGTGATCTTGAGGCTTGACCCATCATGGAGGATATTGAGCCTATTAGCCTAGGATCAGAGACTTGACCTAGGAAGTTTGAGATTGTGACCCATTTTCTTGCGATCAGAGCAGTAACTTACTCATTCCCACACCTTGACTTTGTTTTGACCTACATCCATCCATTATGAGCTTTGCACGGCATCACCTTAGAGACCATTACATGACCTTTCCATCCTCGGCTTTTCTAGCTTTGCACATCCCCTCTCTGATTCGACCAGGTAGAGTGTGAGGAGTTTGAGCCCATGGTTGTTCTTACATGGCGAGGGATAGCTTATGATCTTTGGGTGGCTTACGATGTGAGGATTGATCGATTGCTTGACAAGACTGTCACTTATTCTACCATGAGTATAGAGATTGATCTTGTATGATGAGAGTTGGCTTGTGATAGGTAGTCGTGCCTGATGAGATCATCATTTACTTTGCTTTGAGAGGATTGTCTTTGAGGTTATCATAGAGCATTTGAAGCGCGGTTGGTGCACGATTCCAGAGGGTTGACGTGGTTATATCAGATGGACATCGATCTTTAGTAGTGATCATTTGAGGGCTTGAGAGCACGATGTTTGAGACCATGGTCATAGGATGGGTGGCCATCACTTCGGTTAGCCATATACCCTTTCATCCCTTTTGACATATTGACCGTTGCTAGCCCATTGAGCCTCGCATGTGCGCTATAGCTTTTCTTTCTTATTGCCTTGCTCACTTCCACATCGGGATAGGGGCCCTTCAGTGTATGCATGCATTGTTTAGGAGTTTCATGAGCCTCGGACCTATGGGCGCATTCTTCTCATTATCTTTCCCTATCATGGCATTTAGTGCATCTCATCCCATCTTATTTGGTTGTGTTATTCATTTTCTTCTCTTTGTTATATCTGTCGATTATTCTGTATCTTCTTCTCCCATCCCGAGTGATGTTTCTCCTCATTCCATTACATGGGGGACAGTCGTGTCATTTCCATCGTTTATTCCACGGACTTTGATCTAGGGATCTTCAGTTTGAGAGGATCATCTCGTCAGAGAGAGTTTATGCTACATTAGCATCTGAGAGTATTGTTTATCCATTTTTGACCTCATCTTCGGAGTTTCTTTGTTTGTGTTTAGAGCATGCATCTTTGTATATATATGTAAAAAAAAAAAAAAAAAAAGAATTGATGAGAAAAAAAAATGAAAAAAAATGAAAAAATAAAAAAGACGTGTGTATTATTCTTCATCGTTGAGTATTTGTATAGTGATATCGAAGGGTCACTTGATTGAGCATGTTTGTTGATGGGAGTTCGTATGTGAGCTTTCTGAGACCTTCCATTTTTTGTATTCATTTTGTCGTATATTTTGAGAGTGAGATGAGTGACCCTCTCTCAGGGACTCTGGGTCTTTGTCCCTTCCATCATTATGTTCATTGTTGATACGACTTCACTCCATGTTTGATTTGGGTTGATCACTACTCATCTTTGGGTTATTTGCTTCGCCATTATCCTCGTTTTTGCTTTCGATTCATCCTCTTCATTTTGCCTCTTGATCTTTTCTTACAATGATCCATTTCAGGTTTGATACTTCCTTCGCATCATCATTACATATCTCATTACCAGTTCGTTTTTCTTCATTACCTCTTCATTGACATTATATTCACATGGGGCACCCTCAAGTCCATGGTTTATGAGACTCTCTACACATATTGTATTTTATATACGAGGGTATGGGGTTTTATCATTGGGTATTTGAGCCTAGTTTCCCTTCATTTCTATCACCCTATCACCCTAGCCTACGTTACGTCCTGAGTCTTAAGACCACCTTGAGACCATGATATCACGCATTGTGTTTTGATAGCTCTTATGTGGGCAATACTTGGGATTGGTTCGAGAGCATTCTGATTGTGATGGACTATGAGTTATGGTATGACCCTACATTGGGGCATAACCACCTTAAAGAGTTTTTTTTTATCGGGTATGTAGTCATTCTACTTGATACATCGCATTGGGGCACACCTTTCTTGGTCGAGGATTGTTTTTTTAGATGACCATCATGTCGAGGCATACTCCTTTCAGTCGATGATGGATTTTTGAGCCATGACCATTCCTCGGAGGAGATCAGACATCCTTTTTCACATGGGAGCATGAGACATGATTGGCATATTTCATCTGGTGTACTTTACACAGGGGCATACCCTTCTCAATCGATGATGGTTTTTGAGGCATGGTTGTTCCTTAAAGGCGGTTAGATTTCTTTCACACTAGAGTACGAGATATGACTGGGTGATTTCCTTGATGTGATTACAGGAGCACGGCCCCCTCTCATTGTATTAATGGATTCTTGAGATGATTGGATCATGATACAAACACTTATGAGAGCATGCAGTGGAGTTTAGTCATTTCAGAGTTTGCCCTATACTGGGGCATAACCCTTTCATTGGCGATTGATCTTAGAGCTTACATTGGGCCATGATCATGTCAGAGTGCATTTTGTTGAGGCATACCACCTTGTTTGATCTTATTTACATTGGGACATGCTATTTCTTTAGAGGAGGTCAGATACTCTCTTCATGTTACCACGATGACTTTGAGGAGCGGAGATTCATTTTGATTAGATGATGCACGTTTGGTTGTACTCCTGTCATCTATGTTTGATTTGGAGATGCTTACATTGGGACATAGCCCACTCATCGATGATGATTTTTTGAGATGACAGTTTATGTCAGACACATACTTCCCAGAGTTTATCTTGCACGGAGAGCTTACCCATTTTGAGATGATGCATTCATATTGGGGCATAGCCACCTTGCTGATTTTGACATTGAGACTTCACCTCCTGTTTATGATTGTTGCTTTCGATGTATCATGGAGTTATTGACACCCTGGGTTCAATCTTCTTAGCTCACCTGGTTCGACTTGGATACCCACTTCCCTTTGTTACACGTCCATGTATCCTACATTTGGCACCATTATACCTGCATCCATCTTATCAGAGCCTTACATCTTTTGAGCCCACATATTTCATCATTTTACATTACCTTATCCTATTTTCTTGATCAGAGGAGGATACAGACTAGTCTTGAGCTTTCTGGTTGAGTTTTCACATGCCTTTGGACATTAGGTTCAGCATCTTCAATGATGGTAGGGTTTGCTAGATTGTTGATATATTTGTGATGATGTTCTCACGTTGATAGTTGACATATCGTGTCTTGATTTGCTTACATTTCAGACTTAGAGTTTTGGTCGGCATTTGTTTGGTCCACTACTTTAGTTTTGCTTTGTCAACATTAGTTTTAGTGATGCTTGGTCTCGTTTAAGCATTTCTTCATTGAGGCTCTTTACATGTTTTTCATTGCATCATCATTGAGCATATCCTAGAGTGTCTTGTATGGTGACATTCTGTGTCTTATGTTGGCTACTATCTTACACTGGGGCATACCCCCATCCTCGAGTTCATCGGATATTTTGCAGATTTGTTCTCATTACTCGATCTATTTCTTGACCCTTGTGAGTTGTCATACTAGGACATACCCCCTTTAGCGCTCTTACACTGGGGCATACCCCCATCCTCGAGTTCATCATATGTTTTGGAGTTTTTTTCTCATTACTCGATCTACTTCTTGATCTTTGTGAGTCGTCATACTGGGGCATACCCCCTTTAGCGCTTTTCTACTGGGGCATACCCCCCCTCCCTTCTGGTTTGCCACGTCTCGTGTTGATTTCATGGTTGTTAGACTCATTTACCGATCTTTACGAGTTATCACCTAGGGCATCCCCCTATCGTTAGTTTGTTTAGGGCATCCCCCTATCGTTAGTTTGTTTAGGGCATCCCCCTACCATCAGTTTACCTAGGGCATCCCCCTACCATCAGTTCATTTAGGGCATCCCCTTACCTTCAGCTTGTTTAGGGCATCCCCCTACTTTCAGTTTGTTTAAGGCATCCCCCTATTTTCAGTTTGTTTAGGGCATCCCCCTATTGTCATCTTGTTTAGGGCATCCCCCTACCTTTAGTTTGTTTAGGACATCCCCTTTTCTTTCGGGTTCACCACCATAGATCTGACATTTATGGGCATTTCAGATTCACCATCATAGATTTTCATCTATGAGCATTTGTTTCGGTTTTCACCACCGTGGATCAAACATCCATGAGCATTTTGGTAGTTATCACCACCATAGATCAGACATCTATGGGCTTTGATCAGTTTTCACCATCAAAGATTTTCATCTATGAGCATTTGTTTCAGTTATCACCACCATAGATCAGACATCTATGGGCATTTCAGATTCACCAGCATAGATTTTCATCTATGAGCATTTGTTTCAGTTATCACCACCGTAGGTCAGACATCTATGGACATTTTAGATTTTCACCACTATAGATCAGACATCTATGGGCACTTTGGTTTCACCACCATGGGTTTTCATCCTTGGGCTTTCGAGATTATCACCACTACAGATTTTTATCTGTGGGCCTTTGAGAGTTTCACCACCATAGACTGGCATCTATGGGCATTTCTATTGTATCACCACTGTAGGTCTTCACCTACAGGCCTTCTAGTTTAGCATTTAGAGTTAGCCTTTTGGTTTGGCTTCCAGAGCTATTATTTTCTCAGCTTAGCATTTAGATCTAGCTTTTCGGTTTGGCTTCCAGAGCTATTATTTTCTAGTTTAGTGTTTAGAGTTAGCTTTTCGGTTTGGCTTCCAGAACTATTATTTTCTAGTTTAGTGTTTAAAGTTACCTTTTTGGTTTGGCTTCTAGAGCTATTATTTTTTCAGTTTAGTGTTTAGAGTTAGCTTTTTGGTTTGGCTTCTAGAGCTATTATTTTCTAGTCTAGTGTTTAGAGTTAGCCTTTTGGTTTGGCTTCCAAAGCCATTATTTTCTCAGTTAGCATTTAGAGTCAGTCTTGTCATTCAAAGTCACAGCTCCTGGCATTCACATTCATTGGCATTGCGCATCTTACCTTCACGGCTTTGCCTTCACCCTCATTCTCCTCACTTGTTACCTTGTGCCTATCACTTATTCATCATTGCTCTTCTAGGCTTCGCCTTTCATTACACATGACGTAGTCTTTCGAGTTTACGACACATATTTCAGTCATGTTGTTGGGCACCCTACACTTGGCATTCCCATGTAGTTTATATAGGGTAGTCTCCTTTGGATGCATTTTTTCTTGTACTCTAGGATGGTTCGACCGTTACTCATCTTTGATATGGTTTTTCGAGTCACTTTTGGAGACATCTTAGAGGGAGTCTGGATCCTTGGTGAAACTTTAGAGGCGCTTTGAGACATGTTTTTCTCTTAGGATTAGAGCTTTTTTTTGTTCATCTGTTGGCCTGAGTGAGTTCGTGTTTTGCTAGTGTCCCTATGGGGGTCTCCTTGGTTCTTCGGTAGAGTTCACTTCATTCCACTCACTATTCACACTTTCTTTTCACTTCAGTATTCATATTCCTTACACTCGTGAACTCTACCGAAGAGGGGCATATTTGTAGACCCTCATTTGGGGCTCATTTTCTGCAGCTTGCTTTTGCCAGGTGGAGCGATCCGGGAGGGCCATGTGTCAAATCCCTATTGATCCTTATAGAATCAGGTAGTGGAGTTTGAGGAGCTATCAGAATTCGACACCTGTGGAAGAAAAGCTGTAGGAGGAGCGGATGCCGTTAGGAGTTAGAGGAGATTTTTTTGGGGGGGAGAGTTACAGAGAGAGGAGTTTTTGATAGAAAACGGGAGAGCTTGCTCTAGGGGGAGGAGACGATTTTTCTGGAGAAAAAAAGACACCTGAGAAGAGAGCTGGGAGTGAGCAAGCTTCCTGAGCAGAGGGTGAGAGAGATATTTTGGGAGAGGGATTTTTGAGATGATTTAGCTTGGAAAGCAAGCTGCCGGGTAGGAGGAGGGAAAAAGAGAGAGAGAGATGAACCAGAGAAGGAGTCGGATGTTTGCTAGAAGCTGGTTTTGAGTGATGGCTTGAAGATGATAAACTGAGGGGAAAATCAGGAGATATTTGAGAAGGGAAGTTTCCTTGGGAGATATTCTTGAGTGTGTTTCTTTTGGCTTGGGGAAAGAGTTACAGGGATAGTTTTTCATTTTCTGGAGGCGCTTGTGGGTCTCTTAGAGAGGTTTCTCGCTTGAGTGAAGGCCATTCTAGAGTAGGTTAGAGAGAAAAAAGGCGTTTTGAGCAACGAAGATAGGAAGCAAAAGGGAGCAGTGAGGAAGGAGAGGCAGAAAATCCACTTACTATTTTTATTTCCTAGTCTAGGGTCATTTGCTGTTAAGGTACGCATCCTCTCTCACTTCGATCGTTTTCTTGTGCATGATTTGGCTCTTAGTGTGTGATCATGTTAATATCCACTAGTTTCTTTATCGATTGCCATGATTGCTTTATCTCATCAGTAGAGACCCGACTTTAGGGATTTAGAGGGGTGCTACGGTCCCTACCGTACCTTCCCGATAAGTAACCTGACCCCCGAGCCTATTTTTGGTTTTTCACAGACCACCTTTTCCAAATAAGGAGTCACACTTAGGGTTTTTCTTTCTTATTTTGTTTACCCTTTAAAAATAAAACAAAAATAAGTGGCGACTCCAAGTCATTTTCCAATAAATAAATCATTTTCAAAATAAAAATGGAGCTCGCTATCGAGTGGGAAACGTATGAGTACGAAATGCGGGGTCCACAGTAGTCTAAAAGAATTTTAAAAATATGCAGAATGATTAATAGTACTCAATTTTTAATAATAAAATAATTTCAAAAAATAATATGATTTTTTTATATATTTTTTTCTTTTTTCCTTGGCATGATGTTTTTTTATCTTAATTTCTATATTTTTTCTTTCTTTTCAATGTATTGAGTGGATGATGTTAGTGCTATTACTTTTTCTTATAAAATATAGTTACAACAAAAATATATTATCCTTACAATATAAATATCCTAACATTATAATATATTATATAAAAATCTAATTTTCACAAAATTTTGAACCTTTTAATGAAATTGATAGTTTTGTATGACCATATCATACTTCCTAAATACTTATATTGTGAATTATCTTTAAAATCAAATGAAGTATATATTAATTTGAATTTAATAAACTTATGATTTTTTTAATAAAAATGATTTAGTAATTCCAATGCATTTAATTAATAATGTTAATATATTGATACGATGTGTTAATACTGATGTCAATAGAATATAAATAGGTATTTCTAAAACTATTAATATCATAAAATTTAAATTCTTTAAATGCAAATATAAGTATTAATATTACGATATGATAAATTATGACATAAAATAATTTTATTTTTTTTTATTTTTTTCATATGTTATACTACCAAGCAAATATTTATATGTTATTCAATTGATAAATGATCATGAAAAATAACTCATCATTCTATTAGGGTATCAAAGTTTTTATTTGATCATGAGAAATTGTTAAAGTTTGTTGTTGCATGGTGTGCAGTAACCATAGGATTTAGTTTTTATTCAAGAGAGATTGAAAACTATGAGTCTATGTTATGACTTGGTTCAATATATGATCAACCCACCGACAAGGTACTATGGTAGTAGGCCGCATGGGTTTGAACAAAAAGGAGGGTTTGTTAGTTAATTGGTTTGGTATGAATTGGCAATCCCTTAGTGGGTCAGAAAAAGCAAGGCCAGGGGGACCTGGCCTTCCAGAAAAAAATGTCGTTTTCTGATGAGTGGGAAATTAGGAGGATTTGAAGCAGGAAAAAGGTAGAAGATTAGCATGAGTCAGTGGATCCACTGACTGATGCGACACTATAGAAAAAAAAGACTCCAACAGTCAAAAAGTAATGCGGCAACAAAAATTTGTATTCTAGGTCCCAAAATTTTAGGCATTGGCTGCAATAATACCCCTTGTTGCCTATAAAATTTCCCCTCAGATTCCCCTCCCATGGAAAACTGATATGAAATTGTCCCGAGAGACAGAGGAGGCTAGGTTAGCTTGATAATCGGTTGAAAGACGTAAGATGACCCTACTTTTTAAAGATAAAAAAGGATAGACATAATGTCTCAAGTCAATATTTAAGTATTAAATGCTATGGTGCTAAAGTAACCATGCCATACTTTTAGAAAAAGTTGGAATGACCTTCAACGGAAGGGTGCCTATACCCAAAACCGACACAGATGGTTAGGTAGAGAATACCTAAGGCGCGAGACAACTCTCACCAAGTTACTCAATGAGTAGTTTACTGCTTTGGCGTCTTTCATTGAAACCATTCTTCACTCTTGTACAACTACTCGAGGCCTTCACGAGCCCTATATATCAGCTAGTTATAAAACCCTAAGCTTCAAGAATGCAGCATAAGTGTGAGATTCCAGCCCACCACCACCCACCAGGCTACTAGGCTACCAGGCATGTACGTGTCTGTGTAACATGGGCAAGGATGAGATAGTCATTTTGCGGTAGCGCGTGCAAATAATATACAACTCTGACCATGGCAACTTGAAAAGGAAAAAAAGAAAAAGTTAAGGGGCTGTTATGGTTAATGGAGTATTGTTGTATTCAGTTCTGGTACCGATCACCAGTTCCTCAATCATCAGCCATTTAAAGGGTTGGGACAGAGACTAAATTCTCTACCAGCTATTTGCAGGTCGAAAGTGTCCACAGCTTTGCTGCTCACTTTCGTGGCTGACTGTTAGGTCGATCCCAAGTTCCAAAACACGTGCCAGTGGAAACGGGTGTATTTACAACACCGGCAGATTGCTTATATTCAAACTTTGAAAACAAGCCAAGTAGAAGCAAATTAATTGGATTGCCAGCAGTCAAAATTCAGTATTTAAAATGTATGCGCTACTAGAAAAAAAAAAAGGGCTTTATAGATCGACTGGAGTCATGATCCAATTGGGAGGCAGATCTTAGGATAATAATAATACAAGTAGAGACACCTTACTCATGCAAATAACAGCTCTTGGTGATCAATTAATGTAGTGGCCTTTTCGTTCTTTGCATTTGTAATTATTCTATTCATACTCAGAAGGTGACGAGAGAAATACAATGAACTCCCAGCTATTTGTAAACGAAAATAACTCTATATATATATGGTTTAAAGGAATAATTGAAATAATAACTATTCACTGGAATTTCTCTTAAAGAAAAATTAGGGACTAAATTGAAATCAGATTAATTTAAGAAATGAGATACGATCCGATCCCTATCTGATCCTTTAATTCTTTAGGGAAGGAACTAGATTTGAGCTTTGATCTGATTTGGATCTTTACATGATGTGGCTCATATTTTTTTGGCTTAGGATAAGAATGCTTAATTTTGGATTTAAGATGCGAGCAATATCTTTGAATCTTGGAAGACTTTGAAAAGTTTCTTTAATCATCAAAGCAAGTTTTTTCCAACTTTTTTCAAGTGTGGAAGTCCTCTCATACCTGCTAATTTGATTTTAAAAGTAAAGAAAATTTAGAGGTGTTGAAGAGGACATATTTAGATAACTATTTCGATCCCTGGTAAATATTAATTTCTTTTAACTAAACTTAATAATTAGGGGGGTTTTAACATATTTGATGGCTTGATCCTTAAAATATTATCCTATAATTAAAATTAATATTTAAAAAGTTGGAAAAAAATATATATTTAGATACTTTTTAATCTATTTTTAATGGGATTTGAGGTTTACGTTTTAATTATCAAATTCAAAATTTTTATTTATATTAATAATTATATTTCAATTATCAAAATTTTCATTTTTTTGTTGTCATATGGTAAATTTTATTTTATAACATATGTTATTTAATCATATGTCTCATGATATGTGTCAATTTTTTATTTGGTCATTGATGAACATATATCATTTTGTGACTTGTCCCTTGATTACACGTGACAATCAATAATTGGTTAAAAAAAATTTTGTATCTTTAATTTGAGAAATGTTGTGGACAAAGTTGATAAATGCATTTATTTCATAGATGGTAAATAATTATTATATTGTTAAAATACAAAAGTTATCATGTCTTTTTTAAATGATTAGGTATTAAAAAATATTATTTTGAATAGATATCGAAAAAATACCATCAATCAGGTGATGTCATGCATGCATTTTTAAGTTCATGATTGATACCTTTGTTCAATAATCTAAATCTTATCATATACATAAAATGGTTCAGATTTCCAATTTTGTTAGGTATAACCATGCCTTACCATTTCCCTTTTATTAATTATTTTATACTAAAGTCACATGTATCATGCAATGTACCTTGTAAATACCCCTCCAATGGGCTGCACCATAGAGCCATGAAAAGGTGTTGCAAATCAAGAAAAGAAGACAGAAAAAACATATCTTCTAGTTTTTAAAATGAAAGCAAAACCCACTATCATATAGAAGATATAGGAGATAGGTGCCTATGAAAGCACCACAAAGGCGCATCACTTTGAAATGGTCATACCACAGATTTCAAAGTTTGGAAGCTGGACCCAGTTGTGCCAGACACATTCAACCTCACACAAACTTTTCAATTCACTACATTTTCTAGAAAGAAGATTTAGGGGTCCTTGCATATCTTTGCCTTTAAAAGCAAACAGAAGGAAGCACTAAACTATGTGGTTTGTTTTTATTTTTTGTTTTTATTTTATTTTTTTTGTCCTTTAATATACTACCATCAACTTTTCATTTAAGCTAATGGAATTGTTGCATATCATACACTTCCCTTAAAAAATTAAAATAAATCTAGAAAACCTATCATATTTTCTAGCAAGAAGGGGTCCATGCATATCTTTCCCTTTAAAAGCAAACAAAAGACAACATTAAGCTATGTGGTGGTGTCTCATTCTTCTATATGGTTCCTCTTGGTTTTGTTTTTGTTTTTTCCGTTTTTGTCTTTTAATATACTGCCATTAATTTTTCATTCAAGCTAGTGTAACGGAATTGTTGTATATTATATACTTCAGTATTATAAATTAAATAAAGAGGAGACAACTAGCTCTCTTTGCTTTTTGTATGGTTTGGGAAGTTATGAATGACTTAGGCATTTGGATTGCATTGTAAAAGGGTACTTATTCCCTGTAATCCTCTTTTTTTATATATTTGTGAATTTGTTTGTCATATTATTCTCTTTTTGTTATTTATTTATTATTTATCTATCTTTGTTATTGAAAAAATGCATGACAAATTCAATCTTTATTACTTATTTATTTAATTTATGTCATGTGAAACAAATCTAGTCATACACTAAGAAATAAAGTTTTTTGGAGAATAATCTAATAAGCCCAATTTTTTTTTAATAAACTGAAAATTTATTTTAAACACAGATTTAATCTTTTTTATAGTAACTGAGCTCTATGATTTTCTTTATTATTTTAAATTTTTTATTTTTTTTAACAGATTGTGATTTTGCTTTCTATAAATCTTTTTAAAATAAATCCCACCCATTTTGTTTAAACCCTTTTTTAATATATTTGAAATCTTTTTTATTTTCCTCTTAAATAATAATTTTAAAATCATTTTTTTTATAAAATTGAATTTTCTTTTATTCTTTCTTTCTTTATTTTTAAATAAATCACAAAGTTTTTCTCAATAAAATTGAAAACAATTCTTTTTAACCAAATAAAGATAAAAATCACTTTTTTAATAAAATAAAATAAATACTCCATCTCGATTAAGATAACTAGAACTCCTAATGTCTGAAAGATAACTTCCAATGGTTGGAAAAGACTCCTACCTTGACTTCATAAGAAACTCAATGGCGCACTAGCTCTAATGAATGTAATGTGCCCCTACCTTTGTTGAAATATCCACTGTGATTGTAAGAGATTCTGGGGTGAAATCCCTTTTCCCTATTATTCAAGTGATTGTTGCCTTGGAAGATAATCCTAGCAAGCCTTGCATTGAAGCAAGTTCTATAAATGGATCGCGAAGGCTAAATTCTATTTTTGAACAAAAATCATTTTCAAATAAAGTTTGAGTGAAATATCTTTGATAAATAAATATGTAAAATAAAATTTTCATAACAATTACTAAATCTTTTTTAAAAACAATTGTTTAATTGAAATATCATTTTATAAAAAAAATTGTAAAAAAGGTTAAACAAAAATCCTTCTTAGATAATTTTGTAAAAATCTTTTTTAAAAGGGTAAAATTCTTTTTCAAGTAAATTAAAGTTGAAAGAAAAATATTTTTTAATAAAATTTAAGCAAAATTTCCTTGTTAGATAAACCTTTTTTTTTTTTTTTGGGGAAAAAGGAGAAATTCCTCTTTTAAATAAAGTTAAAAAAACTAGTTTTTTTTTTCTTTTTTAATAAAAGTTAAACAAATATTCACAATTTTTTTAATAAAATTGTAAAAGTAATTTGTTGTTTTTTATAAATAAAATTGAATTGAGATCATTTTATAAATAAAATTTGTGAAATTCATTTTGTGATAGAAGTCAAATTATTTCCTTTTGATAGAATTGTGAAAATACAAAATTCCTTTTTAAACATAATTTTAAAGTTTCTTTTTTAAATAAAAAAGAAAAATCAAATTGGATTGCTTTTATGAATAAAATTATGAAAATGATTTTTTTAATAAAATTGGATAAATGTCTTTTCTAAAGTTTTTTAAAAATAAAATTGAAACCTTTCAAAGAAAAAATAATAAATTTGAAATCCTTTTTTTTATAGAATCAAGATAATTTTTTATAGTGGCTCTAATAAAATTGAAAAAAATATTTACTTAAATCAAACAATGATAATAATAATAATAATAATAATAAATAAATAAATCTAATAATTTTTTTTTTTATAAAATCAAATAATAAATCATTTTTGGAAAATAAAGAAAGGATTGAATTTTATTTTGTAAAAAGCCTTTTTTCTATCAAAAATTATTTTTATAAATAAAATTGAATTGGATTTTAATACTTATAGGATGAAGAAAATTTTTACAGTGTGTCTAATAAAATTGGAAAAATCTTTCCTTAAATCAAACAAAGATAAAAAAAAAAAAAAAAAAAAAAAAATCTAATATTTTTATTTTATAAAATCAAATAATAAATCATTTTTGGCAAATAAATTGAATTATACTTTGTAAAAATCTTTTTTTTTTTATCAAATATTATTTTTACAAATAAAATTGAATTGAATTTTAATACTTGTAAGTAAATTTGTAAAAGCCTTGTTTTCAACAAATGTAATAAAAATCATTTTCGTTTGCAAATAAAATTGAATTGAAATATCTTTTGTGGATAAATTTATAAAAAATTATTATTTTTAAATAATTTGTAAAAATCACCTTTCTTAAATAGTAAAGATAGTAAAAATTCATCATTTTCTAGAAAAGTAAATAAAAAACATCTTTCTTGTAAATAAAATCAAATTGATTTTTTTAATTGTATTTAATAAATTCTTTCAATAATAATGAACAAGAATCACTTTCTTGAAAATAAAACTTGAATACAAAAAATAGAATTGAATCAAATCATTTGTTGAAAATAAATTAAAACTTTGTTTGTAAATAAATAATTTGAAATCATTAATTTGAAATTGATTTTTCTATAAATAAATTCTTTTTGAAACTTCCTAAAAATGTGTTGTAATCTTTAAAATAATCAAATCATTTTTTTATTAATTTAATAAATTGACTTGTGTAATTCTCTTTGTTATTATTTTTGTATTCTTGTAATATATATGATTTTTGTTATATTTTCTTGTATATTTATTTGTATCTTTTTTCTCTTAGTATTTGTGATAAATTAATTAATTTCTATAGTTCCTTTCAGTTTCTTATTTTTTTTTCCCTTTAAAAATAAACAAAATTAAGTGGTCACTTTAACTTTTCAAAAATTTTAGTTTTTCATAATAAAAATAAGTCTTGTCATTGAGTGGGAATGCATGTGAAAAATATGGATCCAAAAAATGACAACTCAATTGAGGATGTTTAGAAGGTCAAGCTTGAATTCGAGTAAAGGGAAACAAATGTTTGATTAATCGATCAATAGATACCTTCTTCTTGTGCCTTTGTTGTATTTTTACATGTTTTCAAGGCACATATGAGTTTGGTATGATGATTTTTTTGTATTTATATATTGCTTCTTGTTATCATGGTGCATGACTTGCTTATTTGTGTGGGACTCACATGCATTCCCTTGCTTCAATTTGAGCTATATATATGTATGTATTTGAGACATTTCCTTATATTTTTCATTTTAGTTGTATGTTTCTTATTCAATTGGGTTGTATTATTTGGTTACGAATAACCATTTCTTTGTACTATGCTTGCTCTTTAACTGAGCTAGTGATTAGGAGTAGGATCTAAATTTGGGCTATACAAGATTTGAAAGTTGTTGTGCTATCATCAAACTAGTACCATGTCATCAACACTAATACTACTTGTGTGATGCTAGAGTCACCTCATCAATAATGTTATGTTACAACTTGATCTTCATTAACATCCCATCACTAATATCAATGTTAGCATTGAGTCCTTAAAAGTAAGACATGATGTAACAAAGTTAGACTTAATTGTCCCCTTGTTATCTTTTTGGTGTATTGACATTGATTTGAGCATTTGAGCCATGTCTTTTACATTGTACATGACTTGTGTGCATTAGGAGTTGCACAAAAGACACAAGTCATGGGTTCCTTATAAATAGATAAGTTATCCACAGTCGGTTCATAGATTTCAACATTTTAGTAAAGACTATAGCGTGTCATCTCCTAATTGGAGGAATGATTTGTCTTAGTTGTTGGAATGGGTTTCCCATAGCGAGTGCATTAGTGTATGTGATGCATATTGGACAGGACTTACGGTGAATTATGACACAAGCCTTGCATCATGATTCATCAAACTACTATATGGCATGGACTCTCAACCTTGAGATGATATTGAGTTTGTGGCAAAATCAATAGAAGGCTTTGACCTAGGGATGAGACCATAAAGTGGACATATATCCTTAGCCAACGGGTTTGACCCTAAAGTGGAGACATATATTTTTGCAAGTTTGAATAAATAAAACAAAATGTTTGACTTTGGTTTATTTAACCCTAGTTAATGGGTTATAATTGTTGACTTATGGTTTCGTTCACCTTAAAAGGAACAAATTTGAGGCTAGCCACTCATTTGTAAAGTTCCACCTAACTAGACATCATTTATTATTCAATAACCAAAGTAAAAACATTTTAAAGGTATTTGATTTGAATGTGATATGAAACTGTTTTAAAATAGATATGAGAATGTTTAGTTGAAAAGTTTTGAATGTATTAGCATGTTTGAACTCAAAAGTTTTTGTGAAAAAGATTAAATGTTGTATCTCTTATTTGCAATCATAATTGAAAATGTTGTATCTATAACACTATATTAGTATTTTTCTTATTGGACCTTGAGCTCATTCTCTTTCGTTGACAAATTTTTAGATAATCTCAATTCAGGCGAGAAGTGATGGCTAGGTTGGTGAATTTTCTTGATTAAGATTTTAGTTCAAACTTTATTGTGGACATTGGTTAGATGTTAAAGTTTAATTTTCATTTAAATTATTTGAGTTTGGAGTTATTTGGACAATGACACTTTAGTTAATGTGTTAGTTTTAAAATTAAGAATTGGGGATTATAGAATTTATTTATTTTACTAGTTTGGACATGAATTTAGTAATTCAAAACCATCCAATTACAAGTTGAATGTTTATGTCATTTCCACTTTCAGCCTTTGGGCTTGAGGTGTAAAATGACCATCATGTCTTTGGACTGGGTTTTGGGGCGTGACAAAATTTGTCACAATTATTGAGTTTACTTGAAATGTGCTATGAGATTAAATTCTAAGGATAATAATACAAAAATAAAACATATTGACACCAAACAAAAGATAGATGAATAAAAGAAGTCATCATAACAGATGAATAAAATAAGTCTTTAAAAGACTCAAAACATAATAAATCAATTTCTAACATTCAATTGTCATTTAAAAAATTTGATATTTAAACTTCAAGCATAGCCACCAAAATAAACTAGAAATAAAAATAATCTACATCATAAGATAGACATTTAAAAAAAAAAAAAAGAAAAAAAAAGTAGATTCCAATTAATTTAATCGACAACCAAAGGTTGCGTCGATCAATTAGATAGTTAAGGAAAACTCAAGCTACACCTATGTCACTAGTAAGAGCTTGATATGCTTTCATATGGGATACATCTCACTTATGCCTTCAACTTTAGCAATCTCTTCAAATAATTGCTCTTTTGTGTAATTTTGAAGGTTGCTTCTATCAAGAGCCACTACAATTACATCCATGCCAACTCTAATTAACCTTAATTTTTCACTAACAATGTCAACATATTTTGTTTTTCGTTTTTTCATTTCTTTACTTGACTTTGGTGTAGAAATGAATACGTCCGCCTGCAGATGAGAAAGATGTTTCAGTTGTTGCTTCCTTCTCAACAAAAGAAAATTGCTAATGATGCTCATTTTCACTACAGTTTACTAAAACTTTTATAGGTGTGCATGGAATACAAGGAGTTAGAGCTTTTCCCCCACTTAACAACTTTAAAATATTTTTAAAAAAGTGGCAACAAATAGAAAAATTATTAAGATTCAAAATGTCTCTCTGAAATCTCAAGCTTCCCATCAGCAAAAATATACTCTTGTAGACCAAAAGCCTTACTTTTTTCAAACCCATTACACCTCATGTCAACTGTGGGAGCTATATTTTATTGGGTTCCTGTATTCTTAATCTCATATTTTATACGTTAAGTACACTACCATATTGATATTTGTTATGTTATAACACATTGGACCATCTCTTCCCTCATTCTATATAAGCTTATTTTCAACATTACACAGATACCATCACAAACAATACTCTATAGCTCCATTGATTGTTCAAGGTAGAAGAGTATTACTTCTACTTCTTTAATAACTCTCTACGCTATACTCTTTAATTTATTAATCAAATAAATAAAAAATTAAACCAAACTTTGTTCTATATATCTCTTCTTTTGTTATTCTTTGTTGGGGTGTCCATATATATTTTCATGTTTTGTTATATGAGTTGTACTTCAAAGTAGTAGTTTTGAGATTCTATGGGTTGTTTCTCCCTTACAGTTTGTGAACAAAACCTAGTTTCTTAAGACCGACGTTAGCAATTACTGCTTTGTTTGCTCATTATAGTTTTTTTTTTTTTTTTTTCCTACCATAACTAGAAACATTTTTAATGTTGAGTTGAAACCTGCTTCTCAAGGTTTGAAAACCATTATTAGACATTATCATTAATATTCAATGCATGCCTTGAAGTAGAAGTTCATGTAAAGGAAGACAAAATAATGCTTAATAAGAGGTAGTTAGTTATATTATTTTCATGATTTACATACATAGAATCTCACTTGTAGATCATGCTTATGTCGTAAGCAACTCTTAATTTGTAATAAATCCATAGGAGTGGGGCTCTAGGCCTTCAACACCAAACTATAGCACAGCCAAGTTGGCTTTGAATGAGCATGGTTTGACTCACAAAATCTCAGGATTCTCCACCACACTCAAAATCCAAGCTATTATATTTGCCCTACTCCTCTACTATTTGGGTTTATTTGGCAGTCCACTTTTGGTGAGCAAGCTAGGTTGAAGCTTCCATAAGCCAAAGACTTGAATTGGTTTGATCTATGGTTTCATAGCACTACCAAAATAGAGTAATTCAAGTGGAAAGAACTAATAACAAGACAAGTTTTGCTGCTGAGGAGGTTTACAAATAGTTCGTGGAGACCCTTTTCCAATATAATTTGAGACAATTGCAAGTGGGGTTGCCTAAGAACTATTATCCAAGGTTGGTTACGCTCATATTTCAAACAATGCAAATTGAAGATTTAAGGGTGAAATGAAAGTAACCAAGGTTGAAGTTGATGGAATTGCTTATTAGCTCGATATAAAGGCTTATCTCAAGCACCTTCTTAGTACAATGCTTCAAGTGGATTGATTGTATGCATGCACTAAAGACTTACACAAAAAAAGAGATTTTACAAGAATAATCCAAACAACTATTGCAAAAGAGAATGGTCTCCTGAACATATGTAATCGATTGTGCATTAATTAAGAAGGCTTCTAAAGTTAGATGAGTTGTTTAGAATTTTTAAGAGGGAATTTGTAAACGTCACATAATTATACTGGAATCCACGTTTTAAAATTTGAATTTCTTTCTTGTATGGGAGCAAACTTTTTCTTTCTTTCTTATAAATTTCATTTGGGAATGATTTAAAAATAAATAAATAAAAGTCCTAAATATTTAGAAAATAATTTCTTATAAAAATTAATTAGGTCGATGGTAAGGTTAAATTTTGGATGGCTTCATATTTTTTGCTTTAACCGAAAATTGAAATTGAAACTAAAATAATAATTTTTAGTAGGCAATGTTGATGTTAGAAAAGTTTTATTAAACATCCAAAATATTTCGCTCGTCACATTGTCGTGAACTTCTTGCTCTACTCCAGCCACAACTACTGATGAGAGAATGGTGAATGAATAATTATCAAATTATTTCTTAATTCAATGGCATTGGAATCTCAGCTGGAATCCAAGAAACGAAAGTTTAATTACTTAAATCTTTTTTTGACATACCACTCATGACTGCACGAACTTTCCTAACTCCCAACTTTATTGACTTGGACTTGGACAGTTCGGTCAATTGTAGCAGCTTAGTTAGATGTTAAATGACTTTTCTCAAAACCAAAATTCAAATAAATATTTTAAATGTTATTTAAAATAAATAAATAAATATAAAATAATATATGAAAATATAAAGTATTTGAATCAATTTAATTTACAAAAACCAGTTATTTGTTTTTACTAATTATTTTAATTTAAGAAAATAGGAAAAGGTTTACTTTGATATAAATAAAAAAATAAAAAATGGGGTTTGAAAAATAATTAAACCACTAAGAAATAGACTTGGAGTTTTTTATGGAGGATGTTAAACCATCTCATTTCAAACTTTTCTAGTATAACATGATATTTTATCATGTCCAATAAAATTGGAATGGCTAAAAATTGTCGAATCAAGATACACTTATTGTGGACACGGCAACATTCAGAGGCTTCTTAGGATTCAATGTAACAGGAACACAACATCAATTTCACTTTTTCATAATCCAAGACTTCCAAGGCAAATTCCACCATAGCATATCTCAAAGATTGTTGCAAAGTCCACAATATATAATCTTTATTCACTTTAACAATCCAAGAAGTTGACAAATTAATAATCCCAAACACAATATTCTACAACTTTACATTATTCTTGTTATTTTAATTGAAGAGGAATACTAACTTAGTAACAATTTATTTGAACAAAAAATAAATAACGAAAGCTCAATAATACAAATATTCAATGAAATCTTAGGCATGTTACTTCCTTGCAGCTTCAACATGGTGGCATGTCGGATGGCGGAGGCAGCATTTGAGCTTCTGGGTGTTTACCATTTTTCACTATGAACGCAGTGTCCATGCCCCAAGTCAGATGGCGCTCTAAATGGCAGTGCATGAACCACACTCCTGCAACAGAGAAAATATACCAATATTACACCTAACATATTGTAATATTAAGAAAAATTATTTCCTTGATATGCAGGGTGGCAGTTTCGAGGGTTTTGTTTTTTGTGTGTGTAATAGAGGACATGAGTGCTTGCAACATACCAGGGTTGGATGCCTTGAATCTGATTGCAGCCCAACCATTCTTAGGAACAACGATGGTATTCTGAAGGGGAGGATCCACCAGATTATAGCGCAAAGGGTCCCTATTTTTATCGAAATTCCCAAATCCCCATCCAACAACATAAAAACTGTATCCATGGAGATGCATGGGGTGGTCTGTCCCTGAAAGCAAGTTTGTCCCTTGAAAAACAATCTCCACTGTGGAGTTATACTCGAGCACCCTTACTTCTGTTCCGTTTCTCGGCGTCTCATACTTTAATGGAGGATACTCAGCTGTAAAATCGAACACCAGTGGTGGAACGCTAGGAAATTTATCTCCATATACACCACTGATGTTATAATAGTAGGCTTGCAGTATGTCGATTGTTGGGGATTGGAAGCTTATGTTGTTTATACTTGTAGCGAGCCGCGTCCCATTGGGCCCTAAACATGAATCATTGGCGCATGGGAACGTGTTCAGAGAAATAGTGTAAATCAATTTAGTGCCTATGTTCAGTGGGACATTGCAAGGATGTTCTGCATCCGCTAAGCTTCGGAGGCTGCCCGTGAAGTGAACCGATGCATTTGTGTCATTGTGCCCAGGAAGATGAGGTAAGGAGGGAGGTGAAGATGGAGTGTAGTATCCCCTGTACTGTACAATAGCTGTGGTGGTTGTGTTATCATACGCGACTCCTTGGGCACTGGAATAAACTTTAGCCGCCATGTAATAGTGATCCGGGCGTTGGTTAGCTTCTAATAAGACATCAAAGGTTTGGCCAGGTGATATTGTGATATAATCTCGTGTCAATGGCTTGGTGTAGCTACCATCTGTTCCAACCACTGTCATTTTATGCTTGGCAATGGAAAAGAAGAGAATGTCCTGCAAGGCAGCATTGATTATGCGAAGTAGATAGGTCTTTCCATGATCCACCGTTAGCTTGAATGTGCCTGAAATTAGAAAGGGAAAGTTATATACTTATGACTAGCTAGACAAAAGAAAAAGAAAATGGTTCCGTGAGGATCCACCAATTATGAAGTGATTGATTGATCAGGGGTGCAAACTTGGCTCCATAATAATTATAGTTGGACCGGCCTTTTCTTATGTGTTAAATCATGGCTCTGCCATCTTCATAGCTATGTTCCTCTTTCTTAGCATTAAGCTTCAAATGTGTTGGTGTTAATAAGAAAATTAAACAAATATGGTTACCATGCAAGAAAATGAAATCGTGTACAATTTTCAAATGATAAGTTAAACTTTGTACCTAATTTTGAGCATGGTTGTAGATCCCCGGGTTGTCCATTTATCAAGTAAGAATCAGAGACATTGGGGCCAGTTCCGGTTGCAAGCATCTCCTCTAGAACTTCATTCACGTCACTCTTCCACCATTCTCCTGCATTTCAATAACTCCAATAATTTTACATTTCGCTTTGCTTGTTAATTCATAATATGTAAATTAACCTTTAAAGTAACGACACTTGTACCAAATATGATAGGAACTTCTGCATTAGGTTTGGGAAAAGGATACTTGGTTCCATTCTTGGGATAGACAATTATAGCTCCATGAACAGTGGCTCGGGTCCAGTCACTGTGAGCATGCCACCACAGAGTCCCTTCCTCAGAGGAAAGGATGATCTTCTGGCTAAACTTTGACCCTGGGGGAATTGGACATTGTGTGATATACTCGGGACCATCTGTCCATGGATATCTAGGCATCTTCACCCCATGCCTGCAAAATAATAACTATACGTTAACATTGGTACTAATTTTCAAACTATGGATGGCATGTAGCAATGAACTGAAGCAAATAACCCTAAAGTATTGTTTTAAATTTGACTTTGCAAAGCAATATATTGCATCCCCTCTTAGAAATAAAAGAATGTATGCCATGCTGGCATGTTGCCGTAATCTTTCTCAGAGACACGCACATGACCTACCAGTGAATGGTAACGTTTTCTTTTCCTCTATTATAAACATCGACAATGATCGTCTCTCCTTTCTTAGCATATACAGTTGGTCCTGGAAATTGTCCATTTACTGTTAAGATGTTCTTGGTGCTACAAAGCCTTGTATATGAAGCTTCCCTCACCTGCAATCAATTAAAAGTTAACCATGCATCCTTGTACCAAAAAAGAAAAATTACATGCACAAATTATTGCATCGATCCATTCATGCAAGTATATAACCAATCAAAAAAGATAGCATGCATGAATGACTCAACGACACCAGGGTACCCGAAGACCTCATGGTTGTCATACAGTGGAAAATGAGAGCCATACTGGTCCCTAAATATTATCAAAAGGTGGCATTAAGGCCAGAATCATGCATATATAGTATTTACCACAAAAGTATGCCGACGGATTGAAGCTTCGCAATGGAGGCCACCACCAAAAAGAAGAAATGCTAAAATTTGCAAGAGGAAAACCTTCATGATCAGCCACATCTTCTTTGGAATAAAAGTCTCTTCTCTTGTCCTTAACACAACTACTTCAATTTTCTTACTATTTCTAATAGCAGGACTTATCTTCTCTTTGACATGAATGGAATGAATTCTCAACGGTATTTATAGAGGCTGGAGGGAACCAAAACTATAATTGGTGAAAGCTGGACAGCAACTTTTATGGCTGCTGTCATCTTCAGCATGAATGCATACACCAGATTAAGTACAGACGCGTGCATTCTGTGGGCACCTAACAACTGGTTTCCGTCCTTTGTAATTTCCTCGAACTTTTGCCGTATTTCCTTGGGATACAATAATTGCTCGCCACGTGTCAATATAAGAGGAAGTGATTTGAATGTGAATTGGTTTTAAATGTTCTTCCGGGACCACTTCAGTGAGCAGGACCACTATAATTATGATATTTGATCACTTACCAAATTTTAAATAAACCAAATGCCTGAAGAATGCTAACAATTGTGAAAATTCCTTAGATTCTCTTGAATTTTCTCATTCAAAAAACAAGTTTGAGTTTGAGAATTGACCATGAAATTAATTAAACATGTTATTTTATAATAAATTTAAAATATTTTTCACATGTTTTTTATAGACTAATTCGAGAAATATTGATAAAATATATGTAAAATACTTAGAAAACTTTGACTCATATATAATTACCAAGATTAGCTAAGAAAACTATTTTCCATAAATAACTACTTTTAAAAATTATTTTCATAAATATTATTTAACAAATCCTTATTATTTGTTTTACTTGTTTTCGTGTTACTTAAGACAATTAATAGTGAACCCATGATTTTGGTGGTCGGGGGCATCGTCCTATGATATTAATTGCTACTATTTCCCAAAACGCTAAAGTGTTTTGACCTAGTTTGATGTTGATGTCTTTCATATTATATTTAATTGGTACATCAATTGGGTGTACTAGATTAACATCATCTCGTTTAGAACACGTAGGAAGAGGTCTAGATAATCACCTCTTGTTCATAGTCTGCTAGCCTAAGGTCTATCCAACCATCAGAAAGTTTGGTCAAATGTTCGACTCAATGCTGAACATTGAAGATATTTCAAAAAAGAAATTTCCTTCTAGTTGACACTGATTGATATCTTAAGGAGCACTTTAATTAATTAGAATCATTATATGGTGCTAACCATGCCATTAAGGAGAGAATTGCATGCAAGCCAGCTAAGCTTGATACCACAGTAGGTCCAAAGTAGCAGGTAGCTAAAACAGCTTTTCTTGCTAGCAGCTGGTTAGGTGGCCATTACCAAAAAGTTGGGCACATGTAAGATGCCTCCATCGTAGCCATGTCCGGTTTTGTTACGCATCATATATGGTACTCTTTTTGTCTTTGTCGGCAGTGTAGATGAAAAGCGATTCTATGTATGTTAATTTGGGACCAATTATAATTCCAATTCATAAAATTATTGATCCATATTGCGTGACCGTTACTCCAGTAGACGCAAGAACCATTATTTGTATAGACTCACGGCTCACAAAGATCAACTTCAACTTATTTTTTAAGATTCAAATTCAACTTAATCACAGCTATTGCGTACGTAATCTCTAACGTCATTTCTCAAGATTCAAGAAGATACATGCATGCATCCATCATCAATGATTGAATTAAGGAGTAAGAGGTTGAAAACTTTAACAAGTCAGGCAATGCTTGTTTTTTTTTAATCTTAAATCTAGATAAATATTAATTTAATTTAAATCTAAATAGTATTTAATAAGGTTAAGTATTAAACTTTTTAAAAATCAGTTATTTAACTTATCATTTTTTAAAACAAATTCATTTTAATGAAAAAAAAAAACAAAAAAAATTATATCATGTTGCAATCAATGGGAATCCTTAGATTTTCAGGGTTCCCATCATTCAGTTAATAATTCATTCCATTGAGAACGGATGTAACGTTTGCCTTAACTACAAGGGTTTCCTTATATCCGTTGTCTTTGTCTGTTGGTAGTGATGCTGGTGGGGTTGGTCACCGGTATTGATCTTTTCATACGAATCATATCCACATCATCTTAACGCTTCTTACTAGTTGATCACAATTAATTCCTCAATTGTTGAAAGAAAAGGTTAAGTTAAAGGATAAGAAGATTGTCCATTTTGAGAAGGAGGGTTAAGCACGGCACTTGGGAGCAGCCTGGCTGGTGAAAATATGCATAGAGTTTAGTTTAAACACGATAAGAGACATTCAGACAATTTCAAACATGAAATCTCCACCACTGGACCATCGAGTTATGAAGTAGGAAAGGACTGATGACTTTGAAAATCTCCGTCATCAGACCACCTTGTTTGCTCGCTTACTTTTTGAAACTAGACCATTTCCACAATTGAAGTTGAAAGCATACACATTTGCATAGAAATTATAATGTTAAACGGACAAATTTTTCAATGAAAATTAATGTCACGATGCGAGTAACCAATTGCTCTTTTGGTGCCTTGACGTAACTTATTTGTTGTTGGCACCTAATCTGGGCTGGGTGGTTTGTCGTCTGAATGCTGAATGTAGAATTTTTCAAACATTCTCATTGTTTTGTGGTGTATAAGATAATTGGACCTACACAAGAAAAATTCATAATGAAATATAAATCCTCTTTGTCTAGCTTTATTTTTGGCTCATTCACAGTTGTTTCCCATTTTTTTGAAACTTGAGAATTGAGATAATGAAAGACAAGATGATTAGCTAATTTGGTATTTCATAAGTTTCAATACAAAACACAAAAACATATTTTGTAAAATGTTGAAAATAGAATAAAAATAATCCATTGTATTTTATGAATCACTTAAAACATCAATTGAGACAATGGTTTGAAATATTGGTAAACACGGATATATGGGTAATTGGATTTTATAGATCTATCGAAAATATCGAAAAAAATATTAGTGGATATTTTAACAAAAATATAGGTGAGGTGAAAATTATTCAAAATTCATGGAAATATTTGAAAATTTTTCAAAATGATAAATAGGTAAAAATACACATTTTAAAGTTATTTTATAAATATAATTGACATAGGTATAATTAAGTAGAAAAATATCGGTAAACAAACATATATCAGTCTTAATATATAATTTATTATTTATCTTATCAAATTAATTTTAATTTATAAAATATTATAACTTCATTATTATTATTTTTATATTTTAGTATTTTTTTGAATAAATTTATATTTTTAATATTTTAAAATAAAGACGTTCAATATTAAAAGGATAAAAATAAAAAATTTAAAAATGAAATGATAGTAATTTTTTTAAATAGGATTAATGAGATAAATGATGATATATTTAATATTAAAACTATGATTTATTTAATTCAAATGCATTTAATAATGTAAAATAAATGATGATACATATATGATTTTTTAATATTTATATTTTTTATATTTAATTATTGTATAAATTATATAAAAAAAATACTTATTAAGAAAATTATAATATTGGTTTTTATATTTTTATTAATCAGTTAAATTAAAATTAAAATTAAATAATTAGAATTATTATTATTTTTTAATAATGAACTTTAACAAATTTAAATTGAATATATATTTACAAAAGAGGTGTTGGCCTAGTGGTAGCTAGGTCTTAACTTCAAGCTTTTTGGCGCAATATTCCTGTCTTTATCTTATCGACCCTTGCCAAAATTTCCTGACATTTCAAACCATGATTGGGGTTCATAGTATTGTTTTTTCTCAACAAAAAGCAGTTTAAAAATAATAATAATAATAAAATAAATAATTATAGATTTTTTTAAAATAATAATTTTCGAAAAAAATACAATCTATTGTTTATTTGTTGGTATGTTATGTATATCTTGGTTAGAATGGTTTTAACCAGCTTACAAAAACTATATTATCTAAAAAAAAAGAGAAAAAAAAAAAACCAAAAATAAAGTAGGAAATAATTCAAATTTCTTTGTTTGGTTTGTTGTAACATATGCAAAAAATAAAAAATAAAAATCATTACATAAATAAATTATGTAAAGATTTATATATTTTAAAATTATTTATAAACAGAAAAAATGACAAATAAATTTTAGGGTGAACCATATAAATATGTATTATGTATAAAATAAGAATGAATTCAGAATTAAGTCACTTTTGCATGGAGTGCATTTTAAGGAAAATAATTTTCATTTCATACATAAAAATAATAAATTTATGCATATTTTCAGGAATACCCTCCAACCAATTGAAAGTGGACCCCCAACCTTTTTTTCTCTCTCTCTCTTCTTTTTTTTTCTTTTTTTTTTTATTTTTTCAAAAATTTTCTCATTTCTCACTTGACTGGGCCCAATTTCTTGGCCTCCGCCCACCATTTTTTTTTTCTCTTTTTTCCCTGCCCACTCCCAGCCGCCACCTTCCCATCTTCTCACCAAATTAAATTAACTTTTTTTTTTTCTACAATTAAATGAATTAAGTTTTTTTCCTTTTTAATACTTTGACTTTAATTAATTTTATAGAATAATTCTCTTTTTTTTTTTTTCCTATTTTTGAAAATCTACTTAATTAAAATAGAAAACTTTATTTTTTAAAAGTACAATTTATTTATTCATTATTATTTTTATTATTTTTAGTTTTTTATTAAATTTTTATTTTAATATCATTTGTAATTAATGCATTAAAATAAATTAATTTTTAATATAAAAATATACTCACCTATAATAATTAATAATCTAATAAATAAATACTAATATTTTA